>CAMXCT020005613.1:353991-367086 GCA_947184155.2 Cladocopium goreaui | reverse complement strand
CACTTTCTTGTTGTCCTTCGGCTCCTTGTTGGGAAGCACCAAATGTCTGGAAAGTCTTGGGATGTCGCTGATGATTTTCATGTCACTCCCTGTTCCCATGAAGGTGAACACTCGTGCGAGGCATTCCATAGGCAGAGCCACAACCAACGCTGCAGCGCCGGCGCTGGTGCCGCTGGTGCCGCTGGTGCTTGTCTCGTCACTGGCAGCCACTGCCGTGACCACGCGCTCCACATCGCTCTCGTCCAAGTCATCCCAGTCTTCCCAGTCTTCCCAGTCCCGAACTTCCCGGGAAACACGGGAAACAGCACGGGAAACTTTGGAAACTCCGTCTCCGTCTCTGGCTGCACCGCGAAGGTCTTTCTCCGAGGGCTCTGGGAGCCGGAGTGGAAAGGCACGTCCTCGGGCCACGAGCTCCCACATCTGCCACCAGGTTCGGAGGGTACAGCTTTGGACCTCGTTGCGCTCAAAAAAAGATGAGACCCGTGAACGCTGTAAATCGTCACAAAATACTGATACTGTAAACCATGTTAAATCAGCAAGAAATGGCATGAAACACCAAGAAACCTGCTTGGACTCTATCTGACTTTTTGGGATGCAATGACTTATTAGCTGGTCTGGTATGCTCCAACTGTGATTCGCATGGCTTGAAGGCATGCAATGGGCCACTGTGAATACATCTGGGTACACTCTGCAGTTTTTGGAATGTTGGTGTCTCAACAGTCTCAACCACTCCGGACCACTCCCACTCGTTAAACATACCTGCTAGTATCCTGCTAGTAGCACACGGGCGTCCTGGCGAATCGTTGCCAGATTTTGCTGTTGGAAAATTGGAAAAAGTGTTTCTCTTCAAAAAGCCTTTCAGCATCAGTATGGGGGCAATATATTGGCTAGAATCTGAATGCTGGACCTTGTATAATCCTTGCATAATCCTTGTATGATCCTTGTGAGCCGTGATTCTATGATGCATAATTACTGAGTATACTTTTACTTCATTCCTTCCCTTGCGGCTTTCAAAGTTTCTATTCTGGTGGTCAGGGGGCAGGATGCCAGTGGATTTATGACACCTGGAATCTTGGAATCTTTTGAATGCTTTGGAGCCGGTGCTATGTCACTAGACGTCAATGGCCATCTCTGAAACGACAGCCTCACGGACGAGTTGCATGTGGGCCCTTTCGGAATTTCATTTACTGTAGTTAGTTCCTTTATGTTCCTTTAATCAAGTAACAGTCTTCGCCACCGTGCAATCAACATGCACATGCGTTTACTTTGATAATTACCGACAATTATACCTTGACATACCTTGACCATACCGTGACCATTCTCAAGAACTGGTCTTGTGAGTTTTGCGCTTGAACTGTGAGTTTGGACCGTGTCACAGACATGGTTTGGTTTGAGACATGCATTGAACATGTTCAAAGGCCACAGTTGGCGCACCAAAACGAGCCAAGTGGCTGGAAGAGCTTCCACGGGCGTCTGCAACGTCTGCAATCTGGAAACGCCATTGGTTCTCGTGGCTCCATCCTACAGGAGATGAGAAAATTGAGAAATCAGTGCCCCAAGTCCATTTTGTCCACTGCAACACGACATAACTGTGACATAGAAAAAAAAGTCTCCTCCAAGATTCCTCAAGTTGCCTCGCCCTTTCGACTCTAGACTCTAAACAGTGTCCAGCTTGTATTACATGGGTCAAGTGGATGTTGACTCATTCTTAGGACTGCCTTCTCATTCTCGTTCTCATTGAGCAGTGCTCTTCAGATTGTCTGGTTTGATCTTTTTTGCTTGAGCAGTGATCATCTAAACTTCAGACAGCTGAGCCCGCCGGTTTCGAATCAAGGTGTCCGCTTTTGATTTCTGTTCTACTTGAGTGTTACATGTCATGCGTTTATCGTGTTTCAACTGTTTCAACTGTTTCAACATGTTTCAACATGTTTCAACATGTTTCAACATGTTTCAACATGTTTCAACTGCCAAGCGGCCTCGGATTCTGAGTCGGTCTCCCATGTGGAAGGCATCGCTGGAGGATTCGCCCATGCCACGGCACTGCAATTGGCAATTTTAAGTCTGCAATTGTCACATTTGTCACCGATTGTCACCTTGTCTCTGAAAGATGGCAAGTTACTTAAGTTATTTGGCACATGTTTGCAGTGAGCTGGTCTGACTGTCCCCTGTGGCTCGACATGGCTCGACATGGCTCGACATGGCTCGACATGGCTCGACTATCTGGAGAATCTGCAGAGAAGGGGCAGCATGTTTCTATTTTGTTCAGTGGGCATCACCTGAAATGACCTGCCTCTGCAGTTTGGCTGCAGGACTCTGAGGATCAATCTATGCTTGACATGGTGCCTTTGTCACTGATCGGCCATACTCCGCACTGCACACCGGTGCAATCCACTCTCGTCCAGGAGTGGGATATGCGACCTCTGACTATCTCTGACTATCTCTGACTGTACATCTTATAGACACAACCGTTAAAAGGTGAAATCAACACGCTATCGCCCAATAGTGCCCGGATCTGCAAAACATGACCACGACATACCATGACACGCCATGACTACGTGACTAGGTGAACGTATGTGAACCAGTTCAACCAGTGCAGCTGAATCGGATGGCTGCAGAACGATCCAAAACAAAACATATTTCTGATTACTTCTGACTTTATGACTTTACTATACTTTACTGAGCGTTCTTCAAAACAAATTCAAAGGCAGAAACTGGCACTGGTTCTCAGCATTCTCAGGTGTAGGTGGCCGGATCAATGGTTGGGGGAATAGGCTGGATCTCTGTGCCCAGCTCCTTCTCGATGCGGTACAGGTTGAAGCGGTCATCGTATGTGACAAAATTGATGCCCAAGCCCAGGTGACCAAAGCGGCCAGAGCGGCCAATGCGGTGCAGGTAGGTCTCGGAGTTCTTGGGGAAATCGAAATTGATCACCACGTTCACACTCTGAATGTCAATGCCTCTGGTAAAAAGGTCCGAAGAGACCAAACATCTGCAAGCTCCGTTCCGGAAGTCATGGAAAACACGATTCCGGTGAGACTGGTACATGCGCGAATGGATGAAGAAGCATGAGAAGCCAAGCTCTGTAATTTTCTTGGCAAGCAACTCCACGCGCGTCACGGAGTTGCAGAAAATGATTGCCTGATTAATCTGCAACTTGGCAAATAAGGTGTTGAGGCAGTGAACCTTCTGGCGCTCCTCCACAAAAGCATAGTACTGGGACACGCCCTTGAGGGTAAGCTCGTCCATCAAATTGATCTCATGCGCCTCGGCCATAAATCGATTCTTGAAGTCCAAGATGGTCATCGGGAACGTGGCCGAGTACATCAGGATTTGCCTCTCTTGAGGCAGGAACTTGATGAGGTCCTCAATGATAGGCTGGAACTCGGGGCAGAGAAGCTTGTCAGCCTCATCCATGGCAATCATGTGGCACTGCTTCAAGTTGCACACATTCTTGTTGGCAAGGTCGAGAACACGACCTGGGGTAGCCACCACTACATGGACCTCATTGTACAAACGCATAATGTCCTCTCGAAGGCTTGTGCCGCCTGTTGAGACCATGCATTGGACATTCATGTGTTTTCCAATTTCCTTCACCACTGACGACGTCTGCAAGGCCAACTCTCTCGTAGGGACGAGGATGAGACCCTGGATTGCATTCTTGGTTGTGTTGCACTTCTCAAGGATCGGGATCACAAATGCTCCCGTCTTTCCTGTACCGTTCTTTGCTCTGGCCAAGATTGACTTGCCGGCCAGAGCCACCGGCAAGCTCTCTTCCTGAATAGGGGATGGCTTCTCATAGCCCATCTCAAAGATCCCCATCAGCAGCTCACGTTTCCTTGCAAGAAGGGCATCATTGCATCATCAGCATGCCCCTGTGACTAAATCTGACTAAGTCTGACTATACAAGTGACGCACAAACAATTCCTGCTGGGTTAGGCGGTTAGACTTTACCATCTTCATCCATCTTGAACTGTTGCAGCTGAGGTACAGGAAGTAGTCTTCAAAGTCATTGCCCTTTGTGTTCGTGACATCCTCCGTTCTGAATCGCTCGTCTGGAGGTGGGCGGCGGATGTGCGCTTTCCAGTCCTCAGCCCCACCAGATTCCACAATTTGTCATGCTCAACACGACTCAAGCAGACTCAAGCAGACTCAAGACGACTCAAGCAGACTCAAGCAGACTCAAGCAGACTCAGACTCAAGCAGACTCAAGACAACTCAAGCAGACAGCAGACTCAAGCAGACTCAAGCAGACTCAAGCAGACTCAAGCAGACTCAAGCAGACTCAAGCAGACTCAAGCAGACTCAAGCAGACTCAAGCAGACTCAAGACAACTCAAGCAGAAGCAGACTCAAGCAGACTCAAGCAGACTCAAGCAGACTCAAGACAACTCAAGCAGACTCAAGCAGACTCAAGCAGACTCAAGCAGACTCAAGCAGACTCAAGCAGACTCAAGCAGACTCAAGCAGACTCAAGACTCAAGCAGACTCAAGCAGACTCAAGCAGACTCAAGCAGACTCAAGCAGACTCAAGACAACTCAAGCAGACTCAAGCAGACTCAAGCAGACTCAAGCAGACTCAAGCAGACTCAAGCAGACTCAAGCAGACTCAAGCAGACTCAAGCAGACTCAAGCAGACTCAAGCAGACTCAAGCAGACTCAAGCAGACTCAAGCAGACTCAAGCAGACTCAAGCAGACTCAAGCAGACTCAAGCAGACTCAAGCAGACTCAAGCAGACTCAAGCACTTGAGACTGCTCCACACAGACATATCTAGCATGCTCGTGTGCTCGCAAGTTCACGCAAAACTTGATGCCTCTTTGATGTGAGACGCACATTGCACACAAGTCTTCAATGAACCATCGATCTTCCGTAGCATTTGCAGTGGTCTTTCCATATCTTTCCATATCTGCTGATACTTTTCCAAAGTGCAAACAAATAGAATCATACACTATCACACGAATCATACATTTATAAATTAGATATCTTCATGTATCTTCAGAACCGCTTGTACGATGCAGCGAAGCTACATCATCATCAGTCTTTGCTGGTTGCTCAGCCTGAGGAGGCACCTCAGGATTCATCTTGACACGAAGATATTTGAAGCATTTTGAAGCAAATCCATTTCACGAAGCTTCACAAAGTGTATCAAAGTGTGTGTTGCCAACCGAAGATTACGATAATTGAAACACAACGGAAACGGCGAGAGTCCTGCATGTCACTGGACTTGGACTCTCATTTCATCAACTCTCATGGACTCTGATGGACTCTGATGGACTCTCAAAAAATCAGCACTTTGCCAAGGCATGGGCATGCCGCTGTGGAAGCGGTTCGGTATTCACACCTCGGCTCAAGGATCTCAAGGATCTCAAGGAAACGTAAGGAAACAGAGCAGGAAACAACATTTGCAGAGCCAAACAGCCAAGTAAATCACTCCACACTGGCCGCTGTGATCTGCTGTGACATCTAAAAACACACGCCCGACTTCATGTGATTTCATGTATTCTGATTCATGTCATGTGACCCATGTAATACATATGGCTCATGTGACCCGCATGTTTCATGGCTGCTTGCCGTCTTGCCGTCTCGCCGTCTCGCCGTCTCGCCGTCTTGCCATGATTTCCGAAATGCTTGGGAATCATCTGAGGCCAAGTCCGATCTGCGGATACGCTCCTCGGCAAGCTGTTTCCACCGATGGTGCTGCACAAAATTAGATAATGAATGATGTCACACTGCAAGTGACTGGCAGCACAAAAACCCTTCTTTGTCCCAAGGGTCCCATGCCAGCTTTTCCCTTGCCGGTAGGATACCCCATGGCTGAACACAAGACCAAAATCCGGGGTTGATGGCTCAATAGCTCACGGCTGCGGCCAGCAAGGTCAGGCATTCAAGTATTTGACCGGAGCTGTATCACGAAGAGATACAAGGACTCATACAGTATCCATACATCTCTTTCGCGCTCGTGGGAATGAAGAGAATCGCGTGTTCGAATGTCATGGAATGCCTATGGAAAATGCCTATGGATTCAATGAAAACGAGAAAAGCATTGATGAAGGCGCACGGCAAAAAAATAGACGTTGAACATCGTTGAACAGTGATTACAATCACCCCCTGACTGCTTGATCGCCTGACCGCCGGAGACATGCTTGACATGGCGCCTTTGTCACTGATCGGCCATACTCCGCACTGCACACCGGTGCAATCCACTCTCGTCCAGGAGTGGGATATGCGACCTCTGACTATCTCTGACTATCTCTGACTGTACATCTTATAGACACAACCGTTAAAAGGTGAAATCAACACGCTATCGCCCAATAGTGCCCGGATCTGCAAAACATGACCACGACATACCATGACACGCCATGACTTCGTGACTAGGTGAACGTATGTGAACCAGTTCAACCAGTGCAGCTGAATCGGATGGCTGCAGAACGATCCAAAACAAAACATATTTCTGATTACTTCTGACTTTATGACTTTACTATACTTTACTGAGCGTTCTTCAAAACAAATTCAAAGGCAGAAACTGGCACTGGTTCTCAGCATTCTCAGGTGTAGGTGGCCGGATCAATGGTTGGGGGAATAGGCTGGATCTCTGTGCCCAGCTCCTTCTCGATGCGGTACAGGTTGAAGCGGTCATCGTATGTGACAAAATTGATACCCAAGCCCAGGTGACCAAAGCGGCCAGAGCGGCCAATGCGGTGCAGGTAGGTCTCGGAGTTCTTGGGGAAATCGAAATTGATCACCACGTTCACACTCTGAATGTCAATGCCTCTGGTAAAAAGGTCCGAAGAGACCAAACATCTGCAAGCTCCGTTCCGGAAGTCATGGAAAACACGATTCCGGTGAGACTGGTACATGCGCGAATGGATGAAGAAGCATGAGAAGCCAAGCTCTGTAATTTTCTTGGCAAGCAACTCCACGCGCGTCACGGAGTTGCAGAAAATGATTGCCTGATTAATCTGCAACTTGGCAAATAAGGTGTTGAGGCAGTGAACCTTCTGGCGCTCCTCCACAAAAGCATAGTACTGGGACACGCCCTTGAGGGTAAGCTCGTCCATCAAATTGATCTCATGCGCCTCGGCCATAAATCGATTCTTGAAGTCCAAGATGGTCATCGGGAACGTGGCCGAGTACATCAGGATTTGCCTCTCTTGAGGCAGGAACTTGATGAGGTCCTCAATGATAGGCTGGAACTCGGGGCAGAGAAGCTTGTCAGCCTCATCCATGGCAATCATGTGGCACTGCTTCAAGTTGCACACATTCTTGTTGGCAAGGTCGAGAACACGACCTGGGGTAGCCACCACTACATGGACCTCATTGTACAAACGCATAATGTCCTCTCGAAGGCTTGTGCCGCCTGTTGAGACCATGCATTGGACATTCATGTGTTTTCCAATTTCCTTCACCACTGACGACGTCTGCAAGGCCAACTCTCTCGTAGGGACGAGGATGAGACCCTGGATTGCATTCTTGGTTGTGTTGCACTTCTCAAGGATCGGGATCACAAATGCTCCCGTCTTTCCTGTACCGTTCTTTGCTCTGGCCAAGATTGACTTGCCGGCCAGAGCCACCGGCAAGCTCTCTTCCTGAATAGGGGATGGCTTCTCATAGCCCATCTCAAAGATCCCCATCAGCAGCTCACGTTTCCTTGCAAGAAGGGCATCATTGCATCATCAGCATGCCCCTGTGACTAAATCTGACTAAGTCTGACTATACAAGTGACGCACAAACAATTCCTGCTGGGTTAGGCGGTTAGACTTTACCATCTTCATCCATCTTGAACTGTTGCAGCTGAGGTACAGGAAGTAGTCTTCAAAGTCATTGCCCTTTGTGTTCGTGACATCCTCCGTTCTGAATCGCTCGTCTGGAGGTGGGCGGCGGATGTGCGCTTTCCAGTCCTCAGCCCCACCAGATTCCACAATTTGTCATGCTCAACACGACTCAAGCAGACTCAAGCAGACTCAAGACGACTCAAGCAGACTCAAGCAGACTCAAGACGACTCAGACTCAAGCAGACTCAAGACAACTCAAGCAGACAGCAGACTCAAGCAGACTCAAGCAGACTCAAGCAGACTCAAGCAGACTCAAGCAGACTCAAGCAGACTCAAGCAGACTCAAGCAGACTCAAGCAGACTCAAGACAACTCAAGCAGAAGCAGACTCAAGCAGACTCAAGCAGACTCAAGCAGACTCAAGACAACTCAAGCAGACTCAAGCAGACTCAAGCAGACTCAAGCAGACTCAAGCAGACTCAAGCAGACTCAAGCAGACTCAAGCAGACTCAAGCACTTGAGACTGCTCCACACAGACATATCTAGCATGCTCGTGTGCTCGCAAGTTCATGCAAAACTTGATGCCTCTTTGATGTAAGACGCACATTGCACACAAGTCTTCAATGAACCATCGATCTTCCGTAGCATTTGCAGTGGTCTTTCCATATCTTTCCATATCTGCTGATACTTTTCCAAAGTGCAAACAAATAGAATCATACACTATCACACGAATTATACATTTATAAATTAGATATCTTCATATATCTTCGGAACTGCTTGTACGATGCAGCGAAGCTACATCATCATCAGTCTTTGCTGGTTGCTCAGCCTGAGGAGGCACCTCAGGATTCATCTTGACACGAAGATATTTGAAGCATTTTGAAGCAAATCCATTTCACGAAGCTTCACAAAGTGTATCAAAGTGTGTGTTGCCAACCGAAGATTACGATAATTGAAACACAACGGAAACGGCGAGAGTCCTGCATGTCACTGGACTTGGACTCTCATTTCATCAACTCTCATGGACTCTGATGGACTCTGATGGACTCTCAAAAAATCAGCACTTTGCCAAGGCATGGGCATGCCGCTGTGGAAGCGGTTCGGTATTCACACCTCGGCTCAAGGATCTCAAGGCAACGTAAGGAAACAGAGCAGGAAAATGCAGGAAACAACATTTGCAGAGCCAAACAGCCAAGTAAATCACTCCACACTGGCCGCTGTGATCTGCTGTGACATCTAAAAACACACGCCCGACTTCATGTGATTTCATGTATTCTGATTCATGTCATGTGACCCATGTAATACATATGGCTCATGTGACCCGCATGTTTCATGGCTGCTTGCCGTCTCGCCGTCTTGCCATGATTTCCGAAATGCTTGGGAATCATCTGAGGCCAAGTCCGATCTGCGGATACGCTCCTCGGCAAGCTGTTTCCACCGATGGTGCTGCACAAAATTAGATAATGATAATGTATAATGATGTCACACTGCAAGTGACTGGCAGCACAAAAACCCTTCTTTGTCCCAAGGGTCCCATGCCAGCTTTTCCCTTGCCGGTAGGATACCCCATGGCTGAACACAAGACCAAAATCCGGGGTTGATGGCTCAATAGCTCACGGCTGCGGCCAGCAAGGTCAGTGAGGAAGGAAAGGACACTTGCGATGTGTTCTGTCTAAGATGTTTAAGGACATCTGACACATCTGCCACAACACATCTACACATCCCTACCCAACAGCTGAACAGACTCAACAGTGGAATCACGTTTTTTTCGTTTTCCTTCAACCTAGTCCTGGCAGCTCACAGCCTTCTGACATCTTCTGACAGTGGCAAATCGGACTGTGGCAGTCTCGAATCAGCATTGACCACAGTGAAGTGAAGAAAGGAAACGAACAAGAAAGATTAGAAAAGAATGAAAAGATTAGAACCCAACCATAGTATCATGACAGGATCATGACTCTTGAAATGTCTTCAAACTTCAAATGTTTCTAATTGTTTCTATACACTTTGATTCGAGTTTCTATACACTTTTGATATCTTTTGATATCTTTTGTGTGTCCAAGGCCTGCCCCGATTTGATGTCCGATTTTCGGAGACCGGCCCCGCCCAGCGCCCGCAGCGCCCGCAGCGCCCGCAGCGCCGCGGGACACCGCTGTTTCTGGCGATCTTCTCACCGTGGTCGGACCGTGGTCGGACCGTGGTCGGACCGTGGTCGGACCGTCGTTACTCTGACGCCACAAACTCAGCTCACTTGGCCTTACGCGATCTTCACCCACACGTTGACTTTCCCATCTCCAGTGGCCACCTGCCCAAATCTGATCTACTGTCTTCATCTGTCTTCATCTGTCTTCTACATTCTAAATTCATTTGGCGATGCATCAACATTCACCGTGAATGCATAGAGTGCAGGGTGTGAAAAGGATGCAACAAAGGAGGAGGCACAAAAACTGCATAAAAATAAACTCAACCCAGTTGTGGCTGCTTCACCATGGACATGGACACGTAGCGTGAAAGGAAACTCGAAAAGCATCGAAAAGGACTTCTTCATCTTGACTCTTGACATATCTCGACTTTTTTCACTGCTCCTCTGAAATCCGAGCATTGAAACATGCCGTGAAGCTTCTTGTAAACTCCGCACTCCGCCAGCACTGCCAAGAGCCCAATGATGGCTCAATGATGGCTCAAAGTCTTCCCAGACCAAAGGGACTTGAAGTATCAAAATTAAACTTGGATACTGGAAGTCGACTCGAAGTCGACTCAAACTCCATAGAGCGAATGAATTTGCAGAAAGTGCCAGGCACACTTGAAAACAGATTTCAAAATTTTCACATAGAGTTTATGCATCTTGACATGTGCTGTGCAGCCCTCTATCAAAGGCATCCTCCACAGTTGACACAATTGTGAAGCAAGTCACCACGCAAGTCGAAATCTTTTAAACTTTGTCAGAACAAGAAGAGGCTAAAGAGGTGAAAAGAATGTTGCCAACAAGTCTAAGCGTCTAAGAAATGCCTGAACACGGCTGGCACTTTCTTGAAAAAGAAATACCGCCTGAAAGCAGAAACCCCAATCGCCTACATTTCTCATCTCTACCGCTGTCTACATCCTCAACTTGCACAGACGCTAAGCTTCAAGCTTAGATGTCAAATGCATTGGAGCCTACCAGGGCTAACAGCAGTTCTTTCTCAACATTCTCAGGTGTAGGTGGCCGGATCAATGGTTGGGGGAATAGGCTGGATCTCTGTGCCCAGCTCCTTCTCGATGCGGTACAGGTTGAAGCGGTCATCGTATGTGACAAAATTGATACCCAAGCCCAGGTGACCAAAGCGGCCAGAGCGGCCAATGCGGTGCAGGTAGGTCTCGGAGTTCTTGGGGAAATCGAAATTGATCACCACGTTCACACTCTGAATGTCAATGCCTCTGGTAAAAAGGTCCGAAGAGACCAAACATCTGCAAGCTCCGTTCCGGAAGTCATGGAAAACACGATTCCGGTGAGACTGGTACATGCGCGAATGGATGAAGAAGCATGAGAAGCCAAGCTCTGTAATTTTCTTGGCAAGCAACTCCACGCGCGTCACGGAGTTGCAGAAAATGATTGCCTGATTAATCTGCAACTTGGCAAATAAGGTGTTGAGGCAGTGAACCTTCTGGCGCTCCTCCACAAAAGCATAGTACTGGGACACGCCCTTGAGGGTAAGCTCGTCCATCAAATTGATCTCATGTGCCTCGGCCATAAATCGATTCTTGAAGTCCAAGATGGTCATCGGGAACGTGGCCGAGTACATCAGGATTTGCCTCTCTTGAGGCAGGAACTTGATGAGGTCCTCAATGATAGGCTGGAACTCGGGGCAGAGAAGCTTGTCAGCCTCATCCATGGCAATCATGTGGCACTGCTTCAAGTTGCACACATTCTTGTTGGCAAGGTCGAGAACACGACCTGGGGTAGCCACCACTACATGGACCTCATTGTACAAACGCATAATGTCCTCTCGAAGGCTTGTGCCGCCTGTTGAGACCATGCATTGGACATTCATGTGTTTGCCAATTTCCTTCACCACTGACGACGTCTGCAAGGCCAACTCTCTCGTAGGGACGAGGATGAGACCCTGGATTACATTCTTGGTTGTGTTGCACTTCTCAAGGATCGGGATCACAAATGCTCCCGTCTTTCCTGTACCGTTCTTTGCTCTGGCCAAGATTGACTTGCCGGCCAGAGCCACGGGCAAGCTCTCTTCCTGAATAGGGGATGGCTTCTCATAGCCCATCTCAAAGATCCCCATCAGCAGCTCACGTTTCCTTGCAAGAAGGGCATCATTGCATCATCAGCATGCCCCTGTGACTAAATCTAACTAAGTCTGACTATACAAGTGACGCACAAACAATTCCCGCTGGGTTAGGCGGTTAGACTTTACCATCTTCATCCATGTTGAACTGTTGCAGCTGAGGTACAGGAAGTAGTCTTCAAAGTCATTGCCCTTTGTGTTCGTGACATCCTCCGTTCTGAATCGCTCGTCTGGAGGTGGGCGGCGGATGTGCGCTTTCCAGTCCTCAGCCCCACCAGATTCCACAATTTGTCATGCTCAACACGACTCAAGCAGACTCAAGCAGACTCAAGACGACTCAAGCAGACTCAAGCAGACTCAAGACGACTCAAGACGGCTCAAGCAGACTCAAGACAACTCAAGCAGACAGCAGACTCAAGCAGACTCAAGCAGACTCAAGCAGACTCAAGCAGACTCAAGCAGACTCAGGACAACTCAAGCAGACTCAAGCAGACTCAAGCAGACTCAAGCAGACTCAAGACAACTCAAGCAGACAGCAGACTCAAGCAGACTCAAGCAGACTCAAGCAGACTCAAGACAACTCAAGCAGACTCAAGCAGACTCAAGCAGACTCAAGCAGACTCAAGCAGACTCAAGCAGACTCAAGCAGACTCAAGCAGACTCAAGCAGACTCAAGCAGACTCAAGCAGACTCAAGCAGACTCAAGCAGACTCAAGACAACTCAAGCAGACTCAAGCAGACTCAAGCAGACTCAAGCAGACTCAAGCAGACTCAAGCAGACTCAAGCAGACTCAAGCAGACTCAAGCACTTGAGACTGCTCCACACAGACATATCTAGCATGCTCGTGTGCTCGCAAGTTCATGCAAAACTTGATGCCTCTTTGATGTAAGACGCACATTGCACACAAGTCTTCAATGAACCATCGATCTTCCGTAGCATTTGCAGTGGTCTTTCCATATCTTTCCATATCTGCTGATACTTTTCCAAAGTGCAAACAAATAGAATCATACACTATCACACGAATTATACATTTATAAATTAGATATCT
>CAMXCT020005613.1:303991-348991 GCA_947184155.2 Cladocopium goreaui | reverse complement strand
TGGCGAGGTCTGGCAAGGGTGGTGTGCAGGGTGGTGTGCGGAGCGCGGGTGTTGTGCAGGGTGCTGTGCAGGCTGCTGTCCAGAGTGCAGTGGCGAAGTCTGGCAAAGGTGCTGCGCAGCATGTGCAAGGTGCTGCGCAGGCTGCTGTGCAGCGGTGGAGAGGTCTGGCAAAGGTTGTGTGCAGGATGCTGTGAGGCTGCTGCAAACAGTGCAGTGGCAAAGTCTGCCAAAGATGCTGCGCAGCACGTGCAGGGTGCTGTGCAGTTCCTCGAACTAGGAACCCGTGTTTCCAAGATTGGGAGGCATTGGTTCCAACGTTTGGGAACTGCTAGTTCCTAGATCTGGTAACCTGTGGTTCCAACATTTGAAGCATTGATTCGGACGCTTGGGAACCAGCAATTCCTGGAAACCCGTGGCTCCAAGATTTGGAATCATGAGCTGGGAACCGCAAGTTCCTAGAACTGGGAATTTGTCTGGTTCCGAGATTGGGAAGCATTGGTTCGAACGCTTGGGAACCAGCAGTTCCTCGAACTGCGAACCTGTGCGCGAATGACTTCAAACTCTTGGGAGTCGCAGTTTTGCAAAGTAATATGTTATATTGTTCGTTCTATAACGCATATTTTTTGTTTTTGATGTCGGGCTAGTGAGCACATGTCGCATGTTGTTGAAAAAATGCTTTATTTTCCGTGATTGCCCAATATGTGTTGTTTAATCACACGCCTTCTTTTTGCCATCGGTCACTAAAAGCATGCCTGTTGCGAACGCATCGGTGGTACCCGACCAAGACGTAAAACAAAGCGATTATTCCATAGAATCATAGCGGCACAATAATATGCAGCTCTTGTTTTCCACAAATGCCTTTTTTGATGCCGGCCCATTCATCAACAATTGCCGTTTTTTCACGCAACTACTTGTCTTACATGCGCGTTCCAAAAAACAAAAGACATACATAAACATCTTTTTGGCGGACCATTAAGCAAAACAACAAAAGCTTATTGCAAAAGTTTGTGCTCAATCCGATGCCAAGGTTACAACCTTTTCAATCGCAGTTCTTGCAAATGAAACCCGTGTCAAAACTCAGAAACATAGGACCGCGAAGTTTTCAAGTTACAAGACATAATTTCAGTTTTGGGGAGCCGGCGTTCCCTGGAACTTGGAACACATGGTTCCAACTTGGGACAATTGGCTCAAATCTTTGGAGGCCGGCGGCCCCTCGCATTCGGAATCCGCGTTACAAAATTTCAAAGCATTGGTTCCAGCGCTTCGGAACCGGTAATTCCTAAAACTGGGAACCTACAGTTCCAAGCTTGGAAAGTATTGATTCCAATCTTTGTGCACCAGCAATTCCCGCAACTGTAAACATACGAGCCCAAGCTTGGGACGCATGGGTTCCCACGTTTGAAAAACGGTCGTTCCTAGAACTGGGAACCCCTGGTTCCAAGATTGGGAAGCATTGGTTCAAACCTTTGGGAACCAGCAGTTCCTCGACCTGGGACCCCGTGGTGCCAAGGTTGGGAAGCATTGGTTCCAACGTTTGGAACCTCAGTTCCTGGAACTCCGAACCCGTAGTTCCAAGATTGGGAGGGATCGGTTACAACTTTTGGGAACCGCGAGTCGGAAACATTGGTTCCAACGTTTGGAACCGTAAGTTCCTCGAACTCAGAACCCGTGGTACCAAGTTTGGGGAAGCATCGGTTCCAATGTTTGGGAACTGCTAGTTCCTAGAACTGGGAACCCGAGGTTCCAAGATTGGGAAGCATTGGTTCCAATGTTTGGGAACTGCTTTGTCCTCAAACTGGGAAGTCGTGATTCCAAGATCGGGAAGCATTGGTTCGAACCTTTGTGACCCAGCGGTGCCCCGAACTGGGAACCCGTGGTTACAAGATTGGGAAACATGTGTTACAAGGTTTGGAACCGTCAGTTCGTCTAACTCGGAACCCGAGGTTCTAAGATTGGGAAGCAATGGTTCCAATGTGTGGGGGGCGCTCGTTCCTAGAACTGGACCTGCGATTCCAAGATTAAGAAGCTTTGATTCCAATCTTTAGGAAGCAGCAGTTCGTGGAACTGGGAACCCGTGGTTTCGAAATTGGAAAGCATTGGTTCAAGCCAATGTTTGGGAACCGGTAGTTCCTAGAACTGGGAACATGTGCTTCGAAGATTGGAAAGCATTGGTGCAAAGGCTTCGGAACTGCCCTCGAATAACTGGAAACCCGTGCGCACATGACAATTAAGTCTTAGGATGAATTAAATTAAAACATGTTTTCATTTTTTATTCGTGCTATGACGGATTTTTTGGATTTTGAGCACATGCCACATGTGTTCTGAAAAAGCGCGTTTTTTTTAAGTATATATCTTATTTTACGTGATTGCCCAATATGTTGTGTTCAATCACGCGCCTTCTTTTTGTCGCCAGTCACTATAAGCATGCCTATTGCGAACGCATCGGTGGTAACGGACCAATATGCAAAACTTTACGGTTATTTAATAGAACATGTTTTCCATGTCGGTCCAATATGCAACTCTTGTTTTCCTCAAGTGCCTTTCTTGGTGCCGCCCGGCGGATTTATTTGAATTGGAAACACATGGTTCCAAGATTGGGAAGCATAGATTCAACGTTTGACCAACGGTAGTCGAACGTTTGGGAACTGACAGTCCCTTGGTTCCAAGATTAGAACGCATTGGTTCCAACGTTTGGGAACGAGCAGTTCCGCTATTGCCGCAGCCAATTCGCCCATAAAAAGAGTTTCTGAGACCTTTTCTATCTGGGGTCTATGCTGGTGTAATTTTTGTCTGTACATTTATGTATAGCCGTATCGTCCAGATTATCAGATTCAGTTGAGGGTCGCCATGGTTCCCGACAGGTCAGCCCTGGAATTTGCCCCAGGTGCAGCAAGAGACGCAACTTGAGAAGTTTCGACCGCAGACGCACGTCGCTCCGCATCGAAAAGCTGCCGGGTGAGATCCTGAAAGTTGGATCCAAATGTCCCTGAATATCACATGCAAGAATGTTTTAAGAGAAAAATGTACCAACGCTGTAACACATCCAACACACTTCCAACACCGCATCAAAGAAGGAATCAACATGAAATTGGAACTGGGATCGCAATTTCTTCAATATCATTGGCATCAGAATTGTTGTTTTCCCTTGTCTACACTTTCCCTGTCATTCTGACTCCGCGCTCCTGAACCTGCTTCTCCTTCTCTGATCGGTCCAAACGCAGCCTCACATTTTGAGGTGTTCGGTGAGTTCAGCGGATGGTTTCCCAGGCTGTGACTCTTGGGTTGGGTAAGTTGAGTATAGATTTATTTCAGATGACCACATAGGAACATGGAGAACTGCATAGAGCTGCTATATGATGATATATGGATCTATATGGTGTATACTACATGGGTGTGAAGCATTGTGAAGCACTCCACATGGCAGGGGTTGGGCGGGGTGCCCTGCCTGCGCAGTTCTCTTTCAGCATCTTCAGCCCTGTGAAAGGCACTGGCGCCCTTGGCAGCCTCCCATTGGTCGCAGTCACCGTTGGTCAAACTGTTGGTCAAACTGTTATTCAAACTGTTGGTCAAACTAGTTACATCTAGTTGTTACATCTAGTTGTTACATCTAGTTGTTACATCGATATCTTGCATCTACTATTATAGTTCCTTGGGAAGAAGGTTGGACCAGGCAGGATCAGCTGGATCCGAATTCACTGCCTCTTCATGTCTCAGTATGTCTCTTCTTTCGCTTGTGCTGAAGCTAGTGGAATCAATATCTATCCAAGCCATGACTTATACAGTGTAGTACTGTGTAGCACCTTGGACCCATGTAGCACCTGAGTTTCTCTCTCTACTCTCTCTATTCTTAAAGCCGTTTTTGTATCATTCGTGATATCTTATCAAATGCATACATACATACATACATACATTACATACATTCATACATACATACATACATACATACATACTTACATTACATTACATTACATTACACTACATTACACTACATTACATTACATTACATTACATACATACATACATACATATATACATACATTATACGTATATCATATCACATACCTTATACTACCTTATATTACCTTATATAACCTTTTATTATCTTCTATATATATATATAAAGGAAAAACTCTGGCTACCCGACCGCACAAGGCAACGTAAACAGCAGTGAAGCTGCTCTCTCTTTTGCTGTGCTTGAGCCAAAGTCGGTAATGTGAAATGTTTGTTTCACCCGACCCTGGTGGTTCATGAAGTAGACATGCACACCTAATGGACATCCATATTGGTACCATCAGTGTTCATGTCACAGATTAGCAAACTGTATTCCATGAACATTCATCTTTGATGATATAAGTTCACATGACTAATTCCAGTATCATGCAATGGCTGGAGCATCGACGGCTACGCACCCAAGCTTCAATCCAAATCATCACATTGTAGTTGGTGACACTTATACATTCACATGCAACTCGATGGATGTTGGTGATACTGGTGCCATGATTTACCTGATACTTCTCTTCTCCGCCTTCTCGCATGTTGCTACTGGATAGGGGCTTTCGAGCTTTAGGAAAATATCAAGGCGGTCTGATGTGCAATAACTCCAAAGCAGATGGCCATTTGCATGGTTCCAGTGCCTTTGTGAACGGGTCTGCTCTCCGACTTGCTGACTTAATATATTGAAGCAAAACGTCTGGAAAATCAAATGCCTCATAGAGGCACTAAGATTCAACTTGTGTACTTTCTTCAAATGCCTGAGTTTCGCAGAGTAGCCTCCATGGACGATCTGGATTACGGATGCATTATCTTGTTGACATACCAAATGAACAGGCCGATTCAAGACTGTCTCAAAAATATCCTGCATTGGAAGTCCTTCCCCAAAAGCCCAGAATCAAGACTAACAATCTCTGCCTCGCATGTGCTTCGAGCAGTGGCTCCTTGACGTTTGGAGCCCCAGCATAAGGGCCAGAAGGATTGTGGCCCTTCCAGTGTCAAAAACATTCCCGAAGTCGACTTTACATCCTCTACTCCAGATGCGCGATCTGCGTCTGTATAAAGGTTGAGCTTCAGAGCCTCTGGTTTATCTCGGATATATCCCTCAAGTACATAGTTTGTGGTCCCTTTTAGGTAGCACATGAGACGGAACAACTTACGGTCGTCCGCTCTTGACCATGTTGTGATTTTGCGGGTAAGATGCGAAATTCCTTTCATCAGGTCTGGTCTCGAAAGTCGTGCGCTCCAGATAATCTTCATGAGCACTTTCGAAGCATCTGATGCCATAGCCCCCTTGACTTTGTAGTCACTGGTAACCAATGAACCCTCTGACAAAAACCGGGTGTTTGCTGGTTTCAATGTACATCCACTGAGATGTTCATAGGATGCACACACATTTTTCGCAAAATCGCTCATGTCAAAATGCATTCTTTTTCCATGTTCATCTTCAACCATGTTGTGATGTCTTCCCAAAACTCTGCTAACAGGTGTGGGTTCTTCTATCTCGATGAATTTCTGGATCTTCTGCCAAAATGACGCATGAGCTTTTGATGGGCCGCTAAGGATCATATCATCTACATACAACGTCAAAAGCAATCCCGAATCCTTCATGTAATAAGTGGACTGAAATGTGTCGGCACAGTGCGTCGCTCCTAACTCTGACATCACCTGCTTGAATTTCTGGTCCCAATGCCACCCTGCTTCAGGGTGCCCGTAAAGAGACTTGTAGAGGCGGACGCATGGACGCTTTACGCCTTTAAACTCCTCAGGTACTAATTCAGCAGGTAATTCAACCCACGTGGGAACCTTGGTGTTGAGAGTGCTTTGAATGTACGCTCTGACGACATCACTTTGACTCGTAGAATGATTTGCAAAACATCCAGGGAGAGCTGGAAGGCTTCCTGCCCTTGTTGCACCGGACCGTTTCGATCCTGGCTGTTTCTGACCATGTGCGCGCTGTGCTTCCGGTATCACTGGCATCGCAAACACATGCTCCAAGAAAGGCATTCACTGATTGTTCTCGCCATTGGTTCGGGATAGAAGGCAGTCTTTGGGGTATCACTCCCCTTCACGTGGTCATGCTTAAAACCCTTCATGTGCTGGCACCTGCATTTATTGAGGTTTGTTGCAAGTCTGTAATCACTGGTAACAACGTGCCGTGGTTTCAACATTGGGTTGCCCTTCGAACTTTGAAGTCCAAAATAGCATCCGTGGCATTCAGCTAGGTACAAGCCATTTCTCTGAATGAAAGTTGTCAGTTCCGGTAACTGCCAACCAGCTGCACCCTTGGGCCACTCGAAACCTTTGTGCCCGCCTTGTGACAAGACAAGTTCAGCTACTTCAATAAAATGCTTGAGGAGTCTCTTTGATTGAGCACGTTTCTTTTCCAACCTCTTTCTGAATTGAACCCCATGTCTTGCCAAATTGACTGACTGCCATTTTGACCATGGGCCGCACGGCAGCGACCCCCACAAATTGCAGCCAGGAAAAAGGCTCAACAAATTCTTGAGGGAGTCAATCTCTTCAGGATCTGACAAATCCGAAGTAGTCTCACTCAAACGGAAATGGGTAATCCCTCTCTCTTCGTGAACTTTCTTTCCCCAAAGTGGATTCATCCGAGCAACAAAACTCAAACATCACAGGTTCACCCTTCTTGACGGCTTGCCTAGCATGAGAATAGCTGTTTGGTTCAACTTTGGAAATCATAGCCATGATAGATTTGCGGGAATTTGCATCCAACCCTTCAAGCAAACACTCAACGGCTGCATCACCCTTCAGAAGATCACGGTTGATCTTGGCATTAAAGACAGCTGCTTGCACTGCTGCCCTCTTGGCGTAAACTGGATCGATTGGGAAAAACCACGTCTTGCCTACCCAGCTCTTTGACGAAATTCTTTGATTGGGATTTGATTGCCAATTATCTCTGTACATTGAAGTCCTCCTGCGACATACCCATTCAGTCAATCTTTCATGGGTGATTTGCTGAGCTGAAAACGGACAATCGCCACCTACCGGAGCAAACAGTCTTTTACGGGGTCTAATGTGAACCTTGCACCATGCCTTCTTGCAATCATCAAACTCCCAAAAATCATTGGTCGAAACCTTTTCTTGATGGTGAGTATGGTTGTGGTTGCAAGTCGGATTGGCTGCTCCAAAAGGAACGTCTGGTGCACTTGCCGCATCAGCTGCATCAAGTGAAGCTTCAATTTCATCAAGCTCCCTCATACCTACCGCTTCGATGGCTTTGAGTCTCTCTTCTATCTCATCGAGTTCTTTGATGTTTGCATCGTTACGTTTCTTTTCAGCTTCTTCTGTTGCTTTCCCGGACTCTTCTTCGAGGCAAAGTCTGAACCTTTCATGGCATGCATCTGAGTGTCTCACACCTTCAGCAATCCGATCACATCCACGGCATCCTACCGTCTTGCCGAATTTGATGGCCCGATCCAAGGTTCCATAGGTCTTCCTTGACCTAGCTGGTGTCCTTGGTGCCTGGCTACCTTCCTCGAATGGCAATGCAATCTTTGGCAACTCTCCTGAACCTCCACCTAATTTTGCCTGCCCAGCTTGAAACATAGGAAACATGAGGTTATCTGGCACAACTAACTCAGCATCATGAACTTGCAACGGTCTACCAAAACCTTTCGCATTAGTTCTAACACTCTCATAGTCCAAAACTAAATGAACTTTTCTGTGCTTGAAAGCTGAGTCCATTCGCCATCCCACAAAAATTCCTGGTCACGTCCTAGCCTCAAACGCTGGCTTGTTGGTGTGATGAGGTGGCTTGTAATATACAAATGCACCCAATGGTACTCTTTTACCCTCAAACGGCTCACCACCATTGGCAACTTCATAACATGTCAAGCCTTGCTTCCATCTCTTGACTTCATCTGAATCATTTGGATGGATTGGCGCAAGGGTAGTGAAGCTTTTGGCGGCACAAAAATACTCAACACTACGTGGCCAAAGTTCATGTGGAAATCCCGCAGCAAGGTGTATTGCCCTAGTTCCTTCCTTTATCCTACGGATGTTGCTCTCCAATTTGGAGTTGTGGAAGGGATCATTCGGCAAACTTGGTTCCGGTAACATCCTAGCTGCTTGACGGCTTCGGTAAGCTCTTGGGCTGAATCTGACACGACCGAACATAATGCACAACCATGGGCTTTCGACCCACCGAATTTCCGCAGACAAGCTACGTTGTTTGATGTTGCTCTTGATGCTTGGGAAAATGCTTGATAAACCCCACTGTACTCATCATGACAAATGAGGCAAGCTTGTTCTCCCTCAGAACCCTTTGAAACTTCACTTCCAATAATGATATGATCGACACGAAGCTGATGCCCAAAATGGAGTGGTGGCTTCTCATCTGGATCAGGATCACCCCTTTTCCTATGGTGTCTAGAAGTCATTTTAGCTCTCATGCATATCTCACAATGCTTGCTTTTGGGGAAGTGTGTCAATGAATGGTTCAAAGTCTTTACGGCTTCTTCTCCATCATCCTCTGAGGAGGGAGGATTTTCCGGTGGGTCCCCTTCACCTCTTAAACTAGGACTGGGACTGACATCACGAACCCTTGAAGTACCAACCAATTCTTTAGATTCATCCGGCTCTAGCACCAATGGCTCATCACCTGGAACCGATTTCGGATGAACTGATGGCGCAACATCCTCATGCGAAGCCGATGGCGATTTCTCACCAAGTGGAGCCGAAGAAGGCTTCTCACTTGAAGATGAGGCCGATGAACCTGTTGCATGTGGCTTTTCTGGGACTTCATCCACAGCTGGCACTGCAAGGCACTCGACAGTTTCTGACAAAACAGGCACATTCTGATCATTCTGCTCAACTCTATCAACGTAAAGCTTAGCAGACTCAAGACAATGGAATGTAACGTCTGATAGACGATGAGATTGAATGAAAAACGGCCATTGGTTTGGGAACCATATCCATGCTTTACCTTGCTCACTGACCTGTTGACCAAGTGATATGGCTGCTGGACAATCCTTCAACGTGTAAAAGATACCTTCACCTGAGACCTCACCTTTCAACTTCAATGCCTTAGAGCTAGGGTGCATGCCACCGCCCGTTGCAAATCTCAATTGTTCTGGGGCATCAGCAATGAAATCATTCCACTGGACCGGCATATCCTTTGTGGAGATCAAATTCCTACCCGCCCCTGAATCAACCAAGAATTCTTGTTGGAAACCCTGGGGACTGCAAACTGCGGCAATGGCTGCAAAACATTTCATGGTCTTTTCGAACAACATGGGTGATGCAAAATCTTTAGGCCTAACGGAGCCTGAAGGCTGCTCGCACCCGAACCGACGACTGAACTCGATGCAACGACCCCTGGAACTGTCTTAGCTGCACCTGCGTACACAGTGGCAGAACCGGCTGGTGTCGATTTGGTCAATGGCTTGGGCTTTTCACCCTTGTAGAGATTATTCTTGTCATGGAGATATGGGCATTTGTCCCCCTTGGTGCAAGAATCGAATGCAAAGTACATGCATGGCTGTTTGGACTTCTCACCCTTCTGCGGTTTCTTGGTCTTGTCATTTGGCTGGTCTGAGTTACTTACCCTTCTTCCCCTTTCCGTTCCCTTTGGAAGTTCCAGGAGCGGCACTTACTGCTTCCTTCGGTGAGGTACCCCCTTGACCTTTACGTTCATCGTTCTTAGATTCGTTCGTGTTCTTCGAATCTTTCTTTGACCTTTCCTTTTCGGGCTTCTCCTTTGTTGGTTTTGTCGGTTCCTTTTTAGGACCGGGCTTGACCGGACCAGCTGCTGGAGTTTCTTTCGATCCACCTGTTGTTTTCAAGGCCTTTTCGGCAAATGTTGTGTTCTCATCTTGTTGAGCCAACTCAATGGTTTCATCAATTTTCTCCATCAACCATCTGGACGTTCGTTTGGACGACCCTTCCCTGGCTGACCTGAACTTGTCAATTGCTAATGCCATCAATGGATGATTCTTGACATTCTCATAGGGCATGGATCTCAATGCTGATTCTTGAGGCATTTCCCTGCTCCAATGAACCCATGATGTATAACATCTTTTGACGGAAGTCCTCCAATGACTTGACATCTTTCCCATGAAGCTTCATACTAAGGAGATGATGTTGACTCAGGCTCGCACCTCTGTCCTTGTCGAGGCTGTACTTGTTCAGGATGAACCACAGCAGCGCACGGCCGGAAGGTTGTTTGCCTACCTTTTGGCATCTTTCTTGCAATGCTTGAAAATCCAAACTGAACTTTGAACCTCTGGCATTATCCAAAAGTTTGTGCCCCAAAGTGCGGTCCAAAAGAGGATAATTTCCTACGTTCTGGAATTCAGCGGCTGATTTTGCAATCCCACAACGTTGGATCCATGCTACAAGAGGTGTTTCACCACCCTTGCATAGTTTGCAAATTGCTGAAATCACTTGATTCTTGAAACCCCTGCATTCAGCTGCATTCTTCGGGATGGCCGAAATCTTGAGAGAATCATACCCTTTGATGCGCATGAGTCTCTTTTCAGTCTTGTACGGATTTTCATCCCGTTTTGCTGATGACGATGAACCAAAAGCTGCAACTGAACCATCTGACTCATGATCAGAACCCCCAGGACTCCCTCCACCTCCACCCGGTTGAGATGAAGATGACGAACTGGAACTCCCTTTGTCTGATGGCTCTCTGGCTGACGGGGATCTAGAAACCTGCTGCTCAATCTGCGCTAGCATTGACTTCATGTTGGAAATAACATCTTCAACCGGAGGTGATGATGACTTACTACGTCCTTCTTACTTGACCCTTCATCCTTGGCAGACTGCTCTACAGCTTGGTTTGCATGAGCAACAAGCAACGGATCCAATGATACATGCAGTTCGTTTCGAACATTTCACTGATAATTCATCACATAGGTGTTCCCCATCCCTGGTGACCCGACCGGACCGGTGCTGGAAGGTTCTGGATATGAGGACCTATCGAATGGATTGGCTGGAACATTCTGCATTTGGTCATTCGGACTACGTTGCAAAAACTGTGACAATGTTGCATCAGGACTCCCATTCCCTAAGGCCAACTGAACTTCACTATTGTTACAATTGTTGGTGCCCAAAGGCATCTCAACATTTGGTTGTTCAACTATGGCTTCAATGGCGGTGCCTAAAGGCAACACACCAGACCTTTGAACCTCAGGTGATGAAAATGACGAACTTGATGAACTAGCCATTGCAACATGCACAGACGATGCTTGAACCCGAAGACCTGATCTAGACCTACTATCACTTTCGGAAGACTCATCAATCCTGGCGTCGAACCCGGACATGTTCACGATTTTTCTGCCAATTCGGAATGTACTCGATGAGCTTCTCTTCGATAAGCTCACCGCACTCCTCAACAAATTCTTTCGCTGCTCCAGCCCTTCTTGCAGATGGCTTTCCACGCAGCTTGAGATGAATTGTAAAAATGGCAGACTCACACTCAGCAATGGTATTGGAATTATCGTCCACTAGGGCCGTTGGGGCTTTGCGCTGCGCCAGAGCTTCAATGGCCGCCTTCTTCCCGTGACTCCCAACCTTCGACCTTGTAACCACCACAAACGAAATTAAAGAACTGAGTCCCTCAGTCGAATTGCACGCCTCCACCAATGATGTCAAGTTAGACTGTGACGCACTGATGTAAGAACAAATCGCAAAAACGATCCTGTTTTGGAACTTGTCTGTAAGACGCTTGAGCAGTTCAAGATTCTCCCAAGGTACCCGTTTCACTGCTTCTGCACTCTCCGTCTTCGATCGGGACAACGTATTATACCAATCAAGAACTACAAGAAACTTCTCTTCGGGCGGGATCTCACGATAAATACCACAAATGCCACAAAAATCCTTTGTCGACCGTTGCTCAACAAGCTTGTTGTCCGCTCCCCACACAAAAAGTAATGAAGAATCCGGTAGCAAGTAGCGAGGCCTCAAAGAAGATTCCTTCCCTGGCGGAGGATACTGCGGCTCCCTCGGAATCAAAGATGCTCCACTCCTAGGAGGCGGAAAAAATGGTTCCTTAGGAACTGCAGAAATTGACACGGCCTTAGGCTGCTGAGAAGCAATCGCCTCTGCACGTGCAATCGAACCCCTTTTCCGAGGGGGCGGGCCTGGCGGCGACCGCGGACGGTTCGAAGAAGAAGACGCACCCTGTGGCTCTTGGCCTGACAAAGTATCCTCCTCCTCCTCTGCTGCGATTACCGAGTCTCTAAGAGTGGCGCGTGAATTCTCAATGTAAGAAGAGTCGATAACAAAGGGTATTTGTTTGAAAGCGCTCCGCTTTGCAAACTTCGAATGATGAAACCAACTTTTCCTGCACCCCTCCGGCCACCTCGGTGCCAGTCTATGAGTCTCCACAGGACGTCCCCAATCTGCTCTTCCCCTTCAGAAGTCACAGCCGGCGAATCAAGATACGAATGCAAGAATCGGCGGGCGATGAGGAAAAATTGCAAATTGGGACAAAGGGAAAACTACTGGTGAGCCTTGCGGCTGTAACCAGGAAAAACTCTGGCTACCCGACCGCACAAGGCAACGTAAACAGCAGTGAAGCTGCTCTCTCTTTTGCTGTGCTTGAGCCAAAGTCGGTAATGTGAAATGTTTGTTTCACCCGAACCTGGTGGTTCATGAAGTAGACAAGCACACCTAATGGACATCCATATTGGTACCATCAGTGTTCATGTCACAGATTAGCAAGCTGTATTCCATGAACATTCATCTTTGATGATATAAGTTCACATGACTAATTCCAGTATCATGCAATGGATGGAGCATCGACGGCTATGCACCCAAGCTTCAATCGAAATCATCACATTGTAGTTGGTGACACTTATGCATTCACATGCAACTCGATGGATGTTGGTGATACTGGTGCCATGATTTACCTGATACTTCTCGTCTTATCATCCATATATTACTATTATTATTATATTACCTTCTCTATCATTTTCCTAATCATCATGTTTGCTCGGCGAACGCCGGCCTCGGCACGAACCTCTGTAAGCGCCGACCTCAAAGTAGCTGATTCCGCAGCACGAGCTCTTTCTACTGCCACGCGCATCTGCAGGGCGACAAATCCGACAAGACGCGAAACCATCAGCAGCCTCTCTGCTGTTTTGAGAGCATTCCAATATTCCAAGGTTTGTGTAGAAACGAGTGAAAATGTGAGTTTGGTTCTACTTCTTTTCTGTGGGATGGTTCTTTGTCTTTCGGAAATTTCGTCATGGCCCTCCTGCAAGATGTGACTTGACCGTTCGCCTGTTGGAAAGCAACCTCTTCCTTCCCAAGGTCTCCACGCAAACCCAGTGCCTGACCCGGGTGTAAAGGGTCTAAAGGCTGCTGATGGGACAAGCAAAACGTGAAAAGATGCCACGGATTGCCACGGTGTGGAACAACGCCAAGTGCAACTTTCGCCAAGTGCAACTCTCATGTCGAAACGTTGCGGTGTTTGATCGTTCTCTCTTTGGGCGAACAAAAGGGCCCTATATAATGATAGCTTCCTTTTTCATACCGCTTTGCATGTGCCGAGTTGTGTTTCTCTGGTCTTTGTATGTCTTTGTGATATATGGTGGTATCGCATCATAGTTTGTTAGCACTTTCCTGCATTATTTCTGCGTTCTCATGTTGACCAGTTTGCTTTCAATGTTGTGACCCGTTGAAGCTCCGTTCCAAAGAAACTGCGTTTTTTGTTCCAAAGGTGTCCGTTTTCGGGGGCTGTTCGTTTTGGGAAACGACCTCCTTCCGCATCGACCCCGCTTCGGCTTTGAAAGCTGCAACCTGGGAGGAGATCGAGGGTATCGCAGCTCGGAAAAATACAAACGCTAAGACACGCATCAAACAAAGATACACAAAACATATCAAAACATCAACAAAACTATCTTGCAAGATACCGTTGCACACAACCACAAGGAGAAAGGAAAATCTTTGAGATCACACATTGGAAATACATTGGATACATTCATGATACATGTATGAAAATTCGATGGGCTGTACGCAAGGTGACTTCAAAGTGCATTCCACAAGACTTCGATTTTGTTGAAGTCACAACATGAAGCGTCTGCAGGATGACAACGATGACAGCGATGACACTGAAGCGGGGGCTTCAGCGGTTGCTGCATTCAGCGAGTTTTCTTGTTGCTGCACGACGCGGGCTTCCTCCTTGTCAAACAGTACATCGAAAAAATCGCTGGAGTGCCAAGTCAATGTGTTTCAACTGGCACATTGTGCTGTGGCCTGTGTCTTCTCTGATCTGCTCGTCTCATTGCAGTTGTGATAGTTTTCTGACAGTTTTCTGACAGTTTTCTCCGTCTTTTCGCCACGTTTTCTCCTGTCTGCTCGCCACAACTGCAGAGGCTTCCGCGCTTTCGCCTTCGGCCCAGGCCGTGGCCTCGAAGCACGTGACGCACTTCGTGAAGAACCACGGAAGAAAAAAGAAGATCTTAAGACTGCGTAAGAAGTGTAAGAAAGAAGTGTGGAAACCACCAGCACTTCAGCAACAAAGCTCCAAAGAAAGCTACATCACAGCTCACAGGGTGGAAAAAACGTGAAAAACCGTCAACCTCAGGCAGCCACCTCGGCGAAATAAAACCTGGAGCGACCAGTGCATGGTGAACGCAAGTGATGTTCTTGACAAATGTGCATTGCGCGACTTCGCTTCATGGATCTTCATGGATCTTCATGGATCTTCATGGATCTTCATGGGAAAGTGCTTTTGGGCACATTCTATACGCACATTACGCACATTCTGGTTCGAAGATGGTGACAATGCTTCGGAAATAAGTTTCCTGATCAACACATCGACCATCAATGAAAATCAGGTAATTACGATGCTGATGTATCTACGAAGTTTTTACGCCACTTTTTTTTTCGTCGCGGTCGTTTCCGGAAGCTGTGTCTCCAGGCCAGTTGGCCGCACGCAGCTCCGCAGCTCGCAAGGCCTTCTCCTACACAAATTCCGCGTTCGTTTATAATAAGACATTGGAACGTTGTTGTAACTATGTTGTATACTACGTATTGTACAAATGTATACTATGTAGAAATATGTAGGAAATATGTATATTTTGGTACATTGTGTACAATCTACTATTCATCTCTATTCATTTTCATTTTATTCACGGATTCATCTATATCTATATCTATCCATATCTATCTACTTCACTAAGTCTATGTATGAATCCATATGTTCATGTCTTCTATCTTGGTCTTGGTGGAATGAATTTTGGATTCATTTGGCTCTTTCCTGAATTTCCTGAATCTTGGTTTATTTCAGTTCAACCGGAGAATATTTTGTTATATTTTGTTTGTGTTGACAAGCTGTGCATCAAGGAAAATCATCATTGCTGAATCCCTGCGGTTGAAAAAACAAAATGATTGTTAATCATCATTCTTAATCCTTTTCCTTTCCAGATGCTGCAAGAGTCTCTTGCTTGGTGCATGCAAAGCTGACACGATACTTTACAAGTCCAAATAAAAGTCGGGTTGAACGACCTCTTTGGACACAAAATCCAATCGCGCCAGCTTTGAGAGCTCAACGTTCAGTGCCTCATGCTGGAACGGAGCGTCAAAAGTCTGCAGGGCGAAATCCGCCACCGCATGGGCTATCTCAAGGTTCATTGCCTCGGGATAAATTTTTGCAATGGCAGTACGGTACTGCCCGTCATCGTCCTTGCCCTTGAGCGCAACATGGAAGCCTGCAGGATGTGCGCAACGGCCACCACGGCCCATCCGAAGAATGCGATCACGTAGATGAGGAAGACGTATCAGCATCAACGTGGTGGGTTTACGCGCCTGGCATCGAAAGATGCACTGGTCAAAGGTGACCACAGATGCGCAATTGAGCCGTCGGAGCCATCGCATTGCCAATGAAGACCATGTGCTCGAAGGTCTCAAATGCCTGGCCCACGTTGGGTAGGACGGATGCTCAATGAAGGCACAGCCACCATAGCAGGCACAGAGAGCGACCATCTCGGTGATAAACTGCATGAGGACCGTGCCCAAAAGCGTCTGGCGCCACTGCCGCTCGTTATTGCTGGGCAGCCCGAGCGGCTCATCGTGGGAACGAAGAGGGGGGGGGCCGCCCTGGAGTAGACGAGCAGCAGTAAATGTCTCACAGGGCGGCCCCCCGCCACACCCAATGATAGCTCCAGACTTGATCTGCTGGGTCCAAAAAGAGCGACTCTTGGCTGTTACTAAGTTCCCTTCTTCCCCTTGCAAACAAAAGTCAACACTCAAACAAAACAATTGGGTATGGTCCTGAATGAAATGTGACTCAATTTGATGCTGCAAGTCGCCGACACGGCGGTGTCCTGAAAAGAAGTGGACGAAGCACAGCGTCTTGATGTGCAGCTGGGCAAACAGTTTCGCAAGCCCACACATCGAGAAGGCCCCATCCGTGCCATGTTCAGCGCCAGCAGCAGAATGCATGATGAAAGAAATGTCAGCATCACCTGGTCCTGAAGGAGGAGGAACTTGAGGCAAATCTCCATCGCTCGCAGGAACTGGACAAACACCTACGAGACCTTCAAAAAGTGGACCACCAACAATGCCACGGCGCAAAGTCCAACGCTGCAACATCACTCGTGCCTCCTCTGATCCAACGGGTGGCAACCCTGGCCCAAAGGAACGGCACACTGGAGCACGAGCTTTCGTGGGTAGCCAGCCTTGGTCTTTGAGTGCACGAGCCTGAAGTCGATCTTCAATGTTCCGGGCATCAAGCTTAGAGCCTGTCAACGGAGGGAATGAGGCACGAATACGCTCCAAACAATCGGTCGCTACTCGCAGATGCGCACAGAGGCGTACTCTGGAATGGTAATCTCTTGTGCAATGCGGGCAAGTACCATCAACGGCAAAGTGCTTGACCAGAGTTTGATAAGAGTGAACTTGTGCAGCATGCATCGCAAGGGCACGCTTGGAGGCAAAGTTCCGCTCACATAGTTCGCAAATCCATGGCAATGCAGGGGCTGTAGGAGACAGGTGCCCGAAACTGACTCCTCTGCTGCAAAATAAATGCAACATCCATGATTGCCAAACATCTGTGTCTGCGTGGGTGCCGCGATAAATGCGACATGATTTCGCCGCACGTTTCAGTCTGCCCTTCCACTGTCCATCAGCAGCCACAAAAACGATCCAATCTTCAAGGGTGGAGTCTCCGGTCAGGCCAAAGTGAGAGGCACTAAACCGTGCAAGCCATGCAAAAGAAGCACGCAGATGAAACATCCAGGAGTCTTCAATGGTCTCAACATCCCGAAGATAGGCCCACAAAATTGCTGGACAATGGGTAAGCAGTCTTTTCACATATCTCAAACGGGCAAGATGGAGAGCATCACGGGGAGTAAGAAGTCCACAAAGGCCACATAAAGTGGATGTCGAAAAGGTAAAAGGTGGAAGCCCACGCAGCTTAGCCTTCGCTAAAGCGTACAGCATTGGTCGCAAGCCGTTCTCCCAAGCGTCCAGGGCCTTCTGTGGCAAATAACTCCACGTGTGCACATTGAAAAGGAACCGGGAAAGCACCAGAGATTCGAAAACTTGGAGTTTCGTCCTGGCTTCTACGCACCTCTTGGCAAACAGCGGTCTGACCAGTGGGCCCCAGGCTTTGCGTGCAGCAGTGACGCGTTCACGAACTGCATGCATAGGCTTACCGTCATTGTGGACCCACGTGCCAAGGTGCTTGTAAGAGAGGACAACCGGCATAGTGATGACGTCATCCTGTTCAGCGCGCTGGCATGAGAGTGTCTGACCAGCTTGATGGAATTTTTCTTTCCAAGAGCGTGTCTGCGCCCCTCTGAGAGCCAACAAGAGCTCCGTTTTGCCAGCCCCAAAGGTAAGTTCAAGACCACGGCATGCGGTCGCCTGCATCGTGGCAGACACAGCTGCCTTGGCCAGGTCAACTAACTCTTCATTACTGGGGGCGCGCAAGAGAACAGCAAGGTCATCAACATAGGCAACTTCGGCCCATGCCATAGGCGCAAGCGTGAGAGGATCACAAAAACTGTCGGGTGGACGGGGATCACCTTCCCATTCTGCCGGCTGTGCTGTCATAGCGCTGGTGATGTCCTTGAGAATAACTGCCATCGTAAGATTGAAGGCAATGTCGCCAATGGGATCACCCGGGCGAGTGCCTCGATGCGTAGCTGCAACCTCTTCAATGCCATCAACCTCAAAGCACGTGGCAGTCAACACGTCACGCAGCAGCAACGCAGCATGTGGTGAGATGTTAGTAACCGCACAATCATGTTGTGCTTGACAAAGAAGACGGTCAACGTGTTCAGGAGCAATGCCAAGTCGGTGCATAGCCACAATGAAACCTGTGGCGTCCACTGCATCTGCGAAGAGCCCTTGTCGTAAAACTGTGTAAAAGGCAGACTTAAAGTCAACAAATAGCACAGCAACTGGGTCTTTTCGCATGGCTCCATGTGCAAGATGTGCTTGGACCAAATGATGCGCAGAATCGCAGCCAACTTTCTTGCGCCCACCAAATTGAATGTGTTCTAAAACTGAAGCCCATGCCCAAACCAAATGCTTGCGAAGCATGGAGTGGTAGACCTTGGTGCAAAAGTTGTTCAGGAAGATCGATCTGTAACCCAATGGGTCAGAACGGCTGCTTTTGCCCTTATGTAAGGGAATAAGGCGGCCTCCCTTCCATGACACTGGTTCGCGACCTTGTGCTGCGGCCTTGGAAGTAAGCACTGTCAGGTGCTTCGCCAACGGCTCTGCACCGGCCTTTAGCACATCAGGTGGAATGCCGTCTGGACCAGGGGCTTTTCCTCGACGAAGTCCATGGATCTGTGCTTGAACTTCGGCCAAGGCAGGGATGGTCGCAAAATCAAATACATCCGGAGCAATTCCAAGGTGGGCTGGTTGCAAACGGAGAAATTCACTTCGTCCAATCACATTGGCAGCCTCGACTGCAGCAAATTGACGCAGCCAAAGGCGCTGCTGCTCAACAAATGATGTGACCGGCTTCCCTTCATGGCAAATCAATGGTAATGGGCGGATCGCATCTCCTTTGGGGCAGCGACCACCGAGACGTCTAAGCAACTTGTGAACCTCACGACAGTCATTCAAGCTGCCAGCGGCGGCAAGCTGAGCGACCAGGTCAGCGTAAAAGCGTCTCTGATCGGCTCGGACAAGGCGGCGAACCTCACTTTCGATCTCCTTGAGCTGCACCTTGAAGTCATCCTCCTGCATGAGTCCATTACGCCGGCCATAGTCCAAACAGGTTCGCTTGAAGGCGATGAGGTTGAGCGTTGCTTCTGCCAAACGAGGGCGGGAACGTCTCTTGGCTTTCTTGGTGAAAAACTGTTTTGCCAAGTTGAGCACAGCGGACTCAAAATATGCTGCATGAGAGTCAACATGAGTAGACCACGATGGAATAGGCAGAGAATGAACCGCTTCTTGGAACCGATGGCAAATGTCAGGATCAATGAATGCCAAAGGGTCCCAGAGCGGTTTACGATCATCAACACCACCATCGATCCAGCCACTCACGTGCAGGAACAACGGAATATGGTCCTCATGTGCAAATCCTCCATCATGATGCAGAGCCGTCCAACTTCTCGCTGAGAGGGCATGCGCTGCAGCTGAGCAGAAGATGTAGTCACGGCGCAACTTGGTGCCCTTGGGGTGCGTCCAGGTATGGTGCGGTCCACTATGACACCATGCAAAAGTGGACGGGACCGCCCAGTTCAACTCTTGAAGAGCGTTTTCAAGAAGCTCGCCCTGAGGGTTGCCACGCTCAGCACCAAAATCTCCGTAGAGTTCAGTTGCCGCACTGGCCAACGGTGCATTAGCATCAGCAAAGCACCATGTTAAAGCTGCCACATTTGCTCGTCGAAGAATAGTGGTAGTTTGCATCCACCAATTCTGCAGGTCCTCAATGGAGAATTGTGCGGTCTTGCATGGAACATGTAGCACAACAAAAGAGAGAGCACAACGTCGATGAGTAAGGTTAACAATCAGGCGTCGTGGGTCTGCATGAGCAACGACCGCTTTGAAGTCCTTGAAGGTAAGGGTCCCGTTGGGAACCAGCGGCTGAGTCTTGTGGAGCCAAAGTTCACAACCAAAATGGTGGGCACGTTCACAAATCTGAGGGCCTGAGGCAAATCCAAAGTAGTGGTCCGTGACAATGCACCCTTGAGGTCTGCGAGTTTCTTGTAATCCAGCAGCAAGAACGCAAGCACTATGCCATTGATGATCAAGCCTCAGTGCCCGATCTGAAGAATGCTCAGGCGGGAGACTCTGGTCTTCCTTGCCAAGTGCCAAGACATTCGCAGTGAGGAACGTTGCATCAATGGCATCCCAGTCATGATGCTGTCCACTTGGAGGCGGATCAACAGGCTTGAGACAGGAAGGAGTGATCTGCCAAATGCCATTCTCGGAGCCTGGGGGAAGGCACCTATGCAAGCATGGCGGTGCCGCAAGGAGCCATGCCCAATCAAGGTCATCACTTTGGACTAAGCTGGCAAAGGGAGACCAGTCAACGGAACCAAGCGAACAATGATTGAAAAGTTGATGCCGAGCAATGGAATCAGCAAGTTCATTCCAAGGGTCTCCTGCATGCCCTCGTACTTCACAAAAGCGGCCATGGACTTTGTGAAACCATTGACCTAATGTGCGACAGAGACGAGCCAGTTTGGTATGCGTCTTGCAATGCCAAAGGCCTTCCGTGAGCATGGCACTCAGCCGCAAGTCGGGTCGGATGATGACTGACTGGAGCACTGATGAGCATAAGCTGGCAACGAGAGCGGAGGCAACTGCAGTCAGCTCAGCAGAAATATTGTCAGCATGGTCAGCTCCAATCCAAAGAGGATCAGCAGGATCAACTACCACGTCACCGGCGGCGCATCCAACCAAAGCAGGGACACCAACATAGTCATAGTCGACGCGCACCAAGCTCCACGTGGCGCCATGCACTGAGGCAGAGCCATCAACGAACAAGACCGTGGAATTGACAAATGAAGGCTCAAGGTATGAACGGGGATCACAAAGCGCATGGTAAGTGACAGGCTTGAGGTTGAGGCCTTCGGGTAACCATGCAAGCTGTACCTCTGCCTGCGCTATGCGCTCTGGCCAATTCTCAGTGGTCCAACATAAACCCTCTGGGACGTAGGAAGAATCCTCCTTGTACTGTGGCAGGTCAGCCAGGCAAGATTCCAGGGAAAGTGTAACAGGACATTTGCTGTCTGTGGAATTCCCAGTGAGGCACTGCGAGGGTTCAAGAGGTTCAAGCATAGCTCCATCATGAATTTGCCCTGGATGAACACTAGCCCTGTCGTTGGCGAAGACACTACCATGCATGGAGTCTTTCCACCAAGACGACGACGATGAGATGCGACGCACACCCGTCTGAAGCAAGCTGACACCTCCAAAGCCATCTGAAGGTGTAGGCGCCGGTGTGGGGTCAAAAATGTCAATCACAAGGCTTTCACCAGAGGCAACTGGAGAAGGAACATAAGGAGCAAAATACGTTTGTCCACGTCCAACTCTTCGTGGAAACCTCAACAAAGGGCCAGGAATTGGAAACGCTGCCACTATGTCTTCCGCAGAAGAGCTTTGAGGAATACAAACCGCCGTACGATGTAATGCTTGGCCTTCATGGTCTCGCACACGGGCTGTGAGCAATGTTGCAACTGAATGAACTGGAAGTCCTTGGACAATGAGAATGTGTCCCAAAACATGGTCAGTGAGTGAGGTCGGTGGCGCAGGGGTGACCCAAAAGAGGTCAGCAGGTCGGCAAGACTCCCTTCGGTCATCCCAGGCCTCCAGCAAAGTGCGCTGCCAATCTCTGGGATCATCCCGAAGTCGTACATTCCTTCCAGGGTCACAGCGAGGTGCGTATGATGCATGGAGGTACCAGGTGGTCACATACGCAACTGGCCCTTCATCTTCCCGCTCAGTTTCTGCAAGATCTTGGAAGATGCGATGTAGTGCCTGGAGCCACAGCGGCAATGTCTCAATAAGTCGCTGCTGATGAGAGGCATGCATCCTGGCATCAATGGCGGCCATTCGATTCTGAAGATTGGTGCCTGAAGGATACCCTGCCGGTGCACTGAGAGAGCGCCGAATGACAAACTTGAAGACGCTGCCATGTCTGGCATATACTCGCTCAGACGGCTCGACCAAGCGGGGACCTTCCCACAGGGAACATGCATTCTCTGGTCGTTCTGGCGGACAATCGTCATGAGCTTGCAACATAGTGCAAACTGAGTGCAAGTCCACGTGATCACCCATCACCACAGCCAGGGAGTGGGCCCGCCCTTGGTCGTACTCGGTGTCATACGTGGAAATCACCACAGAGCGTTGCAGATGGTGAGGCCTTTGTACCAGGATCAACTGGCCAATGATTTGTCCTGAGGCGTCTTCAGGAGTAGGTTCGACCATATAGAACTCGAGAGGCGCACCAGGAAGAATGTATTGCCGCCAGAGATGACGTAGCTGCTCTTCCCAGCGGTGAGCATCTGGACCGAGCACTGCTATACGGGTATGGTGGCACCTTTGAAAATTTGTATGGTCATTGAACCAGGTTTCAACCCGCCCAAGTCTTTCCATGCCTCCTGGGCCAACTGTCGCAAATTGGGTCCAAGCCTCATGTAGACGTTGTACCCAAAAGTCATATGCTGACAAATCACCTGGGTCATCCTCTGGGAACTCAGGTGTGGCTTCCGTGGCAGTGCGCAAGGCGTCGACAGCTCTGAGAAACTCATCAGTAAAGCTGCAGGAAATGACCGCAGGATGACCGACAACGTCATCATCAAGGCCAGGGCCAATCAGAGAACCAGATCTCTCATTTTCATCAGCAATCTGAGGAGCAATCTCAGTTACAGGAAGACCGAGCTTCTCAACCGCAAGGATAGGGTTGGTGGTGATCTGCAGGAGGGCCATCTCATCGGGCGCTACATCACATTGGAACCGGAATTCATCATCCCCAATGAAAATTTTGACGTAGTCACCGTCTTCAATCGTGAGAGCACTGTTGGACATTGGATCGACGAGCTCGTTGTTGAGCCAGAGGTGTGTCTTCTCCTCATGCAACGCGAGGAGTGGCTCAAGGCCCAGCACCCGAAAGAGTGACAACCGCGTCGTAGTGTGAGGAAGCCATTTCACCGTGCGTTGAAAGACACCTGGCAAGACGTCATTGGGCTCAATGATCTCAAGGTCGAGCAATGTCAGACGCATAAAGGCAATAGGTCGCGGTTGATGAGCTTGAACCACCAAAATGCAAAGCAGCTCCATCGCGACGAAGTCTTCAGGCCGCTCCGAGACACCAACCGCCATCGACACTGTTCCCTGAGGCAAAGAAAGCGCACTTTCGATTTCGTTGACTTGCCCTGGTCCAGGAACGTCAATGATGTGACGAGAAAACGAGATCCCGTCAAAGCAGAAAAGCACCGTTCTGGGCCTGGTAGCCGACCGAGTAGAGGATACATCACTACCTGACTGGTGGTCGCACCGGTAGATGAGGAAGACGAACCAGATGAAGAAGGAACACGTAGTCGAGGCCTGCGCGCCACGAGCACGACCTGATCATCAGCACCATGGTTGTCTGGTGGTGGTAGCGGAGCAAACTCTGGCCAGGTTTCCATACGAGGGCGAACAAATGTATTCCAAGTGTCTTCATCAAGCAGCATGGGAACACTGACAACAATCCCAAGACCATCAACGGCACGTATAGGTCGCTCACGAGGAAACACATACCCTCCGGCACGAAGGACGCAAGGACGTAGGCCTTGACGTTGAGCTTCCTCACAAACCTCAAATGCTTCGGCTCTGTGAAGCACAGTGTTGTGATCAGTCCAGATGTCAAGAACATGAGCAATCTCACGAGTGCGTGGCATGGGTAATTCATCAAAAAGGGCTGTAGTCAGAATGGCTGCCCTTTCAGGCTGAGCATGCTGCACCACCAACGCAATGCCGACGATACCCCGCGTGATGGAAATTGGAGGCTCAGGCTTTACCAAAAACAGGCTGAAGTCGGCAAAACGGTCAAAATGGTCGCCCCATACCTGTTTGATCTCCTCGCTCCAATTTTCATATCTTCGAGTCAATCGAATTGGTCGGCTGTCTGCTTGCCTAACACAGTTGCGATGACTGAGATAGTAGGTGCTGAGGTAGGTCACTGGCCCTTCTTCGAGGAGTTCTGCGGCACCCTCGTCCTGGAGAATGTTCCAGAGCTCTTCAACCCACGCAGGAAAATGCCTGAGAGGACGTCGACCTTGTCCAGCGTGCCCATGAGCATCATCTGACGAGCTGGAAGGGTCTGGAAAATTTGGATTTTCTGTCGAGTCAGGCCGGTTCTGCATAGGGCCGGACCTCGACAGGCTAATGGAACTAGGGCAAAGACGGGCATCATGATCACGCTGCATCTTTCCAACTCGATCAAAAAGTCCATGCAGAGGTGCATCAGGAGGAGCTGATTCAAAAAGTCCATGCCCACTGTCTTTTGCCGGATGCCTGGGAACATGCATCCAATCGGGATATGACGAAAGGGGCACTGACACCTGCAAGGCAGCAAGCTGATCGGAACACGCCGCAATGTCAATGCAAAAATCCTGACTGAAGGTTCTGGGATCTGCCAATGACCACGGTTTGGAGGGCCAACCAGAAAGTACATCCTCAAACACTTCTTGTGTACGCTCCAAACACGTGTCATCATCTAGGATTCGCACTTGGATGACTGGGTCAAAGGACAGCTTGGCTGCAATACGCTTCGGTTTTGACAGCTGACAAATGTCGATTCGAATGGCACTGGTATACCCAACTTCAGATGCCAATTCTTCGGCTCTTTGAAGAGCGACCCAGGGAGAAGTAAATGCAAGCTCTTCGGTCATGGAGTGCAGCCAGGGAAAACATTCTGGCCGAAACTCCAATGAAAACGGCATCTGGTGAACGCACACATTTGTCACTGAACACCTGCCTTGCCAAAAGGCTGCATAGATGGCAATGCCTGCGGTGGAGAGGCGCCATCTTCTCCATCCGAGGCTTTGCGAAGGTGTTTGGATTTTCTCTCTTCCGCCTCCGCTTGCTCGGAAAGTGCTTGTAAAGAATTGACCACCTGTGACAAACCAAGGCCAATCTTTTGCGTGGCTTCGTCCTTCATCTCTTCGTCCGGCAAGGCCTTCGCACCCTCGTCGGCCTCCTCGTCGGAAATGACATAGTGTCCAGCCCCAGAGCGGATAGCTTCGGAAGTCTCCCCAAACTTCCTCTGAGCATTGTGCAATTGCTCTTTGGCAGCAGCCAGTTGGGTCTGTGCTTCGGCTTCTTGTCCCTGAAACAATTGAGTGTACTCCTTCCAGCGAGCAACGCTGTACTGAAGGAAGGTACGCCATGATGTGATCAGGCGCAACCGTGCTGCCTCTGCATCTGCGACCGCTTTTCTCGCAAGCCTGAGCTCGGCAGCACTGTCCTGAACTTGCTGCAGGGAAACTTCCTCGGCCTGAAGCTTGACCTCTTGAACAGCCATCTGAACCTCTGGAGTCCAAGTATCCTCTGACTTGCGCAATGCACCAAGGATGTTCTGGAGATGTTTTTCCGCCTGTGAGGTTGGAGCCGGCGATTGCCCAGGCTGTACCATCCCAGGGCTCATCCCATCCAACACTGGCATCTGTTGCATCTGCTGCACCCACACCTGATCTGGAGGAACTGCGGTGGCCTTTGGCATAGGTGGAGGCGGTGGTGGCGCCAAACACTGTTGCACAAAGGCCGGAGGACCTTGAGGAGCAGGAAAGGGTCCATAAGGGCCCTGAGGATACCAATTGCCAGGAGGAAGGTGCTGTGGTTGCGAAGGCATAGAAGGTGGCCCAGATTGCTGCAGCCCCTGCTGCTGCTGAGCCTTGCCTCTTTTGCCTTTGCGGGACTTGCGTCGAGGTGTTTGCTCTCTCGTATGCCCCTGCTGATAACCGCCTTGACCTTGCCCTTGGTAAGGATAGTCTCCGCCATGATGCTGACGATGTGGTGAGGGCCTCTGCTGCTGGGAAGACGGCGGTTGAAAGGAGGTGTCCAAAACCTCCTGCCAAGTCTTGCCGCACCAAGCGCAACGTGGCATTGATGGTTTGGCCATCTTTTTGCACACCCTGCACCTCCATGGAACTGGCTTGGAATTCGACATCGCAACTTGAATCCGAGCAAGGAACCACGGGTCTCGGCTGTGATGTGCACCAAGGAGAACACGCAAGCGAAGTAGAGCAAGCTGATCGAGAGGACGAAGTCCAACACGATGTAGATGCCACCGAAATCTGGCCTTCGCCCGGGCTCGTCGGAGAGCACGCCGATGCGTAGCAGATGTCTTCGCAATGATGCCGAGAAAAGAGCACAGCCTCTGAGACAAAAATCAATGCGAGGAGCAGGTAGAAAAACCACCTGCACATACACAAGGGAGATGTGCTTCAAGTCTGCAAGAAGGTCGGAGATCTGCCCAGTGCAGAGAAGCGAAAGTGCTCGCAAAGGCTTAGCCGCGCAGCGCAACGCACGGCAAGCCCGCGGGGAATCGCACAACAAACCCCGCTAAGTGCAATGGCTAAAGGGGGGTACCCTTAGAGCCAAGACCTTCATCATTCTTAATCATCACAATTTTTTTTGAGATCTTGGTGAAATCACCTTCTGCTCCGCCTGGCGCAGCTCCGCCCGGGTCTCGGCCGCCTCGACCTCCGACCCGACGTGAAAACAACGTGAACACAACGTGAACAACGCCGAGTATATCAGTCGTGTACAACTCGTGTTCATTTTTCATATGTTTCATCATCTTTCCATATCTTTTCACATGAACGCTTCAACAGTTCATTCTGCGATTCATCGAGAGATGACGCCGCCTTTCAGAATTTCAGATCTGATTGTGTCTACACTCGTCGACATCTACTGTGTATATCTGCATATGACGTGAAGTTCACACCTTGGTATTTCTGGCAGCGGTGCATGCAGAGTTCCCCCACGACGCCCGCTTAGCACGCTATTTTCAATGTTTGTGTCTCTGCATCCATGAGGCCCTTCCGGCCAGTGCCTTCTCATCCGCCATAGACACCACCGCCTGCGCATTTCCAGCACTATTTCAGAAAACATTGAAAATGTCTTCCCATGTCCTCTCCCAACTTGTTCTGGAATCCTCGTGTTTTCCAAGAAAAATGACTCGTTTTGCTGCTCCTCCTCGGCTTCTTGAAGCAAACGAGCTCCTTCGGCTTCTGTTCCTATGGACTTCTTTGCCTGAACCATCACCAGCGGCACTTGATGGCAATTGAGAGTGACCATCTTGATGGCAATGCTACTGCAGTATCCTGTAGCATCCTGTAGCCATCTTGACATATCTTGACCGTGACATCTGTGGCCATATCATCTTCAACGAATGGTTGATGTCGAAAGTCTCATGGGCAATTCAAAGGGACAAAGCAAATCGCAGCGAAAGATTCAGAGTTTTCACATGTTTTCACCATTCAGCGGTTCTTTTTTCTTGCGTTGCAGCTGTGTAGGGAGACGCCCTTTCGCTGGTGACACGTCAGCTACACTTCTCGGAAACGGAGCATTCCCATTGATGCACCAAGAATCCAGGTTGAACCAAACTAGATCGTAAGTTACATCAAGTATCATCAAGTGATCTATAACATTAACAGATCAGAACGGTTTCCACAAATTCAACCTTGGGACTTTCTGGTGAGACTTTGAGGTGAAACTGTTGCAAGGTGCAGTCGGACTCTTTCCGAAGCACCTGGAGAGCTCATTCCATATGGGCGACCAGTTGCCTTACATCGCAGGCGCTCCTACCAGATTCCACATCCTTCGATTTGACTTCTGCTGGAAAAAATTAAGTACAGTCTCAAAAAAGAACGCTGGCACTGTTCGTTCCACCCAGCGATCACATGAAGTGGTGATGCATGGTGTGTGCGATTCATGACTGTCTGAGCCTTTAAATCTCGAATGATCTCGAATGTATTCAAATATTTCTTCAAATCTGTCAAACATTGTGTCCAACATTCCGTCCAGTTTGATGCGGCTGCCGAGTTCTGCCATATTTCAACCAGGCGACATGTTTTGATCTCGTTGCTCTAATGTGCGATCGACCAGATCAAGCAAGGGCTTGTTCAAAGCTACCTCGGAGTAGGACAAACAGTGACAAACTGTGACAAATAACACACGACTGTTGCAGGATCTCCAGGGTATCTGCAGCTGGATTCTTATAATGCTTAGTAGTGCTTTAATCAACAGCAGGAAGCAAGGAAACAGCCTGTACCTAATAATTCGTCTTGGTTTTGTCTTCTTAGCATCATGCCTCTTCCTAGCATAATTGAGACAAAAGCATCAAAGTATATCAATCACCAACATGCAATTGCACAATCAAAGTGCAAACCAAAAGCACTTCGGTTGAATGCCCCTTACTTCAGTTGGTTGGAAGCAGCAATGCGATGCAAATATAATGTTAAATTCTGTCGTCTGACTCATTCTAAACACACCAATACATGGTGCAAATGTGGAATTCCAAGGCAAGACATGCCAAAGCAAGAACAGACAATGCAAAGTTGGAATATGTTGGTAAGAAAGGCGATGCTTCTTCTGAGGCAGAGGCCTCTGTGTCAGACATCTCAATTTCACGCTGGGCTGCCTTCCATTCCATCCTGAGTTGCTTCCCCCGGGGCGCAAACAACACGTGCACTTGCACAGAAGAAGCAGGCAGCTGCATCATGAATAGCAAACCCCCAAATCCAAAAGGATTGAAGTATTCTAAGTCGATTCCGAACGTATCAAGACAATCCAAGACACTGTTTAATGATTTCCTTTTGGTAAGCAACACTTCGCTCACGTCGATCGATGACCTATTGTTGGCACATGCTGGAAATTGTGAAAAGGGCCGCTAGTTTCCATTTCCATCCAGGCACACAGGTGAAAATGGTGAAAAATGGTGAAAAATGGAATGTCAGGAATGTCCCATCATGTCCCATCATGTCCCATCTTTGACATGCACTCCCGGATACTCCCGGTCCCGCCAGGTCCCCACCCAAAAGCGCCATCCAAACAACCACCCCCTCTGCATTTGAAGCAAGTAAAACATAGTAAGACGCAATGGAAACCAGAAACTCGGTCGACAGATGTTGACCGGCAGTGAAAGTTGATTAAAGACCCACGATTGAAACGAAACGAGCAAGAAACTCCTGCAAGTGTAATGAACGATTAAAATGGTTAAAGTGTAGTGTAATTAATGATCGTTTGAACATTTTTGGAGCGTGGAGCCAGTGGAGCCTTTTGTTTTTCCACCGTGTTGAAGTCTTGGGTGTCGCGTTCCATGATCTGAGCCTGCGATTCGTCATGATTCGTCATGATTCGTCGCAGGTTCCAAAGGCCTTTTGGAGGCCCTGGGTGACCTGGGTGCTTTGCCTTTTCGGCATGGCATGCCCGTACCATGGCCACCCTGCCTGGATGTCCGTCAAATACCTCATCAAAAACCCCGCTTTCACAACGACACCGAGATCCCTCTGCATTTACTTGTTCCATGGAACTCATATGTCAGTGAACAATAGTGAACAAACATTGCCACATTTAAAATTCGGGACATCATACAGCTTACCAGTATATCCAATGGCTTTCCAATGGCTTCCCAACGGCTTTCCAATGGCTTCCCAACGGCTTTCCAATGGTTTTTGGCCGTTTTGGCGTTGTTTCCACTGTTTCCACAGGCATCGCCAAGGAACTTGTCGTCGTCTTTTCGACTGTCCCTTTCCTGCATCTGTTTCAACCTCAGCATATGTGAGCGCCGTCGTGAAATTCAGCTCGTACATATGTCTCGGAAACTCTGATGTCCATTGATACTCTGTACGCTCTACACATCTCTATATTGATGTCCCATACATTTCCTATATCGCACATATCTGTCCATATCTACTCAGGTGTTCTTATCCATATCCATCCCTATCCATCCATCATCTCTTGTTTTTCTCTCTTTTTTGGTTGCCCCGCTCGTCCCCCCTGAGTTTCCGACAGATACGCCTGGTTTTCCAGCCGCATCTGTTTCAACCGCTGCTGCTTGATGGCCTCGGCCTCGAAGTAGTGCCTCTCTCCACCGCAGATGTCGTTTTTTTTGTCGCATGCGTTGGTCAACCGGTGAAAAACGGAGAAAACATAGTTGAAAAATACCAATATATATATATGTACCAAAACATATGCAAAAATGTGTCATACAACATGTTGAGATTCTGTGAGACTTTTCGAATTTGGAAGAGTTTGGCAGAGCCTATCTTGCTCCTCCTGCTGAGCTCTGGCTCGGGTGGCATCCGCGTCCCCCGACTCTTGGCGGATCGAGCTCACATTTTCCTACCAGCGCAAATAAATCGCAAATAAACAGTTTATAAACTGATCATGATGATTTATCATGTTGAATAATGCTGGCGTTTTCGATGCATCTTTCCAGAACAAATGTGGTTTCGCGGCTTTGCTTCTGATGTTTGGACACTGTTGCACATGGAGATTCGTCTTCACATTCTGCTATGTTGGTTCACACAACGAACATTGAGTCACCAAAACAAGTGACACCTCGTGACACCTTGTCTGTGCACAAAAGGCCTGGCCTGCAGCTTCTTCATGAGCTGCGCTTGCCTCTCCATGCCTTAGCTGAGGATCAACGACTGACTTTCAACGTGTTTGTGCACAAAACAGGCGAGACGGGCACATCGCAGCCGAGCTGCGCTCTGATAATTCTTTGGCCTTGGCTTCCTCTTGTTCATCCAGGACCCGGTTGTACTCCTTGCAAAGCCAAGCAAAGTTTGAAAAAAGGAAAAAAAGGGAGAAGCAATGAGAAGCAAGGCTTAAACTGCTTAAACTCCAAGGCAAGGAAACATAAGGTTCATCTGTTTCCAACATTTTACAACACTTCGACATTCTCTTTGCTTCACACAGCTTTGGATCAGCATATCCTACTCATGTCGGGGCGAGGCCAGGCTGCTCTCCTTGATGGTCTCAGTTTCTTTCTCCTTGGCTTCTCTAGCAGCTTGGTCGCGTTTGCGTTGATCCTGGCACCGCACTTCTCTCTTCGGAGCACGGAGCCCACGGATCGCAAGTTTCGTATCAGCCATTTCAAAATTATATATATATAAACATATATGTATGTATGTATGTATGTATGTAGGTAGGTAGGTAGGTATGTATGTATGTAGGTAGGTATGTATGTAGGTAGGTATGTATGTATGTAGGTAGGTAGGTATGTATGTATGTATGCAGGTATGTATGTATGTATGCAGGTAGGTATGTATGTAGGTAGGTAGCTATGTATGTATGTATGTATGTAGGTAGGTAGGTATGTATGTATGTATGCAGGTATGTATGTATGTATGCAGGTAGGTATGTATGTAGGTAGGTAGCTATGTATGTATGTATGTATGTATGTAGGTATGTATGTATGTAGTAGGTAGGTAGGTATGTTTGTATGTAGGTAGGTAGGTATGTATGTATGTAGGTATGTATGTATGTAGGTAGGTATGTATGTAGGTATGTATGTATATATATATATGTATGTAGGTATGTATGTATGTAGGTAGGTATGTATGTATGTAGGTAGGTATGTATGTATGTAGGTATGTATGTGTGTAGGTAGGTATGTATGTATGTATGTATGTAGGTATGTATGTATGTATGCAGGTATGTATGTATGTAGGTAGGTAGGTATGTATGTATGTAGGTATGTATGTATGTAGGGCGAAGGCTGGGGGTTCCCCGGAAGCCAATTGCAATTTATTTGTATGGATCTGCAAAATGTTGATTTTACACTGTATTTTACAATGTTTTTTGCCTTTCCTTCAAAGTGTTCCATCAGTGAAAGTATCAATGTCGGCGCGGATAAACTCGGAGTTTGTCCGCGCAGAAAAATGATAAATTTACATCTTCCATGGATGGCCAAACATGTGTGCAACATTTTTCCCATTGGAATTGCGGTTTCATTCATGTTTTGAGTTTTTGTTGATAAGTACAAAATGTCATAATTCACTGGAGAACCATGGACGAAATGAACATCACATCTTTTTCATCTTCGCGTCCACAAACCTTTTTTTTGGCATTGTGATGGAAAATGTTGTTTTCACACTGTGTTTTATGTTTTTCTCTGAATTTGTTTGATCAATCGAAGTTCCATTTTCATCGCGGAAGAACTTGACGTTTGTCCGCGCCGAAACAGGATAATTTAGATCTTCCATGGATGACTAAAGATGTGTGGAACATGATAACCATTGGAAGTGCGGTTTCATGCATTTTTGGTTGTTCTGTTGATAAGTAGAACATGTGATAATTCACTGGAGAACCATGGGCGAAATGAACATCACATCTTTTTTATCTTCGTGTTCATGAAGTTTTTTTTGATGGCGATGGAACATGTTGTTTTCACACTGTATTTTACAGTGTTTTATGTTTTTCACGTGACATTATTACACCACCCCCCCACCCCCCTTCTGTAAACAACAACGAAACTTTCAACGTAACACCATCTTCCAACCAAGCAACATCTTCCAGGATTCAACATCATCCAACGCACTTCACATGAAGTTATTACACACCCCCCCACCCCCACCCCCCCACCCCCCATCTCTATACAAGAACGACCTTTATGGTATAGCATCAAGACTGAGGGTTCCTCGAAGCTCCGGGGAACCCCCAGCCTTGAGCCTGTATGTATGTATGGATGTATGTATGTATGTAGGTAGGTATGTATGTATGTAGGTATGTATGTATGTATCTATCTATGTATGTATGTATGTATGTAGGTATGTATGTAGGTATTTATGTATGTAGGTATGTATGTATGCAGATATGTAGGTATGTATGTAGGTAGGTAGATATGTATGTATGTATGGATGGATGGATGGATGGATGGATGGATGGATGGATGGCATGTATGGCATGTATGGCATGTATGTATCTATGTACGTATGTACGTACGTACGTACGTACGTAGGTAGGTAGGTAGGTAAGTATGTATGGCATGTATGGCATGTATGTATGTATGTATGTATGTTTGCATGTGTGTATGTATGTACGTACATATGTATGTACGTACGTACGTACGTACGTACGTACGTATGTAGGTATGTATGTATGTACGTACGTATGTAGGTATGTATGTATGTATGTATCTATGCATGCATGCATGCATGCATGCATGTATGTACGTATGTACGTATGTACGTATGTACGTCTGTACGTATGTACGTATGTACGTATGTACGTATGTACGCATGTACGCATGTACGCATGTACACATGCACGCATGTACGCATGTACGCATGTACGCCTGTACTCATGTACGCATGTACGCATGTACGCATGTACGCATGTACGCATGTACGCATGTACGCATGTAGGCATGTAGGCCTGTAGGCATGAAGGTCGGTATGTAGGTATGTAGGTAGGTAGGTATGTAGGTAGGTAGGTAATTCATGGTATTCATGGTATGTATGGTATGTATGGTATGCATGGTATTCTTGGTATTCATGGTATTCATGGTATTCATGGTATTCATGGTATTCATGGTATTCATGGTATTCATGGTATGTATGGTATGTATGGTATGTATGGTATGTATGGTATGTGTGGTATGTGTGGTATGTGTGGTATGTGTGCTATGTATGCTATGTATGCTATGTATGCTATGTATGCTATGTATGGCATGTATGACATGTATGGCATGTATGACATGTATGGCATGTATGGTATGTATAGTATGTATGTAATGTATGTAATGTATGAAATGTATGTAATGTATGGTATGGTATGGTATGGTATGGTATGGTTGGGTATGGTATGGTATGGTATGGTATGGTTTGGTATGGTATGGTATGGATGTATGGATGTATGGATGTATGGATGTGTGGATGTGTGGATATGTGGATATATGGATGTATGGATGTATGGATGTATGGATGTATGGATGGATGGATGGATGGATGTATGGATGTAAGGATGTATGGATGTATGGACGTATGGACGTATGGATGTATGGATGGATGGATGAATGCATGCATGCATGCGTGCATGTTTGCATGCATGCATGTATGTGCGTATGTATGTATGTATGTATGTATGTATGTATGTATGTATGTATGTATGTATGTGTGTCTGTATGTATGTATGTATGTATGTATGCATGCATGCCTGCATGTATGTATGTATGTATGTAATGTTAGCTCCTGATTAGTAGCTAGGGTCGCTATTGTGGCAATTTTCCAAATTATTTTGAAACTCATGTATTGTTTGGAGGGTTCGCTTTTGTGGCAAAACAAAATTGGGAGAGCCCTTTTGTTTGAAAAAAAAACCTGTAATTACTGAGAGGCATTTTTTTCTCAAAAACGCTGTAGCTCAGTCAAGTTTTTGCCCATCTCTCTATCTGAGCCTCTAAATGCATCTCTATCTGAGTAGGTTTGCTTGCTGGGTTCACTATTGCAGCAAGCTGTGCCAGAGCAGCCCCTGGAAGCCCAACAGGGAAGCAAGCCTTTTCCAAAATTGCCAAATTCAAACTCCAAGCCTTTCCCAAAAGAACCAATCCCTTATTAAACCCTTATTAAAGAACAGCTTTTCCACAATTTTCCAAGGCCTTGGACCAGGAGAGGCTCCATTTCACTTTAGTAGGTTTGTTTGCTGGGCTCACTATTGCAGCAAGCTGTGCCAGAGCAGCTCCTGGAAGCCCAGAAGAGAAGCAAGCCTTTTCCAAAGGCAATTGCCAAATTCAAACCCCAAGCCTTTCCCAAAGGAGCCAATCCCCTATTAAACCCTCATTAAAGAACAGCTTTTCCACAATATTCGAAGGCCCTGGACCAGGAGAGGCTCCATTTCACTTTAGTAGGTTTGTTTGCTGGGTTCACTATTGCAGCAAGCTGTGCCAGAGCAGCCCCTGGAAGCCCAGAAGAGAAGCAAGCCTTTTCCAAAGGCAATTGCCAAATTCAAACCCCAAGCCTTTCCCAAAGGAGCCAATCCCTTATTAAACCCTTATTAAAGAACAGCTTTTCCACAATTTTCCAAGGCCCTGGACCAGGAGAGGCTCCATTTCACTTTAGTAGGTTTGTTTGCTGGGTTCACTATTGCAGCAAGCTGTGCCAGAGCAGCCCCTGGAAGCCCAGAAGAGAAGCAAGCCTTTTCCAAAGGCAATTGCCAAATTCAAACTCCAAGCCTTTCCCAAAGAAGCCAATCCCTTATTAAACCCTTATTAAAGAACAGCTTTTCCACAATTTTCCAAGGCCCTGGACCAGGAGAGGCTCCATTTCACTTTAGTAGGTTTGTTTGCTGGGTTCACTACAAGTACTACAAGTACTACAAGCACTACAAGTACTACAAGTACTACAAGTACTACAAATACCACAACTTCATCGGCAAAAAAAACAATAGTAATTAGATTTCAATTGTAGCCAATTGAAATCCTTACTTAATTGAGGATATGTTTTTCTTTTGGGAAGAATGTTTTTGACTTTCTACTTTAAAGAGAGTCCAGATATAGTTTAGGGAGGGGGGGCCACACACTAATCAGGAACCAACATTATGCATGCATGCATGCATGCATGCATGCATGCATGGATGTATGTATGTATGTATGTATGTATGTATGTATGTGTGACTTGAGTAACCTTGGATGTACGAACCATATGCCACCTGCAGGCTGCATGGGAAACCAGAGACTTCGCCATCGCCACTGCGCATGGCTCAAGGCACGTGAGGTGCAAAAGCGAGGACGCGGCTGCTGTGGGCAGCACAGGTATCGAGAAGTGTAACAAGTTCATAAGGGCCCAGGGGGTCACGGTGAAGAGCCCTTTTAAGGGGAGATTTTCCTTTTGGGGTAGGAACCCCAAATCCAAGAAACTGGTTGGTACCGGTTTCCCTACCTTTGTGGACTCTTACCCGGGGAGCCACATTGGTAGCGGAGCCCGGAGGGCCCACGTGACTTCGTGGAAAGCCCGGGGCGCCCGCCATGACGTCCACTGCTGAGATCTCAGATGACAAAGGGTCTCACATCTGGACCTTGCTGCCTACGTTTGACCCGGCAGTGGACAACGTCAGAGAGTACATAGAAAAGGTGAAGTTCATAGACACGATCTGCCCAAAGAAGGATCGACCAATGCTAGCACCACGGCTAGCTATGCTGTGTCGAGGGACGGCTTGGGGACAAGTGAAAAACCTCGACTCGGCCCAGTTGGTTGATCCTGAGCACGGCGTCAAAAACTTGTTGGCGGCGCTGTCTACATGGGAAGAGTCCACCGAGATGAAGACGTATGAACAATTTGAGAAAGCAGTATACAAGACAGTTCAGAAGAGCGACGAGTCCAGCATGAGTTTTGTCAACCGCTTGCAGGTTGCGATGGACGAGCTGGGTGCAAAGAGTATCAAGGAGTTCCATGCCTTCCTGCTCCTCAGACAGAGTTCATTGAGCCCTGAGGACAAGAAGCGTGTCCTGACAATGACGAATGGAGACATGGATACGAAAAAGATCGAACAAGCAATGCGAACCCTGGCAACCTCAATTTTGTCATCAGGTGAGGTCAAAAGGAAGGTCTACCCAACCAACTATGTAGAACCTGAGCAGAACCTGGTGACCAATGAGCAGGAAGCCTTTTCAGCTGGAAGTGTCAATCAGTACAACAACTATGAAGAGGAAGAGATCGACCAGGAGTTTGTGGATCACCTAGCATCTCAAGGCGACTCAGATGCCTTGAATGTGGTGAGTTTTGAACGTGATCTAGAAGAGATGTTTCAAGAAGTTCCTGACCTCCACAATGCTTTGCTGAGCTACCAAGAGGCGCGAACAAAGATCCTGGAAAGGAAACGATCCCGAGGATACTGGCCTGCGACTGGAAAAGGGAAATCAAAAGGGGCTGGGAAGTTTCATCAGTTCCGAAAAGGGTCTGGCAAGGGAAGTCTTTTGCAGCGCATCTCAAGGACATTTTGTCGAGCATGCGGAGAGAAAGGTCACTGGAAAGCAGAGTGCCCGAACAAGCCTCCTGCAGCGACGGATCAAGCAAACTTTGTGACCCACCAGAGCTTCAGATCCTATGCCCGTGATGATGAACCAGCCCATGTGATTTTCGAGGAAACGGATGAGGCCGGAAACATGTCAACCATGGGGAATAATAAAAGGGGTAAAGGGGATAAGGATAATAAATGGGGCATATGTCAAGTTTTGTCCAAAGCATGCCACAGCATCCGATGTTTTGTGAGCCAATGCATCCGGAAGCAGCCGATCACCGAGAACCACACTGAGCATCCGAAATGTGAAAGCGAGATTCCCCATGAAGTTGCCTTCAGCCTGCACCACCTAGTTCCCCAGGTGAAACAGTTTTTCCGATTTCGTTTGAATCCCAGGACGAAGCCGTCAGTGCCTGAACATGAAGCATCCGAGTGCTTCCACAGCCGACCGAGCTTGGGAGCCATTGCAGAAGATGGTTTAGCCATACTGGACACTGGAGCCAGCCGCAGTGTCATAGGAGCTGACTTGTGGCCGGGTGTGATGAAAAGTCTGCCCAGTGAAGTGCAATCACGAGTGCAAGAACACCCCAGCAAAGTAGGATTTAGATTTGGCAATAATCAAATAACCTACAGTTTCAAACAAGTCCGAGTTCCAATCATTGCTGGCCGTAGCAGAATCTGGATGGTTGTGGAAATTGTTCCTCGGGCAACTCCTTTCCTCATATCCATTCAGGCCATGAAAGCCCTAGGAGCCATGATAGATCTGTCAACAAATCAGTGTTATCTATCCAAGATTCAAAGATGGTTGAACTTACGAGAAAGTGAGAATGGTCTGTATGTTTTTAAGATGTCCGAGCTGTGCCTAGGTGTCACAGAAAATGCCATGTCAGCCAAAGAAACAGCAGCCATTCGAGTGTCCAACGTCTTGCCCCCGCCTGGTCTTGTCCGAAGTGAGTCTTTCCAGAATGTTGACTCAACGGGATGCCATGAAGCTGATCAAGTCGACGGCAGAAGCAGTGATGGAATCCCTCAGAATGCTCTTGATCATCTTGATGAACCAGATCGAGGTGAAAGCCCCCGACCAGGAGATCACCGTGCAGCATGCGACCTCCCTCCAATCTCTCTTGGCCAACGTGAATGCCCAGAAGGATCGGATCGAGGAACTCTCCCAGATCCTCAAGGAAAACAGATCCCCAAAGAGGACTTCAAGTCGCGCTGGGCCAAGTCCTTCGGAGATTGGAGTCCTATCGGACCATTCATGGGAGCTGGAAGAGGAGGGAGGAGGAAATCAGGGCTGCAACAAGGACTCCACCAAAGAAGAGCCAGCCGAGATCTCAGGGAGCCTCAAGAATGAGCCACCTGAATCACAACCTGATTCCGGAGAACAACCGAGAGGGTCAACTTGCGCTGACTGCTCAGGCTTTGGAGTCATGGGGCAACAAGAGAGTATCATGGGGGAAAACACACAATGGGAGACGATTCACAGAGGTGTACGAAGAACACCAAAGCTACGTCGATTGGGTCAGTGCACGAGCCAAGAACGCGACCCCGGCAATGCAGGACTTCATCACCTACTGCCAAGCTCGCAGCGACATGGAGAAGCAGGCACTGAGAGGCCGTTAGAAAGATCAGCGAATCCAGGCCCATCAATGCATCTGGAGAATGCCTATGAATTGCACATGATGAACCAATGTCGCCATCACATGCCAATTCAGGGTCATAAGCCCATAGATCTCCTAGAAGTGTATGCCAGCAGTAGTAGCCGATTAACGAATGAAGTCAATAAGAGGGGTGGGGTAGCCAAGAGATTCACCTTTGAAGATGGGGATCTAAGTACCACTGAAGGACAGATCAAGCTGTTTCGAAAGATCTTCCTGTGGAAGCCACGACACATATGGCTAGCTCCAGAGTGCGGCCCTTGGAGCCCTTGGAACCGATTGAACCAGACGAAAAGCATGGAATCCTACAGCCGCATCCGTGAAAGCCAAGCTACATCCAAAGATCAGCTTTATATGTGTGACCTGATTTGCAAGATACAGTTGGATCGGGGTGATCATTTTCACCTTGAAAACCCCAAACCTTCCGGAATGTGGCAACAGGAAGAAATGCAAGAAATATGCGGTCGTACCAAGCCAGCCTTCTTCGATCAGTGTCAGTTCGGTTTAAGGCATCCATCTTTGCAAGAACCGATGCAAAAGAGCACCCGTGTACAAACCTCATCCGAGGAAATGTTTAGAAGCCTGGATAACCGACTGTGCTCCAGAGATCATGCCCATGCACATGTAGCTGGATCATGTACCGTTGATGGAAAAACTGTACAGGTGTCCCGTTTCTCAGCGTTCTATCCCAGAGTTCTTGCAAAGAAGATTGCCGAAGTGATCATGCGACCAGTGCATGAACATGTAACCGTCCCGACCATGGTCGTCCAGCAAGAATGCTTTCCCGTCCGAAAGCTGGAAGAATCCGGAAGTCCAATGGAGAGCATGGCAAAACGTTCCAGAGTCAAAGAGAACGAAACCGGCAAGAAGTCAAGCCGTAAAAGAACTCACGAAGAAGAACCACCTAAGAAAATCGAGGACATAAGATGGAAAGGGGTAATGGATAAATATCGAAAGGAACTACCTAAATCTGGGGTAACTAAATGGGATGGTCCTCATAATGCCGAAGTACAAGTTCTTCAAAGCCTATGCCCTGAAATGCAAGTCCAGTCAGTAATGGCATGCAAGGGTCGAGAGAAATACATGGTCCACCCAGATCGTTTGCCTCACCGAAGAACGGTAGTTCTGAGCCGATTGTCATACGAAGTGTTTGACCTTGGAACTGAAGATCTGCAGTCCATGCCCAACAGTCATCAGAAAAGGAAAGCATCCATGCCTTCACATGTCATGGTATGTGTTTTTGGTAGACAGAAAGAGTCCTCAGAGGTCCAAGTTGTAGGAGACGCCATAATGGAAGACCCTGGAACACCGCCTGGGACGAATCATATGCCAGTCCCAACAAGTGACTCCACCAGAAGAGTCGGTGAGCCGAATGCTGAGAACCCTGAAGTTTCAGCACCTGACCTTTCGAGTGTCATGCCCGCCAACTCATGGACGTCCGCTGCAGTGTCGGTGTCTGGTCCAAGATTTCTCCAATTGTCTGAACCCAGAAAAGCATATATCAGAAAGTTGCATCACAATCTTGGTCACCCGACATCAGAGCGTTTATCCAAACACCTGGCAGAACTCGGAGCAGAAGAGCTGCTGGTCCAAGGTGCCTTGGATTACCTATGTCCCTCATGTGTGGAAAGACGGCCACCAAGCTTGAACCCAACCGGAACCCTCAAAGAAGCTAGAGATTTCAACCACCGAATTTACATTGATGGTTTTGATTGGAAAAGCACTACAGGGTATCAAGGATATGTTGTTCACTTGATTGATGAAGCCACGCAATTTCACTTGGGGAGACGCACAGTTCGTGATGGGATCCAAGCGCAAAAAGTATTTGAAGAATGTTGGAGCAGCTGGGCAGGAATACCAAGCGAGCTAGTCATGGATTGCGGAGGTGAATTTGTTGCCGAACCATGGAAAGAATTCCTCCAGCAAGGGAATATCACCCCAATACTCACTGCAGGGCCATGGCAGAGAGGTAGAATTGAAAGACATGGAGCAATTGTCAAAGAGATGTTGTCCAGAATAGATCAAGCTCAACCGATAAACAATGAAGGAGAATTTGAAAGAGCATTGTTTCAAGTCTTTCGAGCCAAGAATAGCCTTTCTACAACATGTGGCTACAGTCCTGAGCAAGCAGTCCTAGGAAAGGCAACAAGACTCCCCGCATCGTTGACCAGTGATGAAAGCACTCCGGCACACATGCATGCAGCCTTCAATGAAGGACCTGAGGCAGAAAAGTTCCGTGCGTCGCTGGAACTCAGAGTGTTGGCCCGAAAAGCCTTCATTGACAGTGACAACAGTCAAGCCATCCGCCGAGCTACCCTGAGGAAGTCCAGAGGGGAAATCAATGAATGGAAATGTGGACAACCCTGTATGTTCTGGGATAAGCGCAAATCAGCCAACATGATAGAGAAAGGAAAATGGTGTGGGCCAGCTCAAGTTGTTTTGGTTGAATCAAAGACTATCGTTTGGATAACTCACATAAATAGGTTGTTGAGATGTGCAAGGGATAACCTCCGTCCGGTCAGCCTTAGAGAGTTTGAGCGACATGCGTCTTTCAGCCAACAAATCGATGCACAGCAGGCCCAAAAGTTGGCTGAGAATTTGCAAAGGAGACTCCATGAAAGAAGTGGAATGTTCCAATTCTCAGACCTAAGTGATGTCCCAGTTGAAGCACCCATGGAAGAGGACCACCCACTAGGAAATCAACCTGAAGAAGAACCTTCTAGAAGAGCCTCACATGAACCTGTGCCCGAAGCTCGAGAATTGCGTCCTGAAGAAGTGGCCATCCCAGAAAGTGTAGACCATGAATGGAGCGAGCCAAGTGATGTGTCACCAAGTAGCTTTGCACCCGAGCCTAACGGGGAGAATAATGTTACGGGGAGTAACTTTGGGGAGAACCTAAGTGGGAATGAGAGCATTGAAGACAGTAACATAGTCTATAATGCCTTCTTTTCGGAGTCCAATGTTCCCGGACCTGCCATCCCTAGCGACGAAGACACGCTATGGGATGATGCTCAAGAGGATCCTCGACCATACTGTGAGTATGAGTTTGATGTCCCCAAGCAGCACGTCCAAAGGTTCATAAAAGATCCCAAAATGAACACCTCCTTTTTGGCCACTGCAGCCAGGCGTGCACGTTCCGAAGTCCGATATGCCACATTGAATGCATCCGAGAGAGATCTCTTTGACAAAGCCAAATCTAAGGAACTCAACTGTTGGTTGGAAACCAGTGCTGTCAGGAAAATCATGAGATCCAAAATTTCCCCCAACCGCATCATGACGAGTCGATGGATTTTAACATGGAAACCTGACCCGTCCATGCCCAAGGGTCAGAAGGCCAAAGCCAGACTTGTTGTACGGGGATATCAAGACCCCGAACTTGATCAGGTAAGTACAGAATCCCCGACTTTGTCCAGAGATGCTCGAATGCTGTGTTTGCAGGTGATCTCATCGATGGGTTGGGTAGTCCAAAACTTCGATATAACCACGGCCTTTCTCCGTGGGAAATCAGATGGAAGGCAATTGGCCATGGAACCCGTTCCAGAACTTCAGAGACTTCTCAAAATGACAAGTGACGAGGTCCTGTTGCTAGAGGGTAACGCATATGGCAGAGTTGATGCACCACTGCTCTTTTACAAGGAGTTTAGACGTCCACTAGAGAAAGTAGGATTTGAAGCTCATCCACTTGACAATTGCCTGTTCTTGTTGCGAAACAAAACCAATCCCGAAGTTCTGGATGGAATCTTAGGAACTCATGTTGATGATGGCATAGGAGGAGGGAATCACCACTATGAGAATGCCTTGAAAGAGTTGCAAAAAGTGCTTCCATTTGGACAGAGAGAGTTCAGAAAATTTCGGCTCACGGGTCTTGAGATTGAACAGCTGCCTGATAACTCCATCAAAATCAGTCAGGAACCATATATCAATAAGATTGAACAAATACAAGTACCCAAAAATAGGAGAGCCAACAAAAATGAAATGGCAAACGCCCAAGAAGTTCAAGACTTGAGGGGGTTGTGTGGGAGCCTTCAGTATGCGGCTGTACATAGCAGACCCGACATAGCAGCAAAGGTAGCTTTTATCCAGAAGAACATTTGCAAGGCGACAGTGTCAACTCTCCTGGACGCCAACCGAGTGCTGATTGAAGCCCAGCAGACGGCTGATACGGCCATAATGGTGAGACCTCTGCCTTTGGAGCGAATCACCTTTGCAAGTTTCGGCGATGCAAGTTTTGCCAGTGCTTCTCAGTTAAAGGCCCAACAGGGATTGTTTATCGTTGCCTGCACGCCCGAACTTGCTGCCAACAAAACATCCGAAATCAGTCCTATGTCCTGGAATAGCAAACAGATAGGCAGAGTGGTGAGATCAACGCTTAGTGCCGAGGCATATGCAATGAGCTCCTCTCTTGACAAATTAACCTGGCTTAGGTGTCTATGGGGTTATATCCTAAGTCCAACCTTCAAGTGGCAATATCCCGAACGTTCCCTTCAAGCATGTCCCAAAGCTCTACTTATTACAGATTGCAAAAGTTTATATGACTTAGTCACTAAACTGGCAGTACCTAACTGTGAAGAGTGGAGAACAACTGTGGAGGTGATGCTTATCAAGCAGCAGGCAGAAGGGCATTCGCAGTGCCGTTGGATTTCTACAGCAATTATGCTGGCCGACTGTCTGACGAAGCCGATGGAATCCTCTTTTTTAAGGTCAGTGCTACGGCTGGGAAGATTCAGAATCTTTGATGAGAGCCAAACGTTACAAAACAACTCACACCGCAAGATCGCGGCAAAGTGGGTATCCTTACCAACCGCGGCACTGGAAGATGAGGATCCGAAAGTACATCCAAAAGAAAAATAGACCAGTGTGACTTGAGTAACCTTGGATGTACGAACCATATGCCACCTGCAGGCTGCATGGGAAACCAGAGACTTCGCCATCGCCACTGCGCATGGCTCAAGGCACGTGAGGTGCAAAAGCGAGGACGCGGCTGCTGTGGGCAGCACAGGTATCGAGAAGTGTAACAAGTTCATAAGGGCCCAGGGGGTCACGGTGAAGAGCCCTTTTAAGGGGAGATTTTCCTTTTGGGGTAGGAACCCCAAATCCAAGAAACTGGTTGGTACCGGTTTCCCTACCTTTGTGGACTCTTACCCGGGGAGCCACATGTATGTATGTATGTATGTATGTATGTACGTATGTATGTATGTATGTGTGCGTTATAGTATATATTATACATATCATATATATCATATATATCTATATAATATTTCAATGATTTCGTTCTGAGTTTGTTTGTTCTTGCTTCTTTCGTTTGTAATTGTTGGCCGGTTTTCCCCGATTTGAACAGGAACAGCCCTCACTTGCGCCCAAACAACAGGATCACTTGCGCCCAGATTGATATAAGTACTTCAGGAACATCTTACTCTACAATGTTCAGCCATTTGGGGTCTACTTTCACGGGCGTGGGGGGGGAATCGGAGGCTGGGGAGGACTTGGGAGGGTCTGGGAAGGGACTTGGAAAGGACTTGGGCGTCGCTGGTTTCGCTGAACAACGCCATGTCTGTGATGAACGGCCTGCTTTGAACGGTGGGTAAAATCCTGTTCGGAAAGGAGGGAGACCACCCGGGCACAAGCAAGACCGTAACATGCCGTAACCGTCGTAACCCGATTTGAATGCCATTTGGGGTTCCCGCCTCTGCATTCTGCTCGAAGACCTTCCGCATAGCACGCCTGGAACCAAGAAATGACTTGCTGTGCCCAAGCACTGCGCATGACTTGGGGACTTGTCATGACTTGTCATGACTTAGCGACTTGACGACTTGTGATGGGCCTGGTTTGTTCTTTCTTCTTCTCGTGGCGTTTCTGGTCTGCCTCCATTTCCGACACAATCCTTGGCTCTAAAGCATATGGTGCAATAGGGATGACAAGTAAATCCGTAATCGAATGGTGGGAGATAGGTTCTACTGGGCTGCAATATATAGTAGCAGAATTGAGAAGGTGCAAAATTAAGTGCGAAGAAACATGAAGAAACAGACCATCGTACGAGTGTACACACTGCCACCTAATTCCATGACATTCCATGACTCTCTGAAGCTGAGGGTCTTGTCGACAAGTTGAACTTCTTCATCCTTACGACGCTGTTCTTCTTGATCTTTCAGGAGCTTCTCATAGCGAAGCTGCTCATCGCGATCCTGTCAAAGGCAAAGCATGGAAGAACTACTGAAAGAACTGCTTCAAAAGTGATGAAAATCGCATGGAATCAAAAACAGGTTCGTGTGACTTAGTGTGACCTTCATGTGGCATTCTCGCACTTCCCTATTGCTTGGCTGCTTGGCCTCCTTTTCTTTCAAGACTCGCTGATGTCGCTCGTCTTCCCTCTCCTTTTCTTGCTGCTTCCACCGCTCCTTGACTTTGTGAAGATTTGTGAAAATCGACCGAGTCATACCGAGGTATAACAAGG
>CAMXCT020005613.1:157405-303891 GCA_947184155.2 Cladocopium goreaui | reverse complement strand
GCAGGGCCATGGCAGAGAGGTAGAATTGAAAGACATGGAGCAATTGTCAAAGAGATGTTGTCCAGAATAGATCAAGCACAACCGATAAACAATGAAGGAGAATTTGAAAGAGCATTGTTTCAAGTCTTTCGAGCCAAGAATAGCCTCTCTACAACATGTGGCTACAGTCCTGAGCAAGCAGTCCTAGGAAAGGCAACAAGACTCCCCGCATCGCTGACCAGTGATGAAAGCACTCCGGCACACATGCATGCAGCCTTCAATGAAGGACCTGAGGCAGAAAAGTTCCGTGCGTCGCTGGAACTCAGAGTATTGGCCCGAAAAGCCTTCATTGACAGTGACAACAGTCAAGCCATCCGCCGAGCTACCCTGAGGAAGTCCAGAGGGGAAATCAATGAATGGAAATGCGGACAACCCTGTATGTTCTGGGATAAGCGCAAATCAGCCAACATGATAGAGAAAGGAAAATGGTGTAGACCAGCTCAAGTTGTTTTGGTTGAATCAAAGACTATAGTTTGGATAACTCACATAAATAGGTTGTTGAGATGTGCAAGGGATAACCTCCGTCCGGTCAGCCTTAGAGAGTTTGAGCGACATGCGTCTTTCAGCCAACAAATCGATGCACAGCAGGCCCAAAAGTTGGCTGAGAATTTGCAAAGGAGACTCCATGAAAGAAGTGGAATGTTCCAATTCTCAGATCTAAGTGATGTCCCAGTTGAAGCACCCATGGAAGAGGACCACCCACTAGGAAATCAACCTGAAGAAGAACCTTCTAGAAGAGCCTCACATGAACCTGTGCCCGAAGCTCGAGAATTGCGTCCCGAAGAAGTGGCCATCCCAGAAAGTGTAGACCATGAATGGAGCGAGCCAAGTGATGTGTTACCAAGTAGCTTTGCACCTGAGCCTAACGGGGAGAATAATGTTACGGGGAGTAACTTTGGGGAGAACCTAAGTGGGAATGAGAGCATTGAAGACAGTAACATAGTCTATAATGCCTTATTTTCGGAGTCCAATGTTCCCGGACCTGCCATCCCTAGCGACGAAGACACGCTATGGGATGATGCTCAAGAGGATCCTCGACCATACTGTGAGTATGAGTTTGATGTCCCCAAGCAGCACGTCCAAAGGTTCATAAAAGATCCCAAAATGAACACCTCCTTTTTGGCCACTGCAGCCAGGCGTGCACGTTCCGAAGTCCGATATGCCACATTGAATGCATCCGAGAGAGATCTCTTTGACAAAGCCAAATCTAAGGAACTCAACTGTTGGTTGGAAACCAGTGCTGTCAGGAAAATCATGAGATCCAAAATTTCCCCCAACCGCATCATGACTAGTCGATGGATTTTAACATGGAAACCTGACCCGTCCATGCCCAAGGGTCAGAAGGCCAAAGCCAGACTTGTTGTACGGGGATATCAAGACCCCGAACTTGATCAGGTAAGTACAGAATCCCCGACTTTGTCCAGAGATGCTCGAATGCTGTGTTTGCAGGTGATCTCATCGATGGGTTGGGTAGTCCAAAACTTCGATATAACCACGGCCTTTCTCCGTGGGAAATCAGATGGAAGGCAATTGGCCATGGAACCCGTTCCAGAACTTCAGAGACTTCTCAAAATGACAAGTGACGAGGTCCTGTTGCTAGAGGGTAACGCATATGGCAGAGTTGATGCACCGCTGCTCTTTTACAAGGAGTTTAGACGTCAACTAGAGAAAGTAGGATTTGAAGCTCATCCACTTGACAATTGCCTGTTCTTGTTGCGAAACAAAACCAATCCCGAAGTTCTGGATGGAATCTTAGGAACTCATGTTGACGATGGCATAGGAGGAGGGAATCACCACTATGAGAATGCCTTGAAAGAGTTGCAAAAAGTACTTCCATTTGGACAGAGAGAGTTCAGAAAATTTCGGTTCACGGGTCTTGAGATTGAACAGCTGCCTGATAACTCCATCAAAATCAGTCAGGAACCATATATCAATAAGATTGAACAAATACAAGTACCCAAAAATAGGAGAGCCAACAAAAATGAAATGGCAAACGCCCAAGAAGTTCAAGACTTGAGGGGGTTGTGTGGGAGCCTTCAGTATGCGGCTGTACATAGCAGACCCGACATAGCAGCAAAGGTAGCTTTTATCCAGAAGAACATTTGCAAGGCGACAGTGTCAACTCTCCTGGACGCCAACCGAGTGCTGATCGAAGCCCAGCAGACGGCTGATACGGCCATAATGGTGAGACCTCTGCCTTTGGAGCGAATCACCTTTGCAAGTTTCGGCGATGCAAGTTTTGCCAGTGCTTCTCAGTTAAAGGCCCAACAGGGATTGTTTATCGTTGCCTGCACGCCCGAACTTGCTGCCAACAAAACATCCGAAATCAGTCCTATGTCCTGGAATAGCAAACAGATAGGCAGAGTGGTGAGATCAACGCTTAGTGCCGAGGCATATGCAATGAGCTCCTCTCTTGACAAATTAACCTGGCTTAGGTGTCTATGGGGTTATATCCTAAGTCCAACCTTCAAGTGGCAATATCCCGAACGTTCCCTTCAAGCATGTCCCAAAGCTCTACTTATTACAGATTGCAAAAGTTTATATGACTTAGTCACTAAACTGGCAGTACCTAACTGTGAAGAGTGGAGAACAACTGTGGAGGTGATGCTTATCAAGCAGCAGGCAGAAGGGCATTCGCAGTGCCGTTGGATTTCTACAGCAATTATGCTGGCCGACTGTCTGACGAAGCCGATGGAATCCTCTTTTTTAAGGTCAGTGCTACGGCTGGGAAGATTCAGAATCTTTGATGAGAGCCAAACGTTACAAAACAACTCACACCGCAAGATCGCGGCAAAGTGGGTATCCTTACCAACCGCGGCACTGGAAGATGAGGATCCGAAAGTACATCCAAAAGAAAAATAGACCAGTGTGACTTGAGTAACCTTGGATGTACGAACCATATGCCACCTGCAGGCTGCATGGGAAACCAGAGACTTCGCCATCGCCACTGCGCATGGCTCAAGGCACGCGAGGTGCAAAAGCGAGGACGCGGCTGCTGTGGGCAGCACAGGTATCGAGAAGTGTAACAAGTTCATAAGGGCCCAGGGGGTCACGGTGAAGAGCCCTTTTAAGGGGAGATTTTCCTTTTGGGGTAGGAACCCCAAATCCAAGAAACTGGTTGGTACCGGTTTCCCTACCTTTGTGGACTCTTACCCGGGGAGCCACATATATATGTATATATGTATATATGTATATATGTATATATGTATATATGTATATGTCTATGTATATATGATACATGTATATGTATATGTATATTTGATACATGTATCTGTATATGTATATATGTATATGTATATATGTTTATATGTATATGTAAATATGTATATGTATATATGTATATGTATGTATGTTTATATGTATATATGTATATATGATATATGTATATGTATATATGTATATTTGTATATATGTATATATGTATATATGTATATATGTATATGTCTATGTATATATGATATATGATATATGTATATGTATATGTATATATGATATATGATATATGATATATGTATATGTATATGTGTATATGTAAATGTATGTATATGTATGTATATATATATATATATGTATATATATATATGTATATGTATATATATGGTCACACACCGAACTGTTTTTACTGTAAATACCACTGAAATATGTATTTTGGTGGGGGGTGGGTGAGCATGTGTATATATATATATATATTTAAAAAAAAAACACGACTACTATGGTTTATATAATAAGCATTAAAGAAATAATCAAACCATAGTTATTGGAATTATAAACTGCCTTAGCTATCCAGGGGGCCCACATTCTACCAATAAGGAGTGGTTTACAGAAGCAATACCATAAAAGGTGGATGTCCATGCCATTCGGAAAATTGCTGCTTTATAGTCAGTGGTTGAATCCTGGGTAATGGGTTACAATTAGTTTCTGGTTGATAACTCATTGGATCTCATGGGCGATATTCAGCACCATAAACTTTCATAAACCTGGGAAAAGTGTTCAAAAGCCTCTGTCATCCTTGTATACAGATTGCTGATGGAGTTCCCTTCATTTCTCAGTTCATCATTTCCAATCATTAAGCTAGGATAGTCAGCAATCAATTTAACCATTTCGCTCATAGCTTAACTATTTAACTGCTTAGAAACTGTATTACGTACGCTGGGAAAATTTCAGACTTGGATGCTCCGGGCAGCCAGATCTACCGGATCTTCCGTATAAAAGTGAGAAAATCGCTCATTCATATAACTATAGGACTATTCTACCAGAATCTTACCCAATTTGGGCGACCAGGGGTTAAAACTATAGGACTTATACTACCGTGCGGAAAAAAAAACTTCTAGAATTCCTAGAATACACGTTCAACACGTTCGAGCAGTCAACAGCTGAAAATTGAAGAATCTTCTTAAACGCCATCAATGCTATCAATGCAACATGAAAAGCAGACATAATCGAAGAACATGTATCACTTCGCTGTTTTTTGCTGATAGGGTGCTTTTGGATGCTATCAATCTCTTTTTGCAACTATACCTGACGTTTGCTTTAAAGTAATGACCCATAATAGCTATATGGAGGTTTCCTAAAATGGGGTACACTAAATCATCCATCTTATAACATGGTTTTCCATTATAAACCATCCATTTTGGGGTACCTTCATTTATGGAAACCCCCATATGATTAATATCTTATTGGATTTACCAGCAGGTGACTCTTTTTGCTGATGCTGAGTCAACACTAATCAATTCTGGCCTTCCTATACATTAACCTGATTACCTCAAACAAGGTCCAGCGGGGGTGTTTTCGCTTTCAAGTACCTCTCATTAGATTCAGCAAAAGAACGACAAACTCTTGTTGTCTATATAGATCATCCAAAATAATTAGTCAGAAAATCAGATTGTAATATCTTAAACGCTAAGTTTGTTTGTTTAATCTCAGTTTTGGACATATAACCAATCAAATGTTGAACATAAAATAAGTGAAGCAGTGAAATATGGGATGTAATCCATCAACAACACATGCGCGAATGGACATGTGGCGAACAATGTCTTAAATGTTTAAAGAGAGATCCAAAGGAATTTATGGATTATAAAATATGAATATGAATATGGAATTTTCTTACATATCACATGTGTTTAATTGGCAGCAGATCATCAGCCAATAGAAAAAATTGGGGATGTGACTGTGACCGTCACCGACAAGAAACTGGGAAGATCCCAGTTTTACTGTGGCCGATGTGTATATATATATATGTATATATATATATATACACCAACAGGGATTGATGCTTGAGCCACACTCCAAAAACAATGCGTTCAACGTCAACCCATCATCCAATTCTCCCAACTCCAAGTGTGGGATCTCACTATAAGAAAGCCATACAGCTACAAGTTGGTTTATAACCCCATCCACCTATATATATATATTATATCCGTCAAAATTCCAAGAGTTAGCCTAGTGAAAGAGACCAGTTTCCCGTACAAAACACATCAATCTCAATTGGTTTTGCTTCACTCCTGGGTCTTGCGAGCTAAGTCCCGGGGTCAACTGTTGATCATCAAAAACATACAAAAACTAAAAAAACATAGAAAATAATATACAAATATATATAAATATATATATGTATAAAAATATATATATATATTATATTTTGGTTGTTTTTAGAAGGCCTCTAACGTATGTCCCCGGGAATATGTCAAGACTTGAAGAGAATTATAATGGTTTTCATCACCTCAATTAAAAACAATATTAATTATATTTACTCTTTACAATTCTTTACGATTCTTTCCAATTCTTTTCATTTTTTTCTTAAAATTCTTTCCATTCTTTTCAATTCTTTCCATTTTTCTTACAATTCTTTCCAATTCTTTCCAATTCTGTACATTTTTTTCTTACAATTCCTTCCAATTCTTTTCAATTCTTTTAATTTTTTCTTAAAATTTCTCCAGTTATTTTCAATTCTTTTGATTTTTTCTTAAAAGTCTTTCCAATTCTTTTCAATTCTTTCAATTTTTCTTGTATAGATTGGTTTCACAAGTTTGTTGTTGATATCATGTAAATTTGATATCATATATAGATTTCGGTTGTTGATATCGTTGTGAAACCAAAAGGCATTTTTTGGTGATGTAACCCCAAAAATCCACAAAAGGACTAAAGTTTTAGGGTAATAGAAAAAGGGCTAAAAGAGGAAGGTTACGGAGACTCAAGGTACTCTCGGTTGTTATAGGAAATCTTCGTATTGGTGAACAGAGATAGTGCCGCAGAATTTTTTGCCATTGGCAGTGAAACCATGAATCCCGAATTCGCGGGAAGCTTGTAGGAAACCAACCTGCCAAGCACCCTCCAAAACAACCACGACCGCAGGCAACAAAATCAAACAACACAAAGTTGTTACCTTATCACCCAACAAATTACGCAGACGAAAGGCTGCACAAATGAAGGTTGGTACTGAGATGTACTGAGCATGCGCCGGGCTGTCGTGGAGGGGTTGGCTGCCGGTGAAACGGTTTGCCGTGGGAAATGGCGGAAATGAGATAAACAAATCATAATGTGGTGCCGGGACTTCAACCAATCATAATTTGAATGAACCTCTTTGCCCCTTGTCGAGCCAAGGCAGTGTTGAAAAGCCCGATCCACAGAAGATGACATGACGAAAAATGATTTCTTTTCCAAAACTGCCTGGACCCGAAAGGGGCAATCTCCCAAGACGGACAAGAGGCCAGCGCGAGGGGGGTGTTCCCAAACATCTGGAGGCACGTCATCTCTAAATGCAAAACTGAATCCGTGCAAACATCTGAATAGCATAACGTTGTCCCAATGAGCTATTGTGAAATCATAAATTCAACTGTGATGGCGTGCCTCGTCTGGGTTAACTCCACCCCCCGGCCACGGCAGCAGAATAGACTGTGGTGCTGGAAGGCATAAATCTATGGAAAAATCAATTGAAACAAAGGCTCGTTGGAAAAAAGATCAACTTCAGCATCAGTTTACTCTACCGCCCAGCCCCCGAGGGTTCACGGAAAGAGGGGAACAAACATCGTTTCGAAATCATACAAATAGTTTGTTTCAGCTTCCGTGAGCCCGAGAAAAATATGATTATCGAAGGAAGTTTAGAAGTCAAACTTCCTACAATATGGAGAGATGAAAAAGCAGTCAGCAGGGAGAAGAGTCAGAAGAGAAAAGATCAGAAAAAAGAAGATGCAGGTGCGCGAAAAGGTAGGAAAGCCGCGAAACATTGTGTTTTTTCGTCGTTTTGTGGCTCCGGAGGGTCGAAAAGTAGGCTGGCTAAAGCGGCGGGTGCGGAGACATCTGGGGAGATAAGAGATGAAAAGTTGCACGCCGTTGTGGCGCGAAGCCGATTTCGAAGTGAAAAGGTACAAAACACCTCAGCGCCGGACCACTTTTGGAAGTTGAGATGTTGAAAAAGTGCATGGCGTTGTGGCGCGAAGCACGTTTGGAAGTAAAATGTATTAAAAATTGAGGGGTTCGGAGCAGTTTTGGAAGTTGAGATGACGAAAAAGTGCACGGCGTTGTGGCGCGAAGCACATTTGGATGTAAAAAGTGTTAAAAACTGTTGGTCTCAGAGCACTTTTGGACGTTGAGATGCTGAAAAAGTGTACGGCGTTGTGGCGCGAAGCACATTTGGAAGTCAAAAGTGTTAAAAACTGAGGGTCTCGAAGACAGTTTGGACGTTCAGACGTCGTTTGTGTGGCAGGTGGAGTGGATTCTGCATCCACTGAAAGGTGACTAAAACGTGAGGGTTTTGTAGCATTTTCAAAAACGATGGCAGGCGTGGGAGATTTGAAGAGGATCTGCACAGATGCATTTTTCGTGGCAGGCGCAGTACAAGAGGCATCTTCAGCAGAGACGTTCGGAGCTCAAGGGGCTGATTTCCTGAGAGGGGTTGCATTTTGGCGTATCAAATCATCAGCTATGCCAAGATGCTTTTTCGTGACAGGTGCAGCATTTCGTATGACCTGGACTAACTTTTTCGTGGCAGGCGCAGTACTTTAGAGACATGGCTTTTTTCGCAAAACGCATTGGTACGAGGCCGTCAGCTGTACAGTCAACTTTCCATTTTTGAAGGAAGTCTCGCAGAATTGCTTCGCTTTTGATGTTTTCAACTGCAAGAAGAGGTAGACGGACAGATGCATGGATGAATCGATAGAGAAACAGAACGAAGAACATGGTGATGGATAGCTGCGGACATGGATCTAACAGAGAGAAGTAAGTGGATGGATGAATGGCTGGATAGACAGAAAGATAGACAGTTTAATAGATAGGTGAATAAACAAATCGATCGATAGATACATGAATAGACAGGTAGATAGGTAGATGGCTAGAAAGGTAGCTCTGTAGATAGATGGCGAAAGAGAGACACAGAGAGAAAGAGAGAAAGAGAGACAGAAAGGGAGAAACACTCAACCACCTTTCAATCCATCAGTGGGTTCGGTCTGCCATTTTTGCGTCGCACCAACTCACCTTTCCTATAAGTTTTCCATTTTTGAAACTTCCGCCACCGCCTTGTGCGGTACTACTGGTAATTATGAGTGAAACGCAAAACATGCAGTGAAACCATGCAGGTGGGGGTTGCTGTCAGTTGTCCAAAACTAGCATTCAAGAACGACAAATGAACGATATCCAGCACAATTGCGTCTCAAAATGCAACATGCAACGCCCCCATAATGCAGTGAATTCAGTGAAACCCTGGAGGCAGACCGGAGACATTGGCCGCAATCACCGCAAAAAGACATGAATTATGTACTGTAACGGGCTGATGCATCATAGAAACACATTGGCTTTGATTTGGCTGGTGATTCATGGGACTTTCGCATGAACAGCTGAACAGGAAGGGCAAAGGAAATTTCTCATTCCACCAAGTCACAACTTGCACAAGCTTTGTTACGGTCGGTGTGGGTCCTCTGCCAGGGCGCAGAGCCCCAGAAAACGAAAGCGTCATCCAACCGGACCCGAAGGAGAGATTCACCTCATGTTCCGCATTCATGCGGATTCAAGATCTATGCTACCCTGTACGCAGCTCAACCAAATGACTCCAGCCTTACCGGCGGCCTTTTTCCTTTGCCTTTGCCTTGGCTTTTGCCTTGGCCTGTGCAGCGCTCCTTTTCCGAAGGGCATTGGCTTGTGCCAGCTTTTTGCGTGACAAAAAGCGGCCAATCTCAGAGACTCCGCAGCTGCAAGGTCCTGAGGCCAAAAAAGTACCATAGAAAACAAGTACATCAAGTTTGGGAAAGCAATGCAGAACACATTAAGCATCGCAAGCAGTTTGGGCAAGAATGATGGACATGCCTGGGCCATGTTTGATCCAAGATGCTCTTTCGACCACGCGCTGCAGGGCAAAAGTCTCGGTGGCCCATTGCCCTCACCGACTTGAGGATCATGAGCGCCACCTCCAGGGTGATGGGGCACAGTTGCACCAGGCTTGGATACCCCACAAGACCTAGGTGAACCCAAACACATGTGCAACACATGTGCCTGCTCAAGGCAACCCTTCCACTCCACGTGGAAGATGCTGCCGCTGAACACTTCCTGTAAAGCTGGCTTGGCACAGTCCCATCAAAAAGACATGCCCAACCCAAAGAATGGATGCCCCCGCGCAGCGGGAAAGCTCCTGGGCAACTGGGCACCGGAAGCGCTCGTTGTCCTTCAGCATCTTGAGCAGCATGGCAATGGGCTGCCGATGCCGACTCTTGGACTTGCGCATTCTGCGCAGCTTCTCGACCTCGGGTGCCCCCAGGAAATTCAAAATATGTGACACATATTCTCTACTACTATAGGAGCATTGACCCAAAAACCCGGGTCTAGAATGGTCTACTAGCTGCTTCAACAACACAGTGGACTCTGGGCCCAAGGGTCTAAGAATATACTCAGGTCTTCCCGGTGCATACCCAGGCAATACATATGGGAAATCCTGTGCACAGTAAATGTGTGAAACAACGGATGCAATGGGCTCCAAAGCAGGGAGGAAGTACGGTACTAATCCATATACACTTGGTTGGCGTGCTGGTAAATGTTGTCTTTCTGTTCTCTTAACTGGAAACAGGAGCGCACAATCTGGATTTGCTCTGGCAAGAAGGGTACTTCCCAGTGGAAAGGTTTGGCAAAAAGAAATGCGGCTTCGCACACTCCTTTTCCAAAATATTCCCAGACACACCTTCTGTCACCTAAAGTACTAAGTACTACCAAACTAAGTACCCTAAAGTACTACCAGTCAAGACCAAAAAGTACTCCAAAGTATTGGCACAATTGTGCAAAGTACCTGGGCCTGCGCCCACCCTTCGGCCGTGATGGCCATCACTGCCATGTGGGTGCCGGCAGGCAGGCCGCCAAAGTCCTCCGCCAAGACCAGGAGAGGGGAGTGGGATTTCCACCTCTCTGTGCAAAGGACGAGGTCCTCTGCACAGGAGCCTTCCATGGAGGTGCAGCCCGCAGGCCCGTACTCCAAGCAGCCGAAGGCATCCTGACCCAAAAAAAATGCCATTCGCCGCAGGCAAGGCCACTGCGAATGTTACATGGAGAGAATCGCGTGAAAAGAAAGACAAAAGGGCCGGAGGGGTAAAACTAGAGCTAAGAAAAAAGAGAGAGCCATGCCCCGTAGGCAAAGCCATTGCAAATGCCGCATGGAGAGAACTATTTTCAAAAGAAAGAGAAAAATGCCGCAGGGCTAGAATGGTAATGTGTACGTGTATGGTGTGTGCATGTAATATGTATGTGTGCAACATCTCTATGCCAAGGTTCCCAAGCCCGCAGTTCTTCTGCCGTGTTCGCAGCGCACTCCGTCTCCTCCCCGTAGTCGGATGTCCCGAAAACAAGGAAACAGTCCTTAGATCAAGGAGAAGACCCTTGAACAAATAGCTGATCGGCATCCAGCTGTGGGACACGTAAGGGCTAAAGGAATCTTTCCTGTGTCAAGATGTATGGTGGCCTTTTAGCCCTTTAAAACAGGAAATCTGTTCCGGTTTCACAATTTGGTTGATGATATCTTTGATATCTTTGATGCAAAGAAAAGAACCGACAGAATTGAATTGTTGATAAAGAATGACAAGAATTGAAGAAATTTAAGAAATTTAAAAGGAAATAAAAAAAAACTTAAAAATAACGAATAATGACAAATATTCCGTACATATGTGTGTATATATATAAATGGTGAAATATTGAAAAAAATAAAAGAATTGTAAGAAAAAGAATTGTGAAATATCTTTTCAAACCATTTCGAACAATTGCAAGAATTATTCCAAAGAATTGTCAAAAAATAGAAGAATATGAACAGAATTGCCAGAAAAGAATTGAAGAATTGCCGAAAACTTTTGAGAATGGACGAAAAAAAATAGAAATAGATTTCTATTGTTGTACTCCACAAGCGCCTTCTAAAAACAGCTAATTTATATCATCCCTAGAAAATACCTTAAAAAACCCTATGAATCCCTAGCTTTAGTGATGAACTTTGCCACCTGTCCAGGAGGTCCTCCCGGGCCTCCATGGGAATGGGCCCTGCACCCACCACTTCCCGCAACCTGCCGGAGATCTGGAGCTGTCCTAAGTCATACCCCAAGAGCTGGGTGGGTTTATTTCGTGGAAGATCCCAAAACAAATCTGGTTGGTGGTTTTAACCATCTTGAAAAATATGAGTTCGTCAGTTGGGGGCAGGGGTCTTCCCAACTGAATGGAGAAATAAAATTCATGTTCCAAACCACCACTTTGTAGCACTTTGGCGCTCGTGCTGTCTTAGTCGTCGAAGACAGCCCTGTTGTTTCTGCATATCGAAACCTGTTGTTTCAACGGCACAGTTTCAAGGTGATCCAACTCCTTCGGCTGATTGTTCCAAACCACCAACCAGAAATGGATGATGAATTTTATGGTACCCCCGTGACTTAGGAAACCACCATTTTATAAAACGCCAGATACTTGACACCCCAAGACTTGACCATTTCCTTGTATATATCTGCATACCCTTCGGTCATCAAACATGGCTGGTTGGATTTGTTGTTTGCCAAATGGAGCTTTCAAATGGGAACATGATCTATAAATGGGAGCTTTTCCAAGTGCCACGTTTGATTACAGGAGGGTACTGGTAAGTTAACAGTTTGCTATGGAAAATCACCATGTTGATCCACTTTTAATAGGTAAATCACCATGTCAATCATCGAACATGAGGATGTAGCCGTGCATTTTTGGGGGGAAGCAACATTGGATGTGCATTCCACGAATCGGAAGTGGTTTAAAACGTATAAAATAGTATATAATAAAATATAATATAATATAACATAATATAATATAACAAAATATAATATAATATAATATAATGTAACATAATATAACATAATATTATCATTTAATATAACATAATATAATATAATATAACATAATAAAATATAATATAACAAAATATAGTATAATATAACATAATGTAATATAACAAAATATAATATTATATAATATTCTATACCATAATATAACATAATATCATATAATATAGAATAATATAATATAACAAAATAACATAATATAATATAATATAACATAGCATAATATAATATAACATAATATAATATAATATAACAAAATATAGTATAATATAACATAATATAATATAATGTGATTTAATGTAATACATATGTATATATTCATAATCATGTATATATATAAGTATATATTTACATATATACATATGGGTCAATTATAATTCACTAACCTGAAAAGTTCGGCCATGGCTGGGGATGATTCCCCACTCTGCGCATGATTCCAGGCGGATGCCAGGGATGCACCTAAAATTTTAGGGATGTTTCAACAGTTGATTTTTCCGCTTCAACTAAAAACATGGCAAACATGAGTCTGGATTCTGAGTACAACATAGTTCAACCCATTCCTGGAATTATTTTTCCAGTTCTTAGATTTCTGGATGCATTTCTTTTGGAGAATGACTTTCAACATTGTCGCGATGATGAAAATTATGCTTTCCCCAGTTCAACAAAAAAAGGATTGACATGCCCCAAGTGGGGTCCAAATCTCTCATGAGCAATACCTTGAGGTCAATTGAGGTCCCCCTTTTTGTCAAACACAAAAAATTAGAGTGGTGGGTACATGTTTTGCTCCCCACGCAGCCAAAAAGCCAAAAAGAACAGCAAACAATCCGCCTGTTGATGTTCATGCGCATCAGCACCTCAATCGCAGGATGATTTTGTGATTGCAGGGATGGTCTCTTCTGAACCGTCAATCAACCACCTGATTTTCCATATAGAATACCCTCCGAGATTATTTGTTCCATAGCTATTGAAGCCATGGCCAATTTAGTTCGTTGATTTACCGAACTTAAATTAAAGATGATGATTTTTCATAGCTTTTTGACGTTTTTTGTATGTTTACCAGGGGGTAGCTGATTACGTGAATATGATACTCTCTCATGTGAAATATATCCGCCGACCTCCTGAGCGAGGGGAGCACACCAGGGAATAATAGTTTCAGACAGCCGCGCAGCAACAAGAATTCCAACAACAATGCCAACAACAATGCCAACAACAATTCCAACAACAACAACAACAACAACGACCCCTGCGAGTCTCTGGCATCCCAATCACCTGCTGTGCATCGTTTTTCAAGCCTTGATACGGCCCTCATTGCTCCTCTGGTAGCATTGAAACCATACACGACCTGAACGTGGCTCTGCCTGTCGTAGGTTTCTCCGCTCCAGCGCATCATATGCGGAGCAAATGAAAGTTGATGATTGATGTGTTTATGTCCGCCGCCATTTCCGCGAGAGGCCTCATCACAACTCTATTTAACCCATATTTAACCCATATTTAACCCATACTAACCCATATTTAACCCATATTAACCCATATTTAACCCATATTAACCCATATTTAAACCATATTGACCCATATTTAACCCATATTAACCCATATTTAACCCATACTAACCCATATTTAACCCATACTAACCCATATTTAACCCATATTAACCCATATTTAACCCATATTAACCCATATTTAACCCATACTAACCCATATTCAACCCATACTAACCCATATTTAACCCATATTGAGCCATATTTAACCCATATTAACCCATATATAACCCATGCTAACCCATATTTAACCCATATTGACCCATATTTAACCCATATTTAACCCATATTAACCCATATTTAACCCATACTAACCCATATTTAACCCATATTAACCCATATTTAACCCATATTAACCCATATTTAAACCATATTGACCCATATTTAACCCATATTAACCCATATTTAACCCATATTAACCCATATTTAACCCATACTAACCCATTTAACCCATATTAACCCATACATATTAACCCATATTTAACCCATATTTAACCCATTAACCCATATTTAACCCATATTAACCCATATTTAACCCATATTAACCCATATTTAACCCTAACCCATATTTAACCCATATTAACCCATATTAAATAGACTAGCTAGTATACCGTGACCCTTTACTAAGAACCCATCAGCAGTGTGGCAAAAGCCATGGAAATTGGCACATTTATAGTTGATCTTTCTATTATAAATGGTAATTTTCCATAGCTATGTTAGTTTACCAGAGGGTACCAGCAGTTGTTTGGTCTAAAACGCAGCATTTTAAGTGAAAAGGCAGCACAACTTTGAACATGTGATGGTGCACGCATCCGATTATATATGATTATATGATTCTATTGCATGGGCATCTATACTGTAGGTCTACAGTATGCGGCAATCTAACCGCACAATGGACAATCCGTCAAAATATCCGCTTAGATGAACAATTCCTACAAAAGTATCGAACGAAGGACATTCCCCGCAGTCTTCAGGGACTTGTAATCATCACCATGGTATAACTCACTTTTTATGCCACTATCGAAAAAAATGGAAAAAAAAACACTCAGAAATCCACGTGTTTCTCACTGTTTCTCATTGAAAATGCTATGATTTTCCCCATGTTTTCCCACATCTTTCGGGTCCCATCCGATCATCCCCAAGGCACGGCCGCCGTCAGGGTCACCGTCCCAAAGACCTTGAAGGAAGGAGTTTTTTCCCGTCAGGTCTCAAAATATGTGGATTCCCGAACTATCCATGGCAATGTTGGTAACTATCCATACTTGGTGGTTCATCCCAGTTAGTAAGTGGATTATAACCCCAGTTATAAGTGAACTAACCCTACTTAGCCCAGTTATAACCAGTGGTATAACCTACTTACAAAGTGGGGGTGAACCACCAAGTAACTATTAGGTGGATATGAGGAAACTACATGAAACTACATGAAACTTGGTAACTATCCATTAATAGTTATTAATGTTGGTAACTATCGGTTAATAGTGATTCATAGTGATTGGGGAAACCATCATTGATGAATCACTATTAAATTATTAATATCCATTGCCAATCAGCCAGATACCCTGCAAAAAATGACAAATTCGTTGCTGGTGAACATAGATATTCCCATTAAAGACTAAAGGATTACAGTATCCAAGTAAGATTGACCTAGTGTTCAAACCTATTTTGGCCGCTTGGGAGGATCATATGTCTTTTTTCCAAGGGCATGTCCAGATGATTTCTCGATGAAACCATGGCGTTTTTTTTGGGTCCTTTTCCATATGCGGATGGATGGGTCAAAACCCTGTACCTGTACTGTTCACATCAAAATAGCCCGTAAATCGATGTTCATCTCCCTACAAAAATTGTCATTATAGGATAGTATAGGTATAGAATGGTATAGATCCATAGCCATATCAGTGGATGGGCCAGCGAAATCCGATAAACCACCAATTTGGGATGGTTGAAACATGTTGAAACCCCAACAAAATCATGGGATGTTTACCACCGTATGAAAAACTGGTGCAGGGTATGGGCCTCCGCCAATGCACGGTTCCAGCGAATCAAACTGAACTGCGGACCTGGGAGGCGGCAGAAGGGCCGCGGCTATCCATGTGAGTCCCGCTCAACAGGTCTAAGCAACATGGTATTATGATCAATTTTGATCAATTACATATTCAAATGTAATTCATTATATCGATCAATTACGATCAATCATACCAAGTCAACTAACCCCAAATTCATGAAAGCATATGAAAGCCCACAATAATTTTCTTGCAGACCCAACAGAATGGCTGGAGCCTTCATTCCACACCGAGATTTTTCGTTCTAAACCTCCAGCCTGCGAGGTCAACTTTTTCGGGGCCAATCACTACACAGCCTTGAAACCAGTTGAAACCAGTTGAAACCAGTTGAAACCAGTTGAAACCAGTTGAAACCAGTTGAAACCAGTTGAAACCAGTTGAAACCAGTTGATCTTTAGAACCTGAACTCTGTCGAAAAAAGTCTGGCGGAATTTCCGGGTCATCCCTGAAGGCCCGCACTCAGCAAATAGACCACTTCCAACCACATCACAATGGGAGACACCTGCCGCAGCAGCCAATGTTGCCATGATCTTCCCCAAAAAAAAACATCATGGGCCAATCATGGGCATGTCAATTTCAACTTGCTGTGCAGAGAAAAAAGAAAAGAAACACCAAAGATCGTCGGGAAAAAATGAGCTGATCATCCCAGTGTTTTAGGGATTGAACATCATTTCAACTACCTGCCACATGATAGCCTAGCGTAGTTTACCCAGAACTGTCACTGCCATTGCCACCACTGGATCGCACCAGCTTGCCAGTCACGTTGGCCATCAGAATGGTCATTTTCTTCAGCTTTCGCTTTTCGGCCGCCATGCTGACCAAGGACAGACCAGGGCCCAGGGCCTCACCTTCAATGTCTCCGAAATCTCACAGACATACGTCATCTGGGACAGATTGAGCTTCGCAGGCGCTGAGGCTTTGCCTTCCGCACATTCTTTGGAACTGCCACAAAAAGGGGCCGTTTTTGCAAAACGCTGGAGCTGCATCACCAGGATTTCCAACACTGCCATTGGGAGTTGCTGTCACAACAATCTTTGCAAAACAAAACATGTTTACTTGGTTTCAGCACCATGTTTAGTTGGTTTAGCAACCATCTTTTCCCAAAAAAAACTGTTTAGATATTCATAGTTTGTTTTCCCACCATATTTAGCTGTGGCTTATACACACATCATTTCTCCATAAATATAGTTTGCCCCATTAAAAACATTTTTAAAAAAAAGAGCACACACACGACATCCCCCCAGATGAAAAATACTGTCCAGGCTTGACCCAGAAGGGCTTACTTTAACCACCATTTTGTCATGTTGCCCCCCACTAAAAAAAAAACCTTTAGATCTGTAAATGTTTTCCCAGCAGCTTAACAGTAGAACCACCATTTGATCCAACGGGGTTTGTCTGAAAATAGCCAGCCCCCCGTTCCACCCAACGGTTTTTCTCATCATTGTCCGATCTTTCTAATGGCTATGCCGGAGACACATAGCTTGAAAAAGTTTCTCATACCTAGGACCGAGTTTTTGTATAACCACATAAGAACCCTGTTATCACCACTTCAGTATATACCGTATATACCCACCACTAAAAATCTGTTAATGTTACATAATGGTAAACACAGAAACAGCTCATCATATCATATTAGCTTTACAATAGCTTTAAGAAAATATCAGAATATATCAGAAAATATCACTAAATTCATATTTAATATATAACATTATGTACTGGTTGGTGGTTTCAACCCCTCTGAAAAATATCAAAAGCCAGTTGGGATGATGACATTCCCAATATATGGAAAGTCATAAAAGCCATGTTCCCCACCACCAACCAGTATGACATTATATAACATTATATAACAGGAGAATAACACATATTAACATTATATAACACATATTAACATTAAGTAACATGAGATAACACATATTAACATTAAATAACATTATATAACATTAAATAACATTAAATAACATTATATAACCATATATTAACATATAATTCTATAACTTTCATGTCACATCTTCTCATCCCTAGATTTTCCCATCCTTTGTTTCCCGCTTCCACCTCCTGGCGGAGGCGCAGCATGCGCTTGTCGTCCAGCTCCTGGATGGCCAGCTCCACCGAGTAGATCCGCATCTGGCGGAGACGACGGAAGTTTGTTTTTGGCCTCCAGATTTATATCATTGGTTGGTGGTTATACAAGGTGGTGCCCCATAGTTAGCTAAGTTGGTTTATAAGTCCAATAACTAGGGTTTATGGAGGTTATATCTATAGTTAATGGGGATTATAAACCAACTTATCTGGGGGGCACCACCTTGTAAATGATATACCATCTGGTTATTCAACATAGCCATGGGAAGATCCACCATTTTTAATAGGTGAACCATCTATAAATGGGCCATTTTCCATGGCTATGCTAAATAACCAGAGGGTAATTATCCATAATATGATAAAATACTTATCCTCGGAAATAAAAGAAACTAGTTGGTGGTTGGTTGAGCCACCCCTCTGAAAAATGATGGAGTTCGTCAGTTGGGATGATGATTATTCCCAATAGATGGAAGAATAATCCAAATGTTCCAAACCACCAACCAGAAAAAACGTTGAGAATGAGAAGTGATGTTAAAACAGGTTATAACTATTATAAAGCTAGAAAAAAATAAGGGATGTTGTTTTGACCAAAAAAATCTTTGAGAATCTTATCATGTTAGGATACCTAGGAAAATGTATGACACTGTTTTACTGAGTTAACCAAAAAACAATGGGGAGAAGTGATGATTTGTTCCTAACAAAACTGGTGGGAAGTGAAATTATTGTTATAAAGCTAGAAAAAGAAGGTGGATTTGAGCAAATTCGCTGGGGTCAATTTGGGAAGTTACCTGGCGAACATTGGGGGTTGAAACCGAAGAAAAAAGCAAAAATGATCATCAACACATCTAGGATTTAAGATGATTTAATAAGATGATTTAAGGATAAAAGATTGGTGGTTCCGACCAAAAAGGATACCTAAGTACATGGCCATTTCATACAATTTTCACATGTGGCGAAAATCAGGATCAAGCATGAGATTTTCTGGGGGGTTCATGGTCAATCTCATCAATCTCTGTCCACAAGAAATCCATATCTGTTGCATTTTTTTGCAAAATAATATATATATATATACTGGTTGGTGGTTTTTCTACCCCTCTGAACAATATTGTCAGTTGGGATGATGACATTCTCAATATATGGAAAGTCATAAAGACCATGTTCCAAACCACCAACCAGTATAACATTATATAACATTATAACTCATTATTTATATATACAGTCGAGGGCTGAAGTCAGAGCAATTTTCTTGAATGTGGACAAACCGCTTGCGGAAAAGTCGCCACGACCGGGTCACAGCAGGGTCACAGCAATCCATCAAAACACAAGGGGATTGCCTTCATTTGAAGGATACAAAGTACCATTATAACAAACACGAGAGAGCCCACCCCTCGCACTGCAGACTACTCTTCTGCCAGCACTGCTTTGCATTGCTAACAATCATTCTGCCACAATGGTTTGATTTGAGAAGGAGTAAGACTGAGTGAACGAAGGAAACAATGAAAAGAGAAGAAGTAACAGTCTGTGAGAAAGAAAGAGAAGAAGATAAAATAAGGAACAAACAAAGAACACAAATGAAAACAAGTGCTGAAAATACAACCGAACGACCAACCGAACGACCCCCCGAACGACCCCCGAACGACCCCCCGAACGACCCCTGATTCATGAGTTGTCAAGCGCAGGACCCAGGGCCATCATTGACCACAACATGAAGTGCGGAACTCCCTGCGCCACCGCACCCCTTCTTCATCCCAAACCATCAAATAAAGAAAACGAACGTCCCTCCCATCCAAAAGAGGTATGTAAGAGGAATGACCAAAGGGACGTTGCCCCCATGTAAGCTAAATGTTAAATATGCTGGAACAACCTCAGCAAATAATACATAATACGAGCGCCGGGCCCAAGTCACATCATGCGGGAAAAGTCACATCATCCCCATGGCACGGCGGCGATACAGGGCAGGTAGTGGAAAGTCACATCAGGGAAGAAGAACCACCATGGCACAGCCTCTTTCATCTATAATTAGAGATTTAGTTAAAAGTAGCCGAAGCATTGCGCACAGCGATGATTTTGAAGGGCACAAGTTAATACAAACAAATTCTCGGCAGCTATTCCTATTGGATTTGAACATATTATATATATTGATGTCCTGCGTCGCGCGACCACATCAAACCCCTGTTGGTACAGCCTCAAATTTCTTGCAATGCAAATGGGTTAGCTGTAGCAAATCCTATTGGCAGGGCTATGATCTAGCATGATATAAGGATATGGAGGCCCGTTGTTTTCCGCAGCCAAATCTATGGCTGGCGCGATGTGCATCAAGGTCATGGGCAGCTCTCAGAAAGTTTGTTGTCCTATCCACCCAGGCAAGCAAGCAGCAGCAGCAGCAAGCAAGCAGCAAGCAAGCCAGCCAGCCAGCCAGCAAGCCAGCCAGCCAGCAAGCAAGCAAGCAGCAAGCAGCAGCAAGCAGCAGCAAGCAGCAGCAAGCAGCAGCAACAAACAGCAAGCAGCAGGCAAGCAGGCAAGCAGGCAAGCAGCAGCAGGCAAGCAGCAGCAAGCAAGCAGCAACCAGCGTTTGCCACCTTGAATGAATGAACAAATATAAGCTTTAAAAATCAACGCGATACTAAAAATTGAACTTTTTCCAGGCGCACGGCCTCCCGATACGACTTTAAGAAACTGATGCGACTTAAACCGAGCACTTGTATGGTCATCCAAGAACCCAACGGAAATACATGGATTTGACTTACAAAAGCCTCTAAAACGATTCAACAAATCACTGCAAATCTCATAGGCACAGCCACAATCGCTACGACCCCCCTGAAAAGCTTCGCCCAATGGTATGGACTCAAAAGCAAAGAATCGCTACGACTTTGACCCTTGACTGTATATATATATATATAACCATATTAACTGTCATGTCACATCTTCTCATCCGTAGATTTTCCCATTTGTTTATGGTTCTGTTCCATCTAAAAAGCCGTTGCAGATTTTCCACCCACCGCCGGTTACCTTGTCGAAGTGCAAATCGAGACCTTGGGGCGCGACGCGTCAACGCCATAAGTTGGGGCGTGGAAAGCGACCTTCTCTGCATAGACTTACTGGTGCTTAGTAGGGAATGGATGGGAATGGGGGTTGCTGGGATGATTACTAGTGGTTAATTATTATGGATCATTCCCTCATTGCCTGCATTTCAATATCTACCCGGCCTGGTAAACATACAAAAAGCTATTGAGAATAGCCATAGAAATAGTGAGTTTTCCCATGAAAAATGGTGGATCTTTCCATATCTACCCTCTGGTAATAAACTAACATAGCTATGGAAAATCACCATCTTTAATAGGTAAATCAACTATAAACGGACCATTTTCCATAGCTATGTAAACGTTTACCGCCGGGTAAATAAAATATGGTAATGCTAAGGGTCGAGCTGTTCACTCAAAGATGGTAATTCATTCAAACGCATTCATTTGGGTTAACCAACCAAATAGGGATATGGATTGGAATGGGGACATTTTCTTGATGATAGGACACAATTGTTTATCAATGATATCACGAAACAAACCAACCAAGAGTGGTTTATGAATGGAGCATATGACCTAGAGTGGAGTCATAAAACAGGCAAATATCATATAGTGATAAAATCTAAAAATTCCTGGATAATAAACGAGATTGAATGGCAAACCCAAGAATATGGACAAATTGACTTTGCTGTTTAGTGTTCCATCCCTTTCGTCCGCCAGAAAATTGGAACATTGGGAGAATCCTCAAGAGTTGGGATCATTTCCCAGCGAAAAAACACCTCCAGTTCCGAAATTTGCCAGCAGCCCGCCATCAAATGTTCTGAGACCAGTGAGGGTAAATCCCATTCTTATCCCATTGTATTCCCATGAATGTTCCACCAACAGTCTGACTGAAACTATTCCATTCACAACCAAAATTTAAGCGTTGGTTAAATGACCAACTGGCTAGAGAGGCCATTTGAAATCCAAAACAACATATCAAGTTGGTTATTATATATCCCAAAATAGTCCCATTATATTCCCATGATATCACATTATATATATATAAATCCCTATTGATTGATGGTCCATTTCCCAATTGTCATATATTTCTATCACAATATACCCCATGCATAATCCATTAATATCCTATCTTATCATGGTTAATCCCATGACTATTATATAAATCCCGCTAATATCCTACAGAACATCCCTCTTTGTTGATGGTTAACCAGAGGTTAGTCATCCTAGTCCCATTATAAAAGGGATTAAATCATCCGTGAATAATGACGCTTGAGTCTCCATCAATGGGGTTTTCCATGATCTCCAATAGCTGGTTGATAAAATCATAAAAAATCAGGGCAAAACCCAACCCAAAATTGCATGAATTTAGGAACTAGGGGATACACCCATGACTTCGGAAACCTCCATTTCCTTTCGGAGCCCACCAAAACGTCACCAGGTGGTCCGCACCGGTATCCGCCAGGCCGTTAGTGATCCAGTTCTGGTCCGACGCGAAGGGGCGAGACCTGAACGTCTGGATGGATTTTGGATCATTTCGGCTGATTCACTGGGCGAATTGAGGGGAAAATCGGAAGGGTTTTTCCATAGACCAAGTTTGGGGGATAGCGTTTCGTAGGTTTTGAACTGTGGAAACCCGGAGTTCGGTGTGTGAACACCGTTCTTTTCGATTCCAAGTCATCTCACGACAAGTTTTTTCACTTTCAATTGCCATCCCCCGTTATCAAATTGTGAGGTAGACTAATTGGCACACCATCCATTGTCTTCTCAACGTATCAAATTCATATCCTCATTCTGCTCCTATTTTCCATCCCAATCACCATTCCCAAAGAAATTTCCATCGATTTTTTTTTGTTTCTCAAAACAGCATAAATTTCCACATGACATCACAAAATCACCAGAAAATTCCCGAGAAAATCCTGGAAATCACAAAAAAAAATAGAAAATCCTCTGAAAATCATGGAAATCCCAGAAAATCTCTCGAAATCCCGGAAATCCCCAGAAAATCCCCATGTTTTCCGTAGTCTTCCATGGTTTCAACGTCCTCCCGCGCCTTTCTTCGCGTTCCTCCAAGGACGCGCCCCTCGAGTTGCGTTTCACCACCGTGGCTGCGGCCGCGGTGGTCACGGTGCTCAGGGCAAAGGACATGGTTGCCTCAGCGGCGGTAGGTACGGGAACCAGGAAGGAAATTGTTTAATTGAAAGTAGTACAAACATATAAATTTGCTAGGTACTAGATTATTTTTTGTATACTTTTTAATTAGGTATTAACTAGTATATTGATACATCTGAGTAACTTACAATATATCTGGGTAAATTACACCATGTCACGAAGCTGAAAGAAAACCATTTGGGGAGAGTTACCCCTTACCATGATTCTAGTGAGGTCACAATGAAGTCACTATAATTTATCCCGATATATTAGTGTATCTTTAAACATATATATATATATACATACATGTACCAGCTGGTTTTACTAACATATAGTGTGATAGTGTTGCATAGTATTGCATATCCTTTGCTATCATTTAGGTAATATCCAATTGGTATTAAAAAGAAGTATCATATACTAACTAATAGAGAAATACAAATAATTGGGAAGGTTGTGGAACATATGGAATATTGACATTCTATAACTATTTTGGAATATGTATTCGATTATATTAGTATATTAGGTATAAGTTGGAATATTTGCAAACATAAATTATGATTAGTATGTGTGATTCGTATATATGATCCCAATGTATGATTAGTAAGCATGAGAAACAAATAAGATTAGTATAGTATATAGTGTCACTATACATGATTGTTTTTTGGCAAATACCAATTAATACCTATATAGCTTCGTATATATAGGCGAGCATTGGTTTGTACAATGCTACTTAGGTACTAGTTGATGCATATTTCTGCTAACATATTCAATATGATAGTATTGCATATGCGGTAATATATGTTGGTTGGTGGGTTCGTTTTTCACCCCAAGAATTCTATGATTCGATATATATATATATATACATAGATACATATACCCAACAATGATAGGTGTTGTGTTTACCAAGTTAGCGATTCTGAACTGGGGCACCACCTTCATGATTAAACATTAAACAAACCCCATTACATACCCCATTGATCCAACCGGGGATGGGTCAAACGTTAAGACTCAGGGCACCACAGATTTTAGTCTATTTTTAGTATTTACTATCTATTTTTAATGGTGCCCAAGTTTGACCCTTTACCCTGAAATTATTTTTTTGTAGGTAAATCATCTATAAACTAGTCATTTTCCATAGTTATGTTAGTTTACTGGAAGGTAATCCATAATACCGATCCCCAATTCACTATCAACTACAGTAACCATCTCCTTTCCTGGTCGATCCTGCTCGAAAAACGCCAAATCTCAGTGTCCCACCACCCGCGACTCCGCTCTGCCTTTGGCCTGGCAAAAGTGGAAAAATGCTGAGGATTTCAGCATCCAAAAGTATGGATTTACAGGGTGGAAAATGTGGGAAAAGGTGACTGATAATGATTTATCATGATTTATCATGATTTGTATGGGTTTAATTCGGTTTATATGAATTTATGAGGAAAAATGTGGACCAACTACCCATGCGCTTTGGATGTGTTTTAAAATGGAGGGTTTACCACTCCAAAAAATGCAGGCATTACCAGCCGCATGAAATGGGAATTTGATCATCAAAAACAGTGATTTAACCCATGAATGGGCTGCAGAGATCATTGATTGCCTCTTCGAGGGGTGCAGCAATGCCTCGCTTCCCAAAACTGAATTCGGGGTGCCACTGGATGCCAATGCATCTGTGAGGGTGTGAAGATGTAGATCTGCAGATGTGAGGGTGTGAAGATGTATTACAACGGCTGCTTTTTTGCGAAAAACCCTTCGCAGGCGCTCGCGGGAAAAATTATAAAGATGTAATATAAAATATACAAGAATTATATAAGATGTAATATATAATATGCAATATGCAATATACAAAACATAAAATATAATATTGAATATATAATATATAATATGTTATATGTTATATCATATATATATATATACGTGTACGTATACGTATACGTATACACACATGGTCAATTTCTCAGCAACACGAGGCTCTGGCTGCTCCACACGAGTGATGCGCGCACCCAGCTCGCACACCAAAGAACTCAGCTTCGTGGCGAAGTCTTCAAGGTTCGACACGGCCTCCACGGCCTTGCAGATCAGTACTCCTCAGTTCACGCTGACGAATGCTACAAATTTGGATAGGAAATAACGGACGCCGACGCATACGGTGCAGCCGAAGGAGTCGACGTGGTAGCACCCCGTGGACATGAAGTCCGTGAATACTCCGTAGGAGTTTCGGAACGTGGCGGCATAGGTGCCGTCGGGTCCGGAGACGCCGAATGTTCCGATCATGTTTTTTGGCAATCGGCGAATGACGGATGGAAGCCCGAGAAGTTCGCTTGATTGCCACTCTTCGCTTGTTCCGTTGTGGAGACAAGCGACGAGTAGATGAAATCCCAGGCATATGCCGAGGATAGTGTTGCCGAAGCATTCTGACGCATAGACCATGGGATCTTCGGGCATATGCCATTCTTGGAAAAACCATATGCTTCATACAGGGTGGGGCCCCATAGTTAGCTAAGTTGGTTTATAACTACCAGTAGTACCGCACAAGGCGGTGGCGGAAGTTTCAAAAATAGGAAACCTATAGGAGAGGTTGGTTGTTGTGAATCAGGGATGGCAAAGCGAATCCACTGATGGACCGAAAGGTGCTTGAGGTCTCCTCTCTGTCTCTCTCTTTCTCTGACTATCTACTTACCTACCAGCCTATCTTCTATGTATCTATCTATTTATCGATCTATCTATCTCTCTCTCTCTCTTTCTCTCTTTCATCTACTAGTAATTACTTAACTTGGTTCAAGAGCTATACTCTGTAGAGGGCCTAGAGGGTATATACGTATATACATATAGGTTCCGCATTTATTTACAACATATATGGGCAATATGTGTCACATATGCCCCCACAATTGTTTTTCACATATGCGCAAATGTCCGTAAGATCTGATTTTGTGTAAATAAGATCTTACGGACATATAATATATGTCAGTAAGACCTTATCTACGTAAAACAAGATCTTGAATCTTAAATATATGATATGTGATACATAAATGTAATGTATATGTAATGTGCAACTGCAAATGTGTACACAAATGTCTACATGGATATATGTATATGATCATGTCCGCCTGTACTCTACAGAAACCTGGCCCACATAGCTCTTGAATCAAGATAAGTAATTACCTATCTACCTATCTACCTATCTACCTACCTATCTACCTATCTACCTACCTACCTACCTACCTATCTATCTATCTATCTCTCTCTCTCTCTCTCTTTCATCTGTCTATCTGTCTAGCTGTCTACCTGTCTATCTATCTGTCTATCTATCTATCTGTCTACCTGTCTACCTGTCTATCTGTGGTGCAGTGTCATTCAGTGTATTGTAGTGTAGTGTAATGTAGTGTAGTGTAGTGGGGTGTAGTGGAATGTAATGTAGTGTAGTGCAATGTAGTGTAGTGTAGTGTAATTTCGTGTAGTGGAGTGTAGTTGTGTAGTCGTAGTTGTAGTTGTAGTGTAGTGGAGTGGAGTGTAGTGTAATGTAGTGAAGTGTAGTGGAAGGTAGTGTAGTGTAATGTAGTGTAGTGTAGTGGAGTGTAGTGTAGTTGTGTAGTTGTAGTTGTAGTTGTAGTGTAGTGGAGTGTAGTGTCATGTACTGAAGTGTAGTGGAAGGTAGTGCAGTGTAGTGTAATGTAGTGTAGTGTAGTGGAGTGTAGTGCAATGTAGTGTAGTGTAGTGTAATAGTTAGTGTAGTGGTATTGTAGTGGAGTGTAGTTGTGTAGTTGTAGTTGTAGTGTTGTGTAATGTAGTGTAGTGTAGTGGAGTGTAGTGTTGTGGAGTGTAGTGTAGTGTAATGTAGTGTAGCGAAGCGAAGCGAAGCGACATCTGAACCTCCAAAAGTGGTCCGAAACCCTGGTGTTTTTAACATTTTGACTTGGAAATGTGCTTCGCGCCACAACGGCGTGCACTTTTTCGACATCTGAACCTCCAAAAGTGGTCCGAACCCCTAGTGTTTTTAACATTTTTACTTCGAAATGTGCTTCGCGCCACAACGGCGTGCACTTTTTCAACATCCGAACTGCCAAAAGTGGGCGCGAACATGTGGTGTTTTGTACATTTTGACTTGGAAATGTGCTTCGCGCCACAACGGCGTGCACTTTTTCGACATCTCAAGTGCCAAAAGTGGTCCGCACCTGGTGTGTTTTGTACATTTTGACTTGGAAATGTGCTTCGCCCCACAACGGCGTGCACTTTTTCGACATCGCAACTGCCAAAAGTGGTCCGAACCCCTCAGTTTTTAACACATTTTACTTCCAAATGTGCTTCGCGCCACAACGGCGTGCAACTTTTCATCTCTCATCTCCCCAGATGTCTCCGCACCCGCCGCTTTAGCGAGCCAACCCTCCGGAGCCACAAAACCACGAAAAAACACAGTGTTTCGCGACTTTCCTACCTTTTCGCGCACCTGCATCTTCTTTCTTCTGATCTTTTCTCTTCTGACTCTTCTCCTTGCTGACTGCTTTTTCATCTCTCCATATTGTCGGAAGTTTGACTTCCAAACTTCCTTCGATAATAACAATAGTGTATGATGTATGATACTTATAGCTATATTTAGATGGGGTTATAAACCAACTTATAACTGGGGGGACATATGCTTCATATGTGTGTTTTCTGATCTACGTGCGGGTCATTTGCAGGGGTATATTCATGAACACTTGGATTGCGGGCTGCGCTACGGGGACGGGCGGAGGGCCAAGCAATCATCAGTTTCTTCAGGACTTCGCCGCTAATCCAAAATTGTTGCTGACCGGATTGCCTACAGTACGTACTACATATGAAGGGGCAAAAAAAAGGTAATGTTGGATGTATCAACACGCTTAACAAAAGTTTTGACGAAGTGCCATTTCCTGGCCATCTACAAACACGACTGGTCATCCATCGACCACACTAATCTGTAGGTCAAGTAATTTGGCGTTCTGGTCGGCATGGGCACAACAACTGGACTGGACCTAACAGCTCCCAACTGGTATCATGGACTCATGGGCACAAGTGTGTGTGTGTGTGCGTGTGTGTGTGTGTTTGTTTTAATATGTCTAGCCAACAAATCGTGGTTTAATATGGTCTAATTGCCTTGACATATCACTATATCATGATACCTTATGGTCTTTTCTCAACATGGTCTGCTGGAACAACCCCCGTTCAGTTGGATGATGTTCCCATTTAAATGCCCATTCAGCCAGGCCAGGCATCGTTGCTTTTCCAGATAAAATCCCTTCATAATTCATGTCCCCTTATGTATATCCTCATTATCCTCATTCTACCACCCTTTTTCGTTTTAAATCATGTTAAATAATGTCCAAATTACCCTTTTTGCCAAAAACATCAAAAACATCCAACCCTTTCAGTTTTTTTCAAAGATATGTGGGTCTGTCTGAAAATGTGGTATATACGTTATATATAGCCATAAAAAGTTGAAATGTTGATCCCAACAACAAACCCCAAAAAGTAATCAAAAAGGACAACACCCGCACCAAGGGCAGCGGCTGCAGCCTTTTTCATCTTGAGCCAAAATAGTACAGAGGATTGAATGGACTTTGACCGGAAAGGAAGGGTTTACTAATAATGAATGAGTGGGGCCACATAACTGCAAACCTGTGGCCACAGCTGTGGACGTGCAGCGAAACCTGCCTGAAGAAACAGTGACCGAGCTACTTCTTGAAACGATCGGATTTCACGTTCCACGTGCGAATTGTGAGGAAAACGGCTCGGCACAGAGGCTTCCGATAGCCAACCTTGCTCAACTACCACCTTAAGGATCTCACCAGCAGCGTCTGATTTCACAATGGCAAAATCACTGCCGCGCAAACCAACGAAGTGCTTGCAAGATGAAGCCACTTGTGCAGCATCCCGGGAAACTGAAGGATATGCTTGAATGACTTTCGAGGAATGATCTTGGATGATGAATACAGCATGTTCTTTTCCCTTAGCCTTAGCTGATCTGAAAACGATGATGTGTTGATGTGATCACATGCAAGTTGTTGATCAGGATCCGGCAAGTCAATACGATCATCAGACTGACGAACCGAACGCGCTCTTTTGCTGTACAACTGAGCTCGATTGCAAACATCACAAAAGGTTGATTTTGGCCAATGAGTCAAACAATGCTCCTTTGATAACGCGGTACCCCGACCCTCCGCAACTTTACCTGGAATCTCAACTGGAGCGTCACCAAGCTTTGGAGGATCATGCCCAACAGCGACACTACCACGTCCTTGAGGAGAATGGACAGAATCGGGCTGGAACAAAGGATCTGCATCCAAGTCCGGAATGGCATCAGGAGATTCAGCCGGTGCAGGCATGCCAGGAATTATATTGCACTTTTGGGTGACAAATGGAACATACTCATGAACTCTCGAAGCATGAACCTTTGAACCCTCATCCAGTCAACAAACATCTTGGCCCCCTTCTTGACATAAATGGCAATTCACCTGGCATCCACACAAACGACATGCCGGCCGCAACATCTTGCCCAATAGATCGAACAAAAGGATAGCCAGGAAGTACAAAATAATTGGCATCTGAAAAGTTCTCTACTGCTTGAAATCCAAGAGATAAATTTGAATCTCTTTGTCCACCGCCAATGTGAAAACGGATAGGCTCATGTGATGGACGAAGGAAAGGCTGAATAACCGAAGAATCAACTCGCTGTTGTGCCAAGGCCTCATGAGAAACCAAGTGACGACCAGCTCCACTGTCTGCGGCAAATTCCAAAAGACCTTGAACTGGCGAAACCATAGATGACAAGGCAGCTACAAGTGCAACTGCAGCCATAGCCTTTGGCTTAGCCGCCGGTTTGGACACTGGCTTCGCTTTGGGCTTGGTCTCTGCATGAATTAACGCTCTCTGGATTGGCCTTCTTTGAGGAGTCATGAAGGTATGCACACTTGTCACCGTGAACACACCCGTACGGCATTTGGTAGAACACACATGGTCTTCTGGAGTCATGTTTCCTTCCGATTTTCCTTTTTCTCCTTTCTGAATGTTCTTGGGAGGATCTGCTTTTGGCTTGGGAGTCGCCTTTGTAGTGGCAGCAGCGGAAAGTGCAGTTGCGGTCGATTTTGCAGGAGCGGCAGGAGCAGCCTTTGGTTGCTTTTTCCCTTTTAGGGTCAACTCAATTGCCTCAGCATTCTCCCTTTCTTCAACCAACAACTGTTGCAAACGACCCCAGAAGAACGCAAAATTCCGCTCATCGGCTTTCAAACTTGACATTTTGATGGCTTCAATTGTGCGTTCCAACTTTCGCACATTACGCAACTGATGGAACAGCCATTCACCAAGTCTGCTGGGATGGAATTCAAGGTTTTCATGGTCAAGCTCGAAAATTCCTGCGGATCTTTGATGGAATAGCCCTGCAACGTAACCTGAAAAATGCTTTGGGTAGTCAACACAGCCTCCCTGTTGCGGTCCAAATCAAAGTGTCTGGAAATCATATGCAAGATGGCACGACCTGGGTGCTTGCACTTCTAGTACAACCTTCGACATAGCCTTGGACACGACAAGAGAGCTCCGGGATGCTCTTGATGGACTTGATCAATTCACTGGCCGACCAACGGGCAAGGCCTGGAAACAAACCAGAGGAAGATTCGACTTCCTTTCACCATCAACCCGAAAGGACGGAGAGACCCACAAGGTCAGGGCTTCATTACCAGAGATGTCAAGCCTACCAAACAACAAAATGATGGTGTTTTTCCAACCAGGCTATTCGGCCGCATTGTTGGGAAGAGGGTCAATGCGAGCATTTTGCAAAGCTCGTGCATCAACAACATCCTCTGGAACATCTGGAACATTCTCACGAACAACATCCTCTGGAACATCTGGAACCTATTCAGCGTCCTCATCATCATGATCATCATCAGCACCCCCGCCCTCATCGTCCCAGTCACCTGGATCAGGAGGATCGGCTTGGCAAAGGCAATGTCCGAGGAACATGTCGAACTGGCAAACTATCGGTGAGATTTCGGCTTTCAACATGATCAACACGGCTGGAAAAGGATTGGATTGCTTCCATCATGGTGGACATGGCACCCCGCATTTCCAACGACTCATGCCTCTCTGCTGAAACACTTTGTTGCACAGCGGTGGCGCTTGACGCAGCCAAACCCACCTCAAGCGCTTGGCAATGCAGCTGAAGTCGAGAAAGTTCATAATCTTTACTTTGGGATTCATTCATCAACCGCTGGATTTCGGAGTCTTTGTGCCCTACTATCCGAGTGGCATTCTCATACTGATAAATCTGCTGTTGGGGTTGGGATTTGATAGTTTTCACTTCCGAAGACAATTGCTGCAGTGACAAATCCTTAGACTGATTCAACTGGATTTGCTCCCCAATTGACGGGTCCTTTTCCAAGCATGACTGATGAAGTTGCTGAGAAATTGACACAAGCTGTTGAATTTGTTGGCAAGCTTGGCCATAGATCTCTTTTGATAACCCTTCAAAGCACGCACGATCTTGGGCATTTGAAATTAAAACCTTGGCTTCACCAACCATCTTTGCAAAGTCAACAGGGTCAACACCAACAGCCACCGTTTGAACACGATCATCATGAAGGTGAATTTCGGGTGGACGACTACCAGGACCAGGACCATGATGGGAACTCTTTGGCAATGACTTAACAATCGATGACACCGACCTCCTCACCTGCGACGGTGTTCGACGTTTTGAATCACGGTTCCGACCTGACGAGCTGGAACTACGACTATCTGATCTTGCCTGTGAGACTGCAACTGTTCCGGCAGGAACTGAAACATCTGCTGGTTCCGAACTGATGTTCAAACTTGACATTGGACCTGAACTTGACATGACTGAAAAGGGAGTCCTCAAACAAAACACGGTTCCACACGTGATCTAAAAGGAACAACACAAGGCAGTCTGCCCACCGTGGCGCTTGAAGCAGCCAAACAAGGTGGCTGTTGAGGCACAGAAGTCCAAAAGAAATCCAAGCAATCCCTTCGCACTGAAGCGCTGACGCAGCTATGCAGTGAGCGGTGCAAGAAGATCAGTTTAAGGAAAACAAATTCGATGCAATCAGTTGCAAGAAGGTGCAAGAGCGAAATGCACTCAAATCTGAAAGGTGCAAATCCAAATTCCAATTTAATCGCGTGAAACCACCGCTGATGACGCAGTGATAGAACCAAGAAGCTTTCTGTGAAACAATCCAGCTGTGAAACAACTGCAGTGAGACACCTTAGGCTTGCGGTTGAAACTCAATAGAAGCGCTGGCTCTTGCAAAAGTGGTTCAAGGCAAATCACAATCATATTCCACAATGAGAGATGTTTGGGAAATGCCAAGCTGATGAAGTCAAGTTGATGCGATTGCCAAGGCAAAGTGCCAAAATTTTCTGAAGAACGCTCAAAGCAAAATGCCGGGAACACACATTGTCGTCTTGGGTTTATGCTCAAAGCAAAATGCCGAGACCCCGAAGACACACACAGCAAAATCCCGAAGAAATCCGGAGCACGGTACTGCCGCTGTGGCGCTGACGCAGCCTTTCAGCAGCAAGGCACTTTAGGCACTGCTGCTAGCAAAGTATTTTACAGATTTCTTTGCCGTCGACAACAGAGGCTCCGAAGAAACTGACCAGCCAACGCACTCCTGTCTCAAAAGATCTGAGCGACGAGATCTTGGTCTCAAGACTTGTCCAATCGGCAGGCTTGCCTCCGCAAACTCCTGGATCATTTCCAAATTGTCGTCGAACAAACAAAAATTCCCACTGACTGCCGCACGAATCGCAGCTAGTTTTTTCTGAGGACCTGTCCTTTCAGTTGTAATCAAAACCAGTTGCACCGGCAGACCACTTTGCTCCGTGCTGTGAATCAGGTTCTCCAAGTTGCGAGAGGACGACTCAATGTGGCTGCAAATCAAAAGATGGACTGGGCGTTCAGACAGTTGGCACAAGTGGCTTAGCTCAGTTGATGTAGCCTTGTGCCAATGAGATCCACTCAGGACGTCACCTTGAAATGCGATCGGTGTCTAGCACCTGGTGCCAGTCCAGCACGATGGCTGATCCCGGCAATCTCGCAATGTCCTCCTCAACCTTCACCAGAGAACGCTGGTCTTGCGATCTTGCTGGGGTAAGATCAGTATTACGAAATCCAAATGGTTCTGTCACGGGTGGAAGTCCAGGGAATGGGAATGCTTTGTACAGGTCCAGAAAAACGATACGGATCAACCAGAGACGATGATGCTGATGCAGGCTCAACCGAATCGTCTTCAATTGTAATCACTCGCAGTCGTGATGAGGAAGATGGAGCAGAAACAGGCTTCGCCTTAGGAACAATCGACGAAGAAGCAGATGCACTAGCCTTAGGCTTCGAAGCTGCAGTCGCCGACACAACTCTGCTTTTCCCCTGCCGTAGGGATCTGAAGAACCACAGGCTTTGGGAACCAGTCCAACAATGCGCACAGGCTGATACAACACCGCCTGAGGAACCAACTGCACCGAACTCAAATCACTGAGCGACCTCCGAAGCTCTGGATACTCCACAAGCTCGACACCGTCGTCGGAAGAATCCGCGTTCGGCTCCCAGGTCCTTGGCGTGTGAAGATGATCCGGGTCCTCACCCTCCTCCACACGATACGCCGTGCGCTTCCTCCGCACCGCCTTGCCAGAGCAGATCTCACGAGTCCGACCAGGTACTTCACCGTGTTCCCTCGCGAACTCTTCGTAAGGATCCTCTTCCATGTACAAGCTTTTAGGGAGCCTGCCAGCCACAAAAATGCATGATGAGGGGTAACCGGAACCAACCATGATAACCAATTGAAATGTTGATCCCAACAACAAACCCCAAAAAGTAATCACAAAGGACAACACCTGCACCGAGGGCAGCGGCTGCAGCCTTTTTCATCTCGAGCCAAAATAGTATAGAGGACTAAATGGGCCTTGACCGGAAAGGAAGGGTTTACTAATGACTAAGCGGGTATGGTTTACTCCACAATATTTGACTTAAAATAGAATTGTTTATGCTAATATATTAATAGGGAAAATGATGATAAACCAGATGATTTTAGGGGAACCATATGTTCAACAGATCTGGATTTTGTTCCAAAGATATGTAGGTAAGATTCTTGCCATACTTGGTGGCTCATCCCACTTAGTAAGTGGGTTATAACCCAAATTATAAGTGGATTAACCCTACTTATCCCATGTAAATCACTGGGGTTATATCTCATTTACTAACTGGGATGAGCCACCAAGTAAACATCATAAACATCCACCCTGAAATCATGTGCCAACGATCTGGATCCAGTCAGGACGACCCAAAAATCACTCCGAAAAAATCCCCGCCTGCGCCACGGCCACCGAGCAGCAGTTGCTCCTTGGCAGCGCCAGGGTTTCAATAGAATTGTATATTCAATGTTATCATATTTATAAGTTATAAGATGTTATAAGGTAATATTGATCTTGAATACCATGGGTTATACTAGTTATACTGATATTTTTTTTGTCATGGTATTGATAATGTCTAATTGTGGCATTCATGGTATCTATCATGTATATTGATGGCATGTTTCATGTATTCTATATATGTATAATAATATTGGTAAGACGAGACTGGTTACATTAATTGTTTGAACCTAGGTTAAAATCTAGGGTCTATGTTTCTTATGGATTCTTGCAACTATAGCTAGACGGGGTTGGATTGCTTCAAATTCCAGTAGACATGCAAAAACCATAGAAATCTATAGGTTTCCTGTTCGGACATGATCTACAGTACATTTAATGGGGGACTACATGTCAATACAAGAACAGGACAAATCCGATGTAAAGGGACTAAGAGATTGGTACCATGTTTTTGACGGAAGTTTCTATCATCCTCACGAAGCCAAGATATGCAAAATATACCTCAGAACAATGAGAATGCAGTGCAAAATATCTCAAATAGAATCCAGACGTTGGTTTATAGCCAACTTGGAAAATCACGCGCTTAAAGGTTGGTCTCAAAAATGCTTCACCTTTGGTGACCCAGCCCAAGTTGTTGACTGTTGAAAGCTTGCACTTTGGAATATGAAATGCCGATACCCTACGATGTGGTAAACACAACAATCCCTACTTAGAGGCTTATCATTGGGTTTACCACATTAAATCAGATATGTACGATTCGTTGCTTTCCAGACATGGACAGTTGGAGTTGGGTAGGCTGTACATCCATTTTTCAGCTCTCCACTCACAAGGCTGACTGTGGGCCATAATCCCCTGTCGCTATCATTATATAAATCCCGCTTGGGGTATTTATATTTTTGGCATTTCTTGGCTGTGCCTGAGGTGATTTGTGTTTTCTTGGAAGTGGAGAAATCGTGAGAAATCCACCATCTGGACAATCCACGGAAAAGTCTTTGGCTTTGTGGGACCCCTTTAGCACATGCAAGTGTACGACTGGTGGGGCCTTGTTTTTCTGTGAACTGCATCCTATGAACATTGACATTAACTCACCAAATCACCGCAGTTTTTAAATAATTTTCCTCATGCAAATCTCCATGTTTGAGTTCCTTCTCGGTCTGTATCAAGTTATCGCCTGCACCAAAATGATCGTATATGATCAAACATGGATGGTTTTGAACAATGTGGGGTGCACCCAAGTCATCCCACACTAGACTCCTTGAGCGTTGAAACAAGTGTGTTTAGGGTATCCCCACTTTGGGTTTGTCTGAGAATGGGGTTACCGCGATCCCCACAAAATCTGATCGTTTGTCATCATATTTCATCTGTTGAGGGGGTCATAAATGAAGTATATATTTTGTTTTATTTGGCGGACACATTCAAATCCAAATTATTCATTGGTGAAATCATCTGAAATCCCACTTCTTCATGGTTAAATCACCATGATCCCCCCCATATCCCCATGTTGCGTGGGGCCCTGAAAGCTTTGCAGACACCGAGGCACTCTACTCGCAACACGCGAGCGACGGAGCGCCTTGGAACTGAGTGAGTTATCCGCGGTGCCCCTGTTGGGAATCGCTAAGTTGGTGCAGAATTCACTGAGAAATTTCTACTTGGTGGCTCATCCCACTTAGTAAGTGGGTTATAACCCCAATTATAAGTGGATTAACCCTACAGAAATCCCATTTATAACTGGGGTTATATCTCACTTACTAAGTGGGATGAGCCACCAAGTATGGTTTATGGTAGATATATCGAACTAGTAGTCATGGGGTTAATAACTGTTTATAAACATACAAACTGGTTCATAACTGGGGTGGCACCACCTTGCACGGATTTGATAGGAAGCCTTTGCTCTTCCTCGTTGGGGTGTTTCATCTTTGGTGTCTATGCAAATACCGTAATAATAGGGATTTGGGGGTTCGATTCATATAAAATGATATAATATGTGTATATATATATATACATATAATATAATGAGACAAGTATTGACAATAGAAACTTGACTTAACTATTGAAATGGTGCCCACATTCGTCAGCAGACTTGGTGAATTTTACACCTATAAAGTAAGGTTTATGATGGTTTATGGTGATACAAATATAATGTATATATATATGTTATAAGCCAAAAAACATAACTTGCGGTCAGCGCATGTTGTAAAGTTCTCATTCTTCCTCTTCACCTGTTTCTTCTTCAACTCCGTCAGCTCCGTGCTGTAAAAAAAAAAGCTAGACATGGCTGGCGTATAAGGTAATCGCATGACGATTGCTGCATGCCAAGGCCGCTGCCCGAATCAAAGTCAGCAGGTCGAACACCCCCTTGACTGACCGGAGCAGAATGCATTCTGACTCGGCAAGTCGGATGCTCGATGAAAAGTTCCAGCAATGGATGGTGGACAACCCCCCACCCAATTGGGAAGGCCACTTTGCTATCTGGTACTCCTTCAGAGTACGAATCACCGTCACCACAGACGGGGTGACGGGGAGGGTATACGCCTTTGTCGTAATCATGTCAACACGCAGGCCCAGAAGGAAGGGGCGCATTGACAAAAGCCGCAGCCATCGCAGCCAGACCCACCCAATGCGCTGGAGTCACGATGGCTTCGCAGGCCTTAGCCAAGGTTTCTCATGACATGTGGGTATACGGTATTACGGTATATTGTCCGTTTTCAGAGACACACACGCACACTCTAGAACATAAAATGATCACCAAAGTGATCGGTCGGGAGTTGAATCCCCTCATGCAAACAACAAGACAGGATTACGTGCATGACATGCAGTAACATTAAAACCGCATGCAATGATTGCAAAAATCGGCAAGGTGGTGGTTGGGTTAGCCACATCCCCTGTCAAGAAAATAACTTGTTGGCAGGTATGTCGGGATTCTCAGCCCCGATATCACAATCTCAAACCACCGTCTTCGGGCAGTGGAGCCACCCATCCCAAAAATACTGTGCTTTGCGTTTGATGGAAAAGTGATCACTATGACTTGCCAAGCACCAACCAGTTAAACACGAGTTTCATCTAGTTTCAAGCAACTCGGTACCCCTAAATCTGGTGAATCCACTGGTAAACCAGCATTTTCATTCATATATAGTATAGAATATAGTATAATATAATATAATATAATATAATATAATTTATGTATATATATATAATATATGTATATATATTGAAAGTGCCATTTGGGAGGGAAATCCCATTTTCAGACACACCCAAATCCATGATCCGTTGGTTTAATCATATGACTCCCTAGTTTGGACTATTGCTTATTATGGTGTTTGCTCGCCTTCCAAGGATGAAGCCTATACATAGTTCAAGCGTGCGTAGAGGCAAGGGCTTGACCCCTTTTATGCTTTGAAATTCAAAGTCAAAAATAAATCCCCATGTTGGCTGGCTATACCATATTTCAAGATATGTTCAGACACGGCAACTTCATTCACCTTCCCACCGTCCACCATCCGCTTCCCACGCTGGGGCTCGGACTGGAGCATGTCGCCATCACCAGGACGCAGAAGGAAGGTGGTGGCGACCTTGTAGGTCGCTTGGTTCGGATGACCATGGGGTGCCCCGTTGTGGGTTTAGTTCAGTACGGTAATTCTGGCGTATGGACACGTCTGGTGGTGGATATATTCATAGTTACGCGGGGTTATAAACCAACTTTACTGAAACATGCATGCGTTTCTTTCGAAAATAAAGGATTTATCCATAAATGATCCGTATAAAGTCTTGATTTATCTTGTGCTATGGCCTTAAATTTGATCCATTAACTATAATGTAACTTTTCTGTGTGGTTGTTTCCAAAAGCTTCCATGGCAACTTCAGGGTGCTGAGGGTGTTTGCTAGACAGGCAACTTTGAAGCAAAATTGTTAAATGGTGAGTGGGATGCTCATATCTGTCTGAAAATAAAAACCCGAAATCAATTGGTTGATCATAAATTTCCCCACTACAATGGCCATTTATTTTGGGGGTATACCCTATATCCAACTTTCAGTTGGGACCTCAATATATTCTCTGCAAAAAATGTCCGCATGTTCCCCCAACTTCAGCCGCAGCGCGAGATCACCGGATTCTTTTGGAACACTGTTCGCTTCACCATTGTCGGTGAGATTGGGAGCTTGCTGCTCAAGACTAGGCAAGTGGTGGAGTGTCGCGGCAAGATCCGGCATACCATACCGAACATGGCCGAGTCTCTCTACCCATGCAACTGTGAAATATCTGTATCATGCTTTGATGGGCCATCGAACCTTTGTCAGTCTGGTTTGGAGAACTCTAGCAGTATACATTAATATATGTAGGGAGATATTTGGAGGCCCAGGCATGAAAAGAGCCAAAAATGAATAATTACCAAGGGTGCCTGCACAGCACGCACCGAACTAGAACAGGGGCCCTGTCCCAGACCCCCTTCTGTGCCTGATAACTGTAAGGCATTAATTAAGACCCGATGCCAGGAGAGCTATACTTCTGCTAAAAACGAAGGGGAACCTTGTCGAGCCACCACAGATCGCAAGCGTTCCTCAAGTTGTTTGCACTTGATCTTTTCCTTGTGAAGATCAAATGCAGAGAGGAGACCAGACAGCAAAGCCCGTATTCCATCCAGAGCATGCTCATCAAATAGTTTGGTCTCTTCAAACTCCAGCTTCCGAATGCGCGCCTCTGCCAAGTACATGTTTCTTTTGTGTTGTGTTCTTCTACTTGCAACCTCGAAGGGCATTGCGCAAAGCAGGTTCTCGACCCTGTTAGCATCCTGGCTTGCCTGGGAGTGCAGCAATTCGATGTGGCACAATGTCAGAGTGTTGTTGAGGTAGCCATCATACCAGCTTGCCTGACAGCAACAAGAAATGCCTCGCTCAACTTCCTTCTTGAGGCTTGTGCGCAAATCCTCCACGCTCTCGCCCAGCAAGTCCCCAACAAGAGCAGCCTTCCCCAGAGCAGCAGCGTCGGCTTTCCAACAGCCGCAAATCAACGAAACTTCCGCCGCAACCAACGGACTCATCTGCGTGTTGTCTGCAGCTTCATTCATTTCAGAAATGCATCGATACGCTTCACGGAGACCTCAGGCAAGGTCACAAGTCAAACAATGGACTCAAACAAGTATAATATAGATATAGCTTTGTGCATAGGCTAACTTGGATTTGTGGTGGATATATCTGTGTGTATTATATATATTATAGATTCTATAGCATTCCATAGTTCAATGGAACATGATGGAACTGTAAACATTTTAATAAGACAACTTGTACAGTATCTCGGACTCGGAAAGCCCTTCCTGTATATAGTTGCAAGCAGCAAAGTCAATCACATTTGCCAGCCAGCGACTGTGTTCAACATCTTCACTTCGAAGACAAGCTTTCGCTTTGTTCCGCCAGTTCGCTGCCATCCATGCAAAAACCAATGCTTTCAGTGAAGACGGGTACTCCAAGTGCTCATGGTTTTGCTTGATGTTTTCCAAGCAGGAAGTCAAATGTTGCCTAAACAGCTGTCAACCGCAAGGTCTGCAATCAACAACCGCCAAACCTACTTGTCTCACTAAGCAACATGCTTGCAGCTTCATACTGCCATCATCCTTATTATGGAGTATGTATGAATCAAGATGACAAAACAAGATCAGTTTCACCCTGAAATGTTGTGCTACATTTGGCATACAAGCTGCAAGGCCAAGTCAAAAGCTCCGACATAATAGTGTCGAAAATGCCACTGCACCTCGAAAGCCATCTCATTATCACTCACTGCCACGTCCTGTGATACCTCGACCCAAACGTCCTTGTTCTGCTTTCGCCAGGTCGCAAAAAGCCGGGCTTGGCAGGAGCTTGCATCATCCCATTGTGAACAAGCCATGAAGTCCCTTACCTCTTGAAAAACGCCGCAGGTGCATTGGTCCATCAGCAAGGCTTCCTTTCGCATCAGCGGGCGCTGGACCCGTTCCAGTAGTTCCTCCAGAACTGGACGGAAGCGCCACTGGTGCCAGGCCGATGCAGTAGGGCCTTTAGGGCTTTCTGCAGTCAGATCCATCAGGAGGCGAAGTTGAGCTTGGAGCTCCAATTTCAACAACTGCCTTTTCAGGAAGTCAAAACACCTCACCGGCACGGCTTGGATGACTCGAAGCGGATGCTTCCTGCGAGTCACAAAGCTTAACTTCCAACCCACTTTCTGCACATCCAAGCGGGCCACACTTACTGCCCTCGGATCTTGTGGGAGGACGAACAGCACAGGTGAGGGCTGCCATCGCTGTTCAATCACCCACTTGCAGATGAAGCTGGTGTCTGGCCCACAGTCTGCATCATAGTCTGCCACCGATTGGCCCACATCTGAGCAAGCGGCTTGTACCACCACATTGGGACACCGAAGCTTGGCTGCCTTGTTCACCCAAAAGCCCGAATGGCAGCAGTCCAACAAAATGAACAGCATCTTCGAGCAATCATTGCCATGCTCTGAAATCAGCCACAGGCGCATGACATCCTCAAAGCGCAGCCAACCCTCTCGAGTGCTTGCAATTGCCCCTCCAACTGGTGCTCCATGAGATGCGAGCACAAGGATGTATGCGCCCTCCACCTGCTCCTGAAAAAACCTCTCTATCATATCACAAGACTCCTGCTTCCGCAAGCTGCCGGTGAAACAGCCAGACTCTGGACTTAGAGGAATTCCAACATCTCCAAAGAAGGACCTGAGTACCTTGAAGTCATGGCTGATGCCTCTTACGTAAGCACACTCCCAAGCAAAGCCATCCGCAGCGGTTTGCGGGTTTGCAAGGATCAATGCTAAACTCATCAGTCTCCCCTAGCAGCTCTCCATTGCAAAAATGGATGTGGGAAGGATCTCGCGTGGATCAAGACTGCAGCAACATTAAGATGCCTTGTAGTTTGAAGATGTTTGAAGTGAAGGGTACCCTCCGGTAGTCAAACGTGGCCATGGACAATTACCCATTTTATAGGCGATTTTCTCATTGACACCTCCATTTATAGGGGGTTTCCAATTGCCATGTTTGATTACAGGAGGGTAGCTACTGTCCTGAAACCCGTTCTAATAGTGATCATTATCACTGCATGTTGTTGCAGTGATGGGCCCATACCACGTGCAAGCGGGTTTATCACCCCATTTAACCCGTACATTACTCTAGCTACTTGGGGGCAATTTATAACTCTACAATATACTGTGGTGTATATATTTATATATAGTATATATATATTATGTAACATAAGTGCTAGGGTCCATCACTGTACTTGTTTGTGTATATATATATATATGTATGACACAACCTGATGCAGTGATTCCCGCCATCCCTTGAGCCAAATGCTTCCGCAAGTCACACAGAAGATCATCTGGGGATGGGTCAAAACCTACTTTTTTTATTTCCATATTTGCAGAAAATGACGATCCCTTAACCAGCATTATCATTTTAGGGTACTTAGGATACCAGGGTTTTGACCCACAACCATCTCACTCAAGATGCCCTGTCCAATGCAAAAGTGTTGGTCTTCCATGGAAACAACGAAATGAGTCCTACCATTTCGTGGCACGTTCAGGCGGAACCTTCTGTGGCAGGACCCCCCCCCAAAAAAAAAAAGGTGTCTGATCGGGCGGGTCCGCCAATATGTGCGTCCAACAATCAAAAAGGCAGAAGAAAATGGCAGATTGATCCCAAAAATGGGACCAATGACCAAGCCTGCAAAAGGGACTCCTGTTAAGTTAAGCGCCAAAAACATACAACCATTCTTAGATGGGCCCTGAAATTTGGCTGTGGGCTGTTGCTGGGCTGTTGCTCATGGGGCGCATCTCACTGACAGTATGTGTGTTGTATGTCTTTGCACTTGAGTGCTGTGGCCAAACTGTGGAAACATCTCACAAGTACCAGTAGTTTGGTTTTGCACTTTTTTGCAGCGGTTTGAATGAAGGTGGAAAGCATCTCACAGGCACTTTATTCTTGCACCTGCGTGTGGAAGTTACTTTCAGCGTGAAAAGCATCTCAGGACTACACAATGTGGCTTTCACATCAGCATCACAGCCACGTTCTATGTGGAATGTCCATTCACAATATTCATCTTGAAACTGGTCTCTGCTTTGCCTAGCCCTAGAATTGGATTTTTGGTTATTGTTCGGTTATCGTTCAGGGCCACGGCCAAGAAACAGAAAATGCACGTGCTAGCGTATCAAAGAGAAAACTTTCCTTGCTGTGTATGGCTGGCTCCACATGACTACAGGCTAGCCAGGAGGAATGATTTCCACAACGGCGGTTTTGCTGAGAGCGCGAGCATTTAACTAAAGGGATCATCCAAAGCCATTTGAAAGCAGAAGGCTTCTGCTATCTTTCAATGGCAGGGTCAACAAAAAACATATCTGAGTGGAAGGTTTCGGTCCGTCGCTCCATGGAGTCAATCTACGGCATATCCTGGGTAATTCTTATTTTGTTATCGTTCAGAAGGGTCAACGAAAAGTATATCTACATAGACGGTTTCTATTGTCATTCCTTGCGCAGGGTCATTCAAAATCGAAAAAAAAATACATATCAACAGCCGCAGTTAGGTGCAGGACGGCTTCTTAACATGAATACTAAAAAAGTGGTGGGGACAGCAATGTTTCAAAAGCCTGCAAAAACGCAAACCCTGGTTTTATGGAACTCTGGTGATTTTCAGAGTCAAACTGTTAATTTACCAGAGGGTACAGAAACTAGTTAACTTAGTTAACCAATCCCATGGCCCATAGAAGGTCCCGCCTCCAAGATCTTTTCGCCCTCAAGCAGTTCTGCACCTTCCCACTGGCGATGGATCTTTCATCTAACATAGCTATCGAAAAATTATCATATTTTTTGTCAGTAAATCAACTGACAGCCATCTTCAATATCTATTTAACGAATTACCAGAGGGTATATCAACCGGTCTGTAGATGAAAGAGCCCACGCAAACGTTCTATCCATATTTTCCATCTGCAAATATATCACAGTCCTGGGCGATGTTATTCGCAAATCATATCAACGGATTGGGATTCCACATGTAAATACATACAATAGATTGGGTTAGATTTGTTAATTTGCATCTTCTACTATTGCTTATCCATGTGTTTATCTTTCCCAAATTCTATCTGATTAGACTCCCTATTCTCACAGAAGATATCACCAGTGTACAATCTCCCATCTCTCCCTCCCTCTCTCTCGACTCTCTCTCTCTCTCTATATATATATACATAGTTATCTACACGTTTTGTTTATCACAAACTTCGATGCCCTTTTCATGTGTTCTCCAATTTGTTGGAGGATCCCAGACGATTCCTCAAAAATCAACAACTGGGTTGGGTCATGAAGGGTGGCCCAAATGCCTCAAGATTTGTCTACTCTAACATATAATATAGATATCTATATATATATATATAATAATAATTCTAGAATATACAGGATGCAAGAAGAAAAAAAACTAATGATCTTGAGATGCTTTGGAGTTTATTACTTGGATCCTCTCAATTTGGGGTTTGATCATTGTCTGTGCATGCTGGGTTCACAACCAATGTGAGTCGCTGACCAACCCTATCGTATGAGGAATCAACAGAGCTACAAGCTCGTCTCATCCATTGCACTTTCATTAACTGCACATGTTTGGCCCTTGAATACACTGGCCGTGCTTGAAACCGCAAGGCAGAGTTTCTCTGGATCACTGGATGCCCATCCCTTCCGGATCACAGCCGTGGCAACGGGGCATAAATTATGTGAGAATCAGCTGCTTAGATTGGCTTAGATCAGCAATTTCATCCTGGCTCAAGATGTACTCTCTGGTAATTTAACATAGCTATTGAAAATGGCCATTTATAGTGAGTTTTCCCATTAAAAATGGTGATTTTCCATAGCTATGTTAAATTACCAGAGGGTAATCTCAGGGTATCTTAAACCAGCTTCCCCATTTTCCAGTTCGCTATTTTGACATCACCAGATGGTAAATCCCCCATCTTCATGCTGATGACTCCACGAAAAAACCACCGCTGATCACAGCCGGTGATCCCACGATTACCATAGGAACATGATCCCCCTACCCATAGGCTTTATCCTGTTCATATCCGAATTAATGATCCTATCATTGTTGGATGTGTATGTATATATATATAATTATATATATATATTACAGATATGTATATATATATACCTTATATATATATATACACATACATATCCCATCCAATCCCTTTTTTCCATGAAAATGTGCAATATTTCAGTTTTGGAAGTGGTGAAACCAGCAGTAACTCTTGAAAAAAATGTCCAAGTTGTTCGACGCTTTGAATCCATTGAAATCCCCGATTTGAGATGGTGAAATCGTGTTAAATCATGATATGCTCTCGTGACTCTGGTGAACCGTTTACAGTTTGCGAACTGGAAAATCACCACTTTTCATAACTCAACTATTTTCTATGGCCATGTTCCAGTTCGCTATTTTGACATAACCAGAGGGTAAATCCCCCATTTTCTCTCACTGATCCAATCCATTGCATCTTCGTTGCCGAGGCACGCTGTCCGGTCGCATCGGTGCTGGCCCAGCCGCAGCGGAGGCACACGAAACAGACCTCGAGTCATCTCCCGAAGGGCCCTTTATATCGAGGAGAATGGAGGTTTAAAAACCTTGGGGGATGATATATATCAATATATATCATCATTAATATCTACTAATATCTATGAATGATGAATCACTATTAATATCTATTCATCTATTAATATCTATTTAGAATAAAAATGAATAAACTATTCATGGAGATTATCATTGATGAATCACTATTAATATCTATTAATCTGGGTAAATTATCATCATTCACCAACCTGAATAGTTCAGCCATTTTGGGATGATTCCTCTCAGATGAATATCATGGGATTTTCCAACAATGATCGAAAAACTGTCAAACATCTATCAACCTTTTTGGGGGTTTTAGAGTTTATAGCTGAGACATCCCCTTTTTTGGGGGGGAGAATCATTGGAGTAATGGGTGATTTTCTAAGATGTTCCATGGGTTTGTTCAAAAATAATTTGAGAATTCAACCAAAAAATTCGGGTTGCGATGAATTTCATGGAAAGCTATGGAAAGGTGGCTTTGTTTGAAAAATAGGGGTTAACTCTGTTTTTTGTAGTATCCTATGTTGCCGTGTTTGGTGGATTTTGATGATTCCATGGGAAGCCCATCCTAAAACGGAGCTACGTTAGTACCATATCATAAGATATTATAAGGCCATATGAGGATTGGAATCTATATCCACTTATATAGCCCTAAAAAATAGGCCTTAAAAATATATGGTACATTGTTACTGTACCTCCAATAAATCGGTTCCTGTTGCATGGCCAATTTTCATGGGCAACTCGTGTCGCCATCTCCAGACTCCGATCCCAAGTATCCCAAGAAACCCAAGCGAAATGCATCCAGAAGATGTTCAGTATTCACCATCATCATTGATACCCTCTGGTAAACTAACATAACTATGGAAAATCACCATTTTTAATGGGTAAATCCACTATAAATGGACATTTTCAATAGCTATGTTAGTTTACCAGAGGGTAATGATGGTTTAATGATTATCAATATGAAAATGGGATATTCTGTATTCATCCATGATGATGGTTGATGAATCACTATTATCAATATTAAAATAGGATATTCTGTATTCATCAATGATGATGGTTGATGAATCACTGTTAATATATATTCATCTATTAATATCTATTTAGAATAAACTATTCATAGAGATGATCATTGATGAATCACTATTCACTATTAATATCTGAATCTATCTGGGTAAATTATCATCATTCACACACCTGAAATCTTCGGCTTTTCCTTGGGATTATTCCCCACAACCTTAGGATCCCAGTGATTCATTGCTTTCCCCATGAGAGATCCCCATGTGTCGAGGCCTCAGCATCCCAGATGATGGCCAACATCGAGCCCTGGGGGAGCCCCAGCAGGGCATTTTCGACCATGAAAATACGAGGAAAATACCAGGAATATGCTGTGAAATACTAGGAAATACCCTTGCAAAAGACTATGAAATATGAAGACTGTTGAACATGTCGACATCAAATATCTGGGTTTGAAAGTAAGTTACACCCCAGAGTTCATGGTTTATGATCAGGTGTCCTGTCAAAAAACGAGCTTAAGGTGTGTATGTATATATATATATAACCCCATTTTGAGTCAACACTTTTCTGGTGTGTTTCGAGCATCGTTGCTGGTCATCCCCCCGTGTTGCAGCTTTGGAAACGGTTTCGTGGCACGAAAAACACCTTGTCCTACGGGCATGGCCTCGAAAAGTCCAACCAACGTCAGTTGATTTAGATATTTCGATATACCCTCTGGTAAACTAACATAGCTATTGAAAATGACCATTAATAGTGAGTTTTCCCATTAAAAATGGTGATTTTCAATAGCTATGTTAAATTACCAGAGGGTATCTAATAAGGTACTAAAAGCGACACACTGGGTCCATTGGTATGTGGTGTACATAGTATTCTCAATATTTTTTTACCTTCCGGCAATCAAACATGGCAATGGAAAATCAATGAAAATCACCCATTTGTAGATGAGTTTGCCATTGAAACCTCCATTTAGTTCCGGGATTGTCCATTGCCACATTTGATTACCAGAGGGCAGGGTTGGGCGTTGCTTTAAACAGTTTACATAAACATTTGTTTGTTTAAATGATGTTTAAACCGAAACGTTTAAACCGATCCAAGTAGTAGGGGACCCTAGTGAATTTGTTTAAACATCTTGGAACGAAATCCAAGAGATTCTGGGCCCAAGCGCATGAGATCATGCGCATTTGAAGAATCATACACTCAGAAATGTGCCGATAGTGACAACGCTGATCCATCACTCACCGTTTCGCTCTTCCGTTCTTATTACCTCCATCACTCACTTGGGACATGTTCAAACAGCCCCACAACACATATGTTTAAACGTTTGAACGTTTTGGGGGTCATGGCTCTAAACGAGTTTATAGTTTATCCCAACCCTCCCAACTGCCGCTTCAGTATGGCTTGTAGCACCCCCAAAATTCATGCCGAAAAGTTGAAAATCTGGAAATATTATAACTGGTTGGTGGTTGAGCCACCCCTCTGAAAATTATGAATTCGTCAGTTAGGATTATGACATTCCCAAACCACCAACCAGATAATTATAGGTAAACAAAATAAATCCTCTTTCTCCCATCCTGGCTTCACACTTTTCGGCATCTCTTTGACAAAAAGTCTGGTTCAGCCAATCCCGCGGCACCTTGAGAGGTACCTTTGCCAAGGCCCTCTGGTGGCACCGTTCACCTCGAAATGCCATTCTTGCGGTCCACAGATCAGGTTTGAATCCAGCACAAGATGACCCTGCCGGTGATTGTTTATTGGGGTACCCCCCAGAAACTAGTTTGACATACAATAAACCATGGTTAATTCACCTAGCTATACCAAGCGTCTTTAGTTGGATCTTCTTGAAAAAACGTCGAAAAAAACGGGTCAAAATCTCCGCTCTTGGCTCCTTGAATCTCCATATCTCTGGTATATACTTGTGAATTGAACCCAATTTCGGCTTGTCTGAAAGACGCTACTCCCAAGTTGATGGTTGATCATATTTTTCCACACAAACCTGCCGTAAAGATTGATATGCAGATGACACCAAGTTTCTTCCCAAAGCCATATTTCCATTTGGTGGAATGGATCAGCTGGGAGAATCTACAGGAAATCATGGTCATGAACCCCCCAGTATCTGACCCCAGTTCTTCAAACACTGATATCTTCGATAAATCCACCGCTTTCACTTGGAGGTGAATCACTCACAGGATTTGTTCGTAGCCTCTGGTAATGACTGTTGCAGTTTGCGAAGTGGAAAATAGGCATTTAATGGGATTTGTAGTGGTTCAATGGGATATGAATGGGATTTACCCTCTGGTAATATGTAACAATAGCTATTGAAAATGGCCCAGTCGAAATAGTTGATTTTCCCATCCGAAATGATGGATTTGTCCATAGTTTTTTGTATGTTTACCAGAGGGTAAGTCCCCCAAGTAGCTTGCCCCACTTCGAAGTGCCTGATTTCCCCCACTGGTATCCCTGGCGGCATCCTAGGTGGAACCCCAGGTTTCCGGGCAGGGCGAGGACGCATCCAGGGGATTGGGAGCTGTAGCCCCTGGCCAACGTGAAGAAATGGCTTCAACACTTGCAGAAAACTGGGAAGTGGGAATTTTATGGCGGATGAATGGGGGTTTAATTGGGATAGTTACCCTCTGGTAATTTAACAGCTGCAGTGATTCACATTTACAGCCAAAATAGCTGGTTGCTTTCTGGTAAATAAGGAGAAGTACCAAATAGTTACCCTCTGGTAATTTAACATAGCTATTGAAAATCACCATGCTATTAATGGGAAAATCCACTATTCATGGTCATTTTCCATAGCTATGTAACAAATTACCAGAGGGTATGGGAATTGATTGGGGAATTTGATGGGAGGTGAAGTTAAACTTGCTGCATCCGATGTTGGTGCGCTTTTTTGTTTGATTCTGCTTGATTGATCCAACGTGTACTTGTACATTCTAACACTGTACATTTCTGAGTTGAAGAAATTGTATCTCTGGCTGAATTACAATAATTCAGCAATCTGAAAATAGCTGAATAGGATAATAGGGCAATTTGGGATGATTTCCCATTATATCTATATATAATCATAATTAACTATAATTATAATTATAATTGATTATATACATATATATATATATATCAACTTAGCTATAATATCCCTATTAGCCTCTGGTTCTTGATAGGTAAATCAGGATTAACCATCGAACTAAATAGGCAATGGCTTCCTTTTTACTATGTTCTATAAATGTATAACCAAACGGTAATCTAACGATCAGTCAATGAATGGTAGGAAATTAGTTGAGATTGAGTTTTCAAAATGAAACTTGGTTTTTGCGTTGGGTTTCAAAAAGGGAATAAAAAAATTCGAAAAACTTGCTTGGATCAGAGTTTGATGAAAACCTACTGGATAATCCCATAAAGCATTGGTCTTGTGTGGCTTTCCGCTAGCATAATCCCCTATCATATGCAAAAGAATTAAGAATAGAGAAAATCCCTGAAATAATAGTTGGTTGATAGGGGGGTCCCCAAATGGAGTATGACAATTCCCAATACCTTGAGCAGAAGAAAACCCCTATGATCATCAACCAACAAGTCGGGAAACTCACCTTTTCGGAGCCACAAAAATAGGGACTCCGCAATTTCAATAGCCATATCATCATGGATTTTCCTCTTGACATGGCTATTTGGGCTATTTTTTTAGGGGTATACCGGTATACCCCATTGTCAGACACACCCAAATTTATATACATATATATATATATGTATATATATATATATGTATATATATATATATGTATGTCTCAAGATGTCTCATTTCAGAAATTGTTGGCCTAATTCCCCAGGTTACACCCGGAGCAATGACCATGGGCTTTTGTTATGAAACATACCTGAATGTCAGGAGGAAGACCAGGTGAAACTCGCAAGAAGGCCCTGGCTGTGTCGCCCGAACAGATCATGGAACAACTTTAGGCAACGTGAATGGAAAAATATGATGATAAGCCACTGGAATTGGGGTGATAAACTAAACCGTCTGACTTATAGAACATGTCATGATATATCTACCAAACACTTTAGCTATGATACTTATAAAGCAGCTTGGCAAACGAACTGGGGCACCATCCTGTGATACCTCCTCACCAGTGTTTTGGACACACCATTTCAACGGTCATTTTCCAAATGGAAAATGATGTCTTAACCGTCTTTATTGTTGAAAGCCCCATGCTTTCTTTTAAGCCTCCAGTTTCGGAAACTAACAAATATGTACAAACATATATTGATATATATATATATATATATAGAATGATATATATATATATGGAGATAGATATATGGAGATAGATATATGGAAAATGAAAATGTGCAGATCATTTTTCCTGTCGAAAACAGTGGATGATCCTCAGGTCTGCTGGGTTGCGCCTTCTTCTGCCTGTGTGGCAAGGATGAGGTCTGGGATGCGGGAAGGTATGGGTCTAAGATTTAAACTGGGGAACAGGCCATAACTATTTGGTACTTCTCCTATTTACCAGAAAGCAACCAGCTATTTTGGCTGTAAATGTGAATAACTACAGCTGTTTTGGTACTTGGCACTTGGTACTTGTACCCATTTCAGTATCACAGAATCCAGTTTTGAGGCGGCTGCAATGCCCATGATCCAAGATTGCTGGGCTGCGCAGGGGCCCAACTGTATACCTTCGAGGCTTTTCATCACCAAATACCCATGTGCCATAGAGGATGTTGTCCAATCATGGAGCTCCTGGCCGAGGATAGACAGTATTGGACTTGGAAAAGCGGCCCATCTTTCTGAATATGTTACGAAATCAATAGCTTCCCATCTCCCTTGTTCAATATGCGGCCCCTTTTGGTTTGGTTCTACAATGTTGTATACAACAAGTCTTGAACAAATTCCAGGGTCACAAAAGAGTTGAGCCACACCCATCCCCCTACTTTAGTCCACAGTCCACCCACGGCTAATCTTAAATACCCTGAAAAACGACTTAAGAAAGTTTGCTGTGTAGCACGTGCATCCCCATTCATGCTGTAAAATAACCCTTGAAGGCCGCCCAGTTACAAGTTGGTTTGTAAACCCATCTGACTATAGATATATCCATCACTAACCCCAGTTACCCTAGTTCCAAACCAACTTCCCTATTGGTTATCAGTCAAATCCCAGCTTTTGGCTAAACATTTCCATGTTATCCCATTTACTTATGGCTATTGCGCTATCAAACTTTCATAAAATCTCGTGTTTGTATGTATAAGTCTCAATTTTGCTTCATGAAATTCTGATCTTTGCTGCTGAACTCCCCTCTTTGGGTTTCTTGACCCTAATGTGGGCCAGCCAATAATAGCTGCTTGGTGGTTTCAACCTACCCCTCTGAAAAATGATGGAGTTCGTCACTTGGGATGATGACATTTTCCCAATTTGTGGAAAGTCATAATCCATTCATGTTCCAGTCACCACCAACCAGATAGTAATTGCTATTCCAATTATTATCCATTATTAACCAGTATTAACCATAGATTAACCATAGATTAACCATAGATTAACCATAGATTAACCATAGATTAACCATAGTAATAAATCCCAAAAATATCATACGATTCTGCTATGTTTACCATCCCCAAATGATGTCCCGTTGAACGCCCGGGCCGCCTGCGACGGAGACATCATCCCCCCAGTCATCCCCGTGACGGCCGGCGGAGGGAGCAAGGCGCCGCCTCCTGGAGGCTCGGCTCGGGGTGGCGATCATCGAATGGAGAGAGGAACGTGGCCTCCCCATTTAACAATGGTTCATATATGGTGTTCATATGGTTAATGATGGCTAATATATATATATATATATATTACATATGAGGTTAATATCTATGATATGGTTAATAATAGGGTTTCCAGAAATGGGGATATCCTCAATAGCTGGATGGTTTAGTTCATGGATAATCCGTTTTTAAAATGGATGATGACTAAGGGGCACCCCCATTTTAGGAGACCTCTATTTAGAAGTTGGTTTATAAGCCCCGTGACTAGTTCGATATATCTACAACAGTTAACTTAGTCCAACTTAGCTATAGGGCACCACCTTGTAGTTACTATAACTAGAATCCACAATTAAGTTGTAGTTACTATAATCCATTAGTTGGATAAATCCATTATATAATAATCCACTATTTACCGCAGTTAATAGCCCACTAAGTCAAGTGGTTAATTGTGGATGGTTGCGAAATGTGGATGGTTGTGAAATCCCGCAGCAGGCAGGGTACAGGATGGGGCCCCCAGTCGATAGCGTTCAGTTGGTTTATAAGTGGCTGAATTCAATGGTTTATGGTAGATATAACTATAGTTAATAGGGACTATTTCATGGTTTATATACCAACTAACATCACTGGGGGGCCCCATCCTGTACCTATGGGGATTCCTATGAAACACTGTTCATAATTGGAATTTTTGAGGGGATGAAATGGGAGAAACCATCTACCAACTGGTGCAGTAGCTCCCTAGCTCCCCATTTCATAGGGTATGTGGATACCCTAATGTGGTACACCCAATAATAAACCTACCATTTAGGGGATGATTTTACACCCTATTTATTTATATCACATAACATATATATATATATTACTATTGTTTTTGTTTATTCATTCATTAATATTTAATTTGTTTATTCATTCATTTCTTTATATATATAGTGATATTGGGATGGTTCATGGCATTGGGTTTACCACGAACCGAACCAGGCTTACTGACACACCACTTTTTTGGGACCTTGGGATGATCCTCCAAAGTAACAAAAATACACCGTGTTGAAAAATTGTGATACAAATCACCAAAAAAAAATATAACGGTTTTTAAATATATATATAATATATATATAATACATGTGTTCAGGGATGTATAGAAAAACCATGAGAAACCCACCAACAAAAAATTAGCAAGTACATGGCAAGTGGTTAATTAAGGTTAATGAGTAGCATTGTAGAGCCATTTGTACGTGGGATCAAATACAAAATTGGGAACCTGTAATCATGTGACTCAGTTCCGATCAGGATGATCCTCCAAGTAGGAAAACATCCGAAACGTTGGTGGAACTTTGTTTGGCCAATACTTTTGGAGACCATGTTTGAAGGAGCTGCGGGCTTGTGAAAATCAGATGTAGTTACAGAAAACTCTGGAGATATCCATAGATATCCATCATAATTCCATCCGTTCGCCTAGTGAAACGATGTAGCCTGCTACAACTTAGGCCCTGGAGATGGGCAAGAAATGAACGATCTCCGGGGCGGAAAAATCCGGAGATTTGACACGTCCAATTGGTTGATCTCGGAGTCGATTGAACCAGAAAAAACACTACCCTCTGGTAATTTAACATAGCTATTGAAAATGGCCATTTATAGTGAGTTTTCCCATTGAAAATAGTGATTTTCAATAGCTATGTTAAATTACCAGAGGGTAATTGTCATGATTTTATCCTTCATCAAATGATTGGTGTTTTCCGATGAAAAAATATGCAAGGTATTGAAACCACTGGATATTTACATCATATTATCCATAAAAGAAATGTATCATTCAAAATTATTGATGGTTACTTATCATATTTATCATCAAATTATTCATGGTTGTATAACCCCCAGCCATTTGGCTGAATTGTGATAACTCACTAAACCTGAAAATGGTTGCTATCATACGACAATTTGGGTCATTTTAAAATATATTATATCATTATGGTTCTATGGCAGATAGCTGAAAAAACACCACGAAATAAGGCCCTAAAATATGATGCCCTCTGGTAATGACTAACATAGGTATGGGAAATGGCCATCTATAGTTGATTTACCTATTCAAAATGGTGCTTTTCCATAGCCATGTTAAATCACCAGAGGGTAACTCAACCAACAACAACCCAACAACCATGATTCCTCCCGCGTAGTCGCCGGTCTTCATGGGCCTCTCCTGGCTTTTCGCGTAGCTGGGACCTACGCCTTGAAACGTGGAATGAACCAAAGGTCTCCACAACAACAGAAAAAATGGAAGACGAATTCTAGGTTTACATGGTTTCATTTTGGGAGTAGATGATGAATAACTCAATGAATGCTAAAATTTGGAAGTTACTTGTTGTTTCATGAGTTTTTTGACAATCAAAAGAGGGATTTAACTGGAATACAACCAACTGAATAGGGTATAGACTGGGATGTTTTGGGACATAGCTAAATTGAACGGTCCAATGTGGTCTAATGGTGGTTTACATGGATTTGACTACAAAAAAAAGTATTCAACCAACAACAAAGCAACAAAGCAACAAAGCAACACAACAACCACAACAACCACAACAACCACCACAACCACCACAACCACAACAACCACCTTCACAGGTTTGCCCCAATTTTGAAAGTCACATCGTCATCCAACTTTCACAGTTTTAACCCTGAAATCGAAATTCACATTTTGAGCTAACCCTCCCGTATTAACCCTAATTTGACAATTTGACATGCACATTTTCACCCCACCTTCACAGATGGACCTTGAATGTGAAATTTACATCCTCATCCAATCTTCAGAAAAACATGTTGTTTGTACCAGATTATTTATAGATGTGGGTACAGTATACTAAAATGTTCTATGGTGTATTGTCATTGTGCGCATAGATCTACATCTGGCAAAAAAAAATATATAAAGATACATGCTTGGGGATGCAAGCAAAAGCAGGATATGCCAACACAAACTATGCATATTCATATTTCAAACCTTTTGCTCGAGTGGAAAAAAAGGGGGGCACAATATGTGGGCACATTTGTATTCTGAATGATCAACCGCAAAGCTATGCACTGATATAGCTATAAGACATCTGAGCAGAAAATATTTTTTGTGCATCACGTAATCCACGTAGCCGACGTAGTGAATTTACCCTTCAGTAAATGGGTGTAAATAACTAAGCGACAAATGGGATGATATTTATGTCCCATTATTTACCCATTATAAACAAATGATGTCCCTTGAATATTAAAGTCCCATTAATACACCCATTATTCACCCATAATAATTATGGGACATTAGTAATAAATAATGGGACATAATGGGATATGATGGAGTTGCCCTATTCCCCACATCTGGTTGATGGGACCGCAAGGGACGAATCTTGCAGGAAACCAATGGAAACTTTTCTCATCAAAAAAAAGGAGGTCCAGTTTTTTAAAATTTAGGGGTGAAAAACTGGAGATATAGTTTCTCACAACTCCATTTACTCTCCAGGAAATCAAATAGATTCACGGAGAATCCAAAGTAGATCCTCTTCCGAATGTGAAACCAATGGATTTCCATCGTTCGGTTCTCATCTCCATGACCTCATCCTGCCAAGACCTAACTTGGTGCCATTGGCTTCGCAGAAGCCAAGCCAGACCTCCAAAAAAGCTTGACTGCCTCCCGGGATTCTTGTAGCCCTTCTCTCCGAAGTCTCTACATTTCCAGATGATCAGATGGTGATTTTCCATCGCAAAATCTTAGTTTACCAGAGGTGGCTCTCAAACCTCCCCAGGAGGTCCCCAGGATGTCCTGGCTCTCAGTGCAAGGACCCAGTGTGACCTGGAGAGCTGAACAAATCCATGTGACCTGGGGATTGAAAGATCAGAAATTTGGATTAGTGTATTACAATAGTTGTAATATGGTTGATATATTATATATGACATATTGATATATATATATATGATATATTGATATATTGATATATTGATATATATGATATATATGATATATTGATATTGTATTTTCAGGTTTCAGCAAGGGTTAACCTAGTTATACCCAAATGGACTGATAAACCTAAAAGGGACAAATACCGTTAAGCTAGCGGCGCACAAGCTACTTTTTACCTGAGCCGCAATGCTAGTAAGCATACTATGGTACAGCTATGTTTTATGTGGGATGCAAATACACCCCCCTCAGGTGAGCCGGACACGGCAAGGCTGCCCACTTACCAGGGCGAGGCTTTTAAACCTGCCTTACCGAGCCAGCTCTTTGCAGACCTGAGGAAAACATACAAAAGTACAGCGGCTATATACAATCGATCGTCGATGCAAGCAGTGCCACAATTTATCCCTCTTCCCATTCGACACGGCCATGCCTGATAACCTTTTGGTACCAGCGCCCATGCCACTTCTGCCACTCATTGGTGAACTGTCGATCATCTTGGGAATGACTTTGCTGAGGGCGATTGAGCCACTGACTTGCTGACGTTGATGATGAAGCTACCTCTACGCTTGTGGATGTTCGGGCAACCGGTTTGGCGGTGCCTTTCTTGGAGGGACCTTGGCCATACGCACCAGTCTGCTCAGCTTTGCGCTTGGCCTCATTTTGTTCGCGGGCCCTGTCAGACTGTTTCTTCTTCTCTGCTGCGTTCTGCTTGTACAGCTCTTCATTTTGTCCCTTAATCCACCTCAAATGGCGTTCAGCATCATGAACAGCAATGTTGTCAACACCAGTGCAAGACAACAAAAGATTGTGTCCAGGATTCCTGTTGAGGTAGTCAATGTACTCTTCTTCGGAGTAAATCTCGGTTCGGTACATGTAGAACCATGGCTGGTCGATGTACCTGAAAGACTTTGGGACATCATAGCGACTGGCCAAATCCAAGTAAACCAGCCTCATTGCGTTGTGCTCCAGCTGGGATTGCTCAGAAATACCCATCTTGACCTGAGCTTTGGTGCGACCCGGCTTTGGCAAATGTGCAGACTTGAGGAGGTCGTACCTTTCACAATCGTACTCGTTCTCCCCTTCGTTCAACACGCTCTCTGCGAATGTGGCGTCCTGGGCAAACCTGTCAGCCACAGACACATAACCTAAACTCAAGGCACGGTCAAAGCGACTCTTGGCCCTTGCCAATAGGCCGGCTTCCGGACTTGAGCTTCCCCTTGCCTGGTCGTCCAACAAACCCAAAGATTCAAGCTGATCGTGTGTGATGCTCTGCAGGTACTCACCACGAAAATCATAGTACAAGCCCAGCTTGTGAAGGGCGGCCTTCCTACGTTCTGCAATCTTGGTTCGGTCGGCCTTGTTGATCCCTTCGAGCATCAATCCACACACATCGCATTCAATCTGTCCCTTGAAAGTCTGTGCAAAACATCTTGAACATTGCGTGACTTCGATCTTGACCGGCACCGGCTTCTTGTCCTCCTTCTTCACCTCTTTCTTTGAAGGTTGGTCATCGCCTTTAGGGCGAGACTTCTGCTTTGGCACCAGTGACTTTGACGTTGCTGCTGGCGTCTTTTTGGGTGACCCTGCAACTGGAGCTTTCGGATCTTTCTGCACTGCCTTTGGTGGTGCAACTTTTGGAACAGGCTCCAAGAAGGCCGCAGCAGATGATGCCGCAGGCACAGCTGTTGGCACGCTTGTTAGGGCTGCCTTCTTCTTTGCAGGTTCATCCTTTGCCGCTGCATCAACTTCTGAGGTCACAGCTTTTGGAACTTCTGGTGCATGAGGTGCAGAAGTCCCTTCCTTCGGTGGTGTTTTTGGAGGTGTCTTTGGTCCTTCAACCTTTGGCGGTGTCTTCGGTCCTTCAACCTTTGCTTCAGGAGGTTTCGGAGCTTCACCCTTTGGAGGAGGGGGCAACAGTCTGCTGCTTGCATATCCAGGCATACTGGCAAGTTGGGCCACATTTGGTGGCGGAGGCTTCACCTTCCCTGGGAAAAATGTCTTTGCAGTGGGCGCGCCAGTTGAGGCGGCCGGAGATGTGGAACCTGTCCTTTTTGATGCCTTGGCCTCAAAGGTCTCGGCAAGCTGTTGGACTCCAACTTCTCCCCCACTGCTTGCTGCAGACTGCGCTACCTCCTGTTGGCGACGATAAAGATTCACCTTCTTTGCCGTGTCGTCCACAGAGATGATGTATTGTGGCGGGACGACATCACTTGTGAGAATGCCGTCAGAAGCCGTCCTGAAAAACACAATTCCAGCCTTGACAGCTTCTGCCATTGCAACCCTGATTTCAATGGGTCGCTCAGCACGCAAACCACTCACATACTCTTTCTCATCAACACGAACGTCGCTAAAATAGGAGTGAGCTCTTCCTGACGAATTTCGTTCTCCTCCTCCAGCCACGAAGCCATTCTCAATGATGCCCTTCCAATTGCCTTTTGTAGTCCTGTGATAAACTACACCAGGGCACATCTGAGGAGTGGTAATCTTTTTACCTTTGGCGTTCATTTTCTGGATTGCTGCTGCTCCAGACAGAGCATAGATTTCCACTGCATTGAACGTGTCCTCAGCTGAAGCGGCATCCATGGCACGTTTCGTATGCCCCTGCACTGCACGGATCCTGATGGGCCAGTAGGCTAACCCTTTACGGGTTGCCTTCTGGTACCCGGCAATGCACTGGAACTCAAAACGGCACTTGTTGTCCCAGTAGAGCAATGAGATGAGCTCTTCAACTGTCATTCGGGGCAACTTGGCTGGCAGCATTTGGTTGAACATTCGAAAGAAGTCATCAAGGTCAAGCCACATGTTTTCATCAAATCCAGAGGTGTCCTGACCCGGCTGTCCACGCGTCACTGCATTGACCTTGGTCTTGTGTCGGTCCATGCGATCTGGGTACTTCAGCTCCTTTGCACCATCCATCTCCCAACAGGTTTTGACGATCAATTCGTAGGGATGGGCATCAACGACGCAATGTTCAACTACTTCTGCATTTATGTTTTCATCCAAAGTGATGCGATATTTGTCAAGGTGTCCAAGTGCGTGTTTCGGAATGATGGTACCCTTGATCTCGTTTTCTTGCAGGGGCTCACCAGCTGAGGTGGCCTGAGTTGAATCCTCCTGCGTCGTCTGAGGTTTCGCCTTGGGGTCAGGCGGAGCTGCGTGGCTCGCCTTGGCTTTGCCAACAGATGGGCCCTCGTGCTCATCGGGATCCAGAGCATCCCATGGGTCGCCTTCCTCATCATCATCTTCGGCGACACCAGCATCAGTCGGGCGATCCCTCAACTCCTCCGCTGTAAAGCTTTCCGGGGTCGAGACACTCGGTGCAGGCTTGTTCACCTTCTCCCGGAGAGAGTTGAGAACCTGCACAAACCTGACTGGGAGGTGCTCCATCTTAGGCGGGACATCGCGCATTGTGGCTTCACCTGCAGGGCGCCTGCGCTTGTACAAAGACAGGTTGTACTGAGGGATCAAAATGTCCGTCATGTGCAGCATGTGGAGAGTTGCCATGACATATCCGATCATCTCGCTTCGGTTGAGCTCGGTCTCGAATGCGTGAAAGTAGTCCCTGAGCTCAAGCCTCGGTGGAAGCATGTCATTCTTGATCCACCGAATCCGATCGTTGTCACTGGCAATCTCCTTGTGGAACCATTCCTTCAGACGTTCAATAAACGTCGTGAAGATGAGACTCAACCCATAAGTGAGCGGGTCGGGCTCGCCGATTAGGGCGGCCTGATCCACTCCCAACTCCTTGAGCTGATTGTTCCACCAAACAATGTTGCCTTTGACCCTGTCCATGATGGCATTCCAGTCACCCTGTGGCTCCCTCTGCCCCCAAATGGGAAGGGGTTCAACACCATATTCCCCACAAATTTCATTTCCAGACCAAAAGATCACCGAAATAACCCTGATGGCTGATCCGTGAGAAGAATATTTTGCCATCAGCTCCTTGATCATGGAAATATTTGCTTTGCAGAGCTGTTGTAAATCCTTACCCCAGAGCATGTCATGACCGATTTCGAGAACCATGTCTGATTTTCGCAATCCCAGATCCTCCTTCAAGGTGTACTTCTTCAAAGTCTTACCCTTTCCAGTGATCAGAGCCAAAGTTGAATCGGAAGTCACCACATAGATGGTGGGCACGACGTCTACCGCCGGCCTTGATGTCCCAGGGACGTACTCAGTAGGCAAGCTCAGATCCCACAGTGAGTCATGTTCCAACTCGGACAGATGGCGGATCTCCTTTGCCCACGGCACGTTCGTCAGGGCGTCCGTAGACATTGACTGCGCAGTGAAACACTGCATGAATCCTGCAGCCAACTCAAGGTCTTCTGTTCTGTTGCCCTGTGCCAGGATGGTTGACGAAGCGAGGATCGTAGAAAAGATGTCCTCCCACCCTGCGTGCCTATCCCCCTGAACATCAAGGCACTTCCGAAAAGCAAGCCACTCCGACATGTTGCTCTGCTGGGGCACGGTCTTTAAACCGGCCGACTTGAGAGCCCGCACGTTCATCTTTTCAGCAATCGACAAGTTTGAATCTTCAGAACGTCGGCTCATGGCGGGCAAAGCTAACCTTTTCCTGTTCTTGGCGGTTTGTGCCCGGTTAGCTCTGGAACGAAAACAATCATGGATGAAGTCAGTCAACTTGAATGTGTAGTTCTCTGCAAGCTTCAGTGCAGTACCCCGGCTTTGACCATGAGTGTGGGAACCATCACAAACGTATTCCGATAGACTTGACAACTCTTCCATGTTTGTTGCAATCATCCAACCCTTTTTCATGGGATTCCCGTCCAAGTCAATAACCCCAAACTGGCAACCGTGGAATGGATACGATTTCAACTCTTGTCTCTTCAAAAACGATTGAACCATTGGCCATTTCCAATACTTGCAGTTCTTTGAGAGTTCGAATGCAATTGAAAAATGTGGCCCATCGATTTCACTGATAACCTTTTGAAGTGATTTGAAAAGTTTTGTAAATTCCTTTTGTTGCTGTTCGATTCGTTCGGCCCCTTTGTCAGTCAAACTGTTGATGTAACCCCATGGACTGCCACCCACACATGGCAAGGAAGCATAAAGCAAAATCTCACCCTCTGGATTACTCTCCCTGAAAGACTGGACTTCTTGGGCTAGCCATTTACGGCAGCCTTGGGTGGTGCCATCCTCGTTTTCAGTTACTCGGATAAGTCTACACCCTTTACTGGCTTGCCGTGGAGTGCATAGCTTCGAATCGGATGAACAGCAAAACTCAATCAACATCCTTTGGAAAGAATTTGAACCATCACGTCCCCCCTGATCATCGACATTAGCTGGACACGCAGGCTTGGAGTCTACTTGGCGCACCTTGGGCTTGTCGGCGTCGATCCAAGTCTTTCCAATGGCCATCAACCTCAAAGCATGTTCCCATTTAGTTGGGGAAGTAAAAGGTTTTGTAAGGATGTCAGCTGTCTGCCAATTGGTGCCAACATTTATCAAATCGAATTGATCTTCTTCGAACAACTGTTTCATCCATTTAAAGCAGATGTTCTGAGTTTTGTTGGCGTAGCGCATAGTGGAGGAATTACCGGTACCCATCACAGTGATAGAAGCTTGATTATCTTCCATAAACTTCACTTGATAGAACTCCGGAAAATGGGCCTTCAAACCATTGATATTTGCCGCAGAAAGGCCCCCCTCAACATTGCCATACCTGATTTCATCGATCTCTTTATCGATACGAGTAAAAACAGGATCATTTTGTTCGAGGGTGTTTGGCTTGGGGTTTGACCCAGCCTTCTGCGACAATTTCTTGAAAATGCCCAACTGCTCCAACAATGCCAACATCGGAATACCTTCTGCTCTGAGTGCGTGATTTGCTGACACGACTTCGGCTTCAGTGGACGAGTTTGCTACAACTGTCTGCTTCTTGCTAAATGCGTTTAGTGGGAAATAGGTATTTGGCCCCACAAGGAACATTGCACAACCTGAAGTTGATTTTGAATCATGTTCCCCCGCATGATCAGCGTCTGCAAATAGCCACAGTTGACAATCCTCAAACGAGTCTCCCACAAAACCCTCCATAAAAACATCTTTGGTTGACTTGATGTATGATACCAATCTGTGCAATGCAATGTCGCATTCAATGGACCATTTCGTCACCCTAGATGCCAAGCTTTGAGTAGCTCTTAAGAGATCTGGGCGTGCCATACGGGCCGCAAAGAGGATCTTCATCAGGACCTTCGATGCAATCGGTTGCAACCTCCCTGGCTTCTCCTTCTCATCGAGAGTTGGCCGGGCTATTCCCGCTTCTGTGAACGGCGTTGCAACCACTGGCAAGTCATCTTTCTGAACCTTTGCCAGTTCACAGTATGCATCTACACATGATTCCATGAAAGAAGACATGTCGTACCTTACCAGGTTTACAGGTTTGTTCATGCAACCGGACTTGTTAGTAACGACATTCTCAATGCTTTTGAACCGTTGAGATTTCTTCTCATTCTTGGCTTCCCTTTTGTCTCTGTGCGGACCGGGTCTGTTCTTTGATGGGAGGGCAAACTGATTAGTGTTGCCATACTCGTCACCATACCTGAAGATTGTCCTTCCTGTCCAGAAGTCCTTTGTCTGAATCTTTTGATCCACTGTCATGTCATCTTCAACAATAGCTGAACTTTCATCTGACATGTGCATGTTGAGAACTGGGAGACCTTTAAATTCAACATTTTTGTCGAACATTGTAACCCGTTCTGAATGTAAAGACTTGACAAACTCCCCCCCCTCATCGCCAGGCTCGAACAACTTCTTCCGTGGCTGGAGATGATACCTTGTCCAAGTTTTGTTGAAGGGGTCATGTTGCCAAAAATCATTTGTTCGATGTTGTGTACGTGCCGCAGCAGCCGCCTGAGAGTCAAAAACATGTGCAAAAGGATGAGCTTTTCGTGGTAGTGTAACATTGTTAAACTCCACATGTTGACAACCGAAATATCGATCATAGGGTTCGGGGTCACCAATGTTGACTGCTCGTTTGATACTTGCCCATGCTTTGTCCATGTTCTCAGTAGGACCTGCGAGTTTGAAATCATCCACGTAAACAACCAACATGCAATTGTACTCAGCATGATAGAAAATACTTTGCCATATGTCGGGGAGAATTTGTTTCCAACCTTCTTTTCCGATTCTGCTGTTGAGGTGGTTTTCCCAAATGCCGCCACTGTCTGGATGCCCGTACAAAGCTAAAACCAAAGGAACCATGGGTTGCCAGAATTGCTTTTCCCAGTGTTCTGGCCATCTGTTCCGTGGCAATGATAGCCATGTGGGCACCCCAGTGAAGAGGGCCTGGATGTAAGCTTGAATGGCGTCCGCCTGAGCTTTTGAAAATCCGGGCTGAGAACCAAACGCGTCAAGAAGCTTTGCAGCTTCCATCGAAGCAGGACTGCTACCTAACTCGGCAAACAACGCATGGTCAGAATCCTGGTCGCGGACATTGTTACCCTGGAAGACTGTACGGCCCTTGAATTTCCTACGAGGATCATCAGCTGGAAGTTCCGACCCTTTTTCGTAGCAGGCTTCAAAAATACGACCAAGATGTACAGTTTCCCCTTTCTTGCGGGCTTCCTCAACAATGCTTTTACATTCCCTGACTCTGGATTCGTCCCATACTCCTTTTGTCCTGAGGTTCTCCCACTCCTTATCTAAGGCAGCCTTTGCTTTGGGGTTTTTCCTAACCTCATCTTTGGGAACCAAACGTGCAACAGCAGAAAACAATTCAAGAGCCACTTTGAATTCCAACTCTGCGATCTTGTTCTTGATCATCTCTCTCAATTCCGGGCGATGCAGTTCAGGTTTTGCTGGAACTGCTTTCGGCATTGCAGGGACACAAAATTTCGGTCTATCCTGTGGAATGACCTCCCATGTTGACACACTAGGCTCACCTGAGGGGCTAGGGTTTACCCGAAGCTTTCTTGCAGTAGCGACTGCACCTTTCTTCTTCTTCGGACCCTTTGATGCTGAACTTGATGCGGCACCACCGCTGCCTATAGCCATCTTTTCAGCCTCCTCCTCAACAAGCTTTTGCCTATCCTTCGGACTAAGCATTTTCCAAAAATCCGATGGGATCGACTCAGGGCGTTTTGACCCTTTGTACGTTTTCACAAGGCGTGTGCCGTCCCAATGATAACCATCCGGGATTGGAGTACCAGTTGGAGTGTACTTGATATCAGGAAAAACTGGTTCTTCAGCCGGCCTTTCATCACTGGCAAGTGCGTCAAGCACTGCCTCCGTTGACTTGTCAATTGCTGCTTCACTTTCTTCTACATGTTCCTCTGTTTGCAATTCGGATTGAAACGGAATCGGACGAGGATCAGCAATGACATTGTCGACTAGGCAGTCCGGCTTGGGCTCTTTGGCCTCTTTCAGTGCACGGAGTGGGAAGACAAAACCTCCCGCGATGAGCTCAACACGTCGCGCTCGCTGCACTGTGATGCTGCCCATTTCTGCATGGTAATCCAATGCTTCTAACTTGGCAATAAGATACTCACCCTTCCATGCAAAACCAGGTTGAATGTGGTATCCCAAAAAGATTCCATCATTTGCTGTTGGTGATGTCTTTCCAGATGTGTTGTCAACCCTTTTTGGATTGTTCCAAAACAGTATCTTTGCACCGAAAGGAATCAACTGACCTGGAAAATCTTCTTCGAATCTGAGTTTCCATGGGGCATCATCACCGTTGAGCTGTGGCGTGGCATTCACTGCCATGGAGAAATGCTGCATAGCCATCGGCCAATACTGCAATGGAAGACCTGACTGCACGAGATTTGTGCGTGTGCCTTCAAGCATGTGCCTGATCTCCCTCTCCACAAACGACTTTGAACTGTCCACGTACTCTGTTGATGTTTGATGTCTGTACCCCAACTCTGAAATTGTAGCAATAAGCTCTCGTGAATTGTCAGTGTAAACTGCCCCAACTTCATCCTTGTGAGATAAGAAGTGGTTGAAAGCATTAACACATGATTCACTCGATTTTGTCTGACTTGGATAGACGTGTCTGAACTGAGTGTGAATGTCCTTCATCACCAATGCCACTGTTTCACCTTTGACGCCTTCTTCCACATTGGATTTGATTACAGTATGGTCAGCGACAATGTGATCCCCAAAACTTTTGGTTTCCAACCTTTTCTGTCCCCCTTTCTTCTTTGCGGGTGGCGCCATCATGCGCGCCTTCTGACAGATCTTGCAAAATGGATTCTTGGGGTAATGGCAAAACTGGTGAGACTTACTGCATGCCTCTTGCTCAAGGTCAGATGCCTTTCTAGACCTGATGTATTCGGTTTCACTATCATGGGCTACTCCCTCATCCACACCTTCTTCATCGGCACCTTCTGCTTTCGCAGCAACCATTGCAAAAAGACGTAACAGATCACAATCTTTCTTGAACTGTCCACTGTTCAAAACACGACAAGAGCTATCGATGACCGGCACACGGCCGTCTACGTTAAGCTCAATGACTCCCATGTCCGGACGAATGAAGTAAGGCCTACCATCAGCTGGCCACACAAAACTGTAACCCTGTTCCATACACCTGACCCCAACCGAAAGAACAGCAGGAGTTTCCTCAAGAATGTATGGTGAAAACGGCTGATGTAGGGCATCGACTTTTACGTCGGCCACCTCATCCGCTCGTGTCGAACCGTTTGCTGTAGCAAGGCTGATCGGAGTATCGCTGATACGGCGGTTTGTCGCCTTTGCGGTCTTCAGCATACCCTCACTGATCAAATCCTGTTCACTGCCCGTGTCAACCAACCAAACACATCCATCTTTTGATGCAGGTGTAGCAACAGTGGGCAAATGAGTGTTACTGACTTTGTTCTTGGGACCGATCATTGCTCTACAGTGGTTGCATGATACTCCCCCTTCTGGGTCATTGCATCGGAATCGGCACTTGGGCTGCGTCTCACTGCCGAAGAGCTTCACAAGTTCCTGCAACTGTCGGGCCGAAACCTGAGCACGGTGAGCTACGAGTTTGTCGGGTTTTGGCACTGACTCTGAATCTGGGAACGTCTTCTCATAGATTCGGGGTTTGTGCACTACCTTCCTCTGTTCACCTGTTGCTGGAACTTTGATGTATTCCACTTTTGATGAAAACACAACAGCTCTATGGCATTGTTCTTTCATGGCCTTTGTGGCTTTTGGCAACCCTTTTCCCTTTGCTATGCATGCATACCTTTGAGTAATGCATGGCGCAGCTTTTGCACTGGCCTTCTTCTTTGGTGCAGGGCTATTGGTGCGTTTTGGATCCTTTGTGGGTGCAGCTGCAACTTCATGTTTGTAAAAACATTTGTCACCACGACGACATTTGCCCTGTTGGAAGTAAGTGCATGGGATCTTGGCCATCTCTTCCTTCGACTTTCTGTTGGGGGAACCACTTCTGCTACCACCTTTGCCCTTACCCTTTCTTTTGGGGGTACCAGATCTTGAGGAATCTTTGACATGCTTGTAGGGACAGTCTTTACCCTTTTCACATTTGCCATCCCTGAATTTGTAGCATATCTTGTCCCCTTTTCCACTCTGGCTACGGCCACGGGTTCGACCTCGGTCGCCCTTTCCTTTGCCGCGATCTTTGCCCCCCTGAGCGGGTGCAGCGGGCTGAGGCTTTTCGGTCTGCTTGTTCTTTTCAACGATTCTGTTTCTGTTTGAACGGAGTCTTTCTCTATCCAAAAGGTCACGAATGTTTCTCAACAAGAATGCATAAGACTTTTGTTCTGACTTTTCAGGAGCTCTGTCAAATGCTTCAATGTCATACTTCATCAATTGACATTTTCGGATTTGTCTAAGTAAGATGTCTCTGAGAACCAAATCATCTGGTGGGGTTTCCATGCCGGCAATTGTGGCGTCCCATCGGTTAAGAAACCTTCTAAGGTCCTCCACAGATTCTCCAGTGCGAACGACTCCAAGTAGGTCCTCGACGCGGTAGAGACTGCCAGCTTCCTCAGACGTCCTGAAGTAATCTTCAAACATCAAAAGGACTCTCCTACCTCTGACTTGGATCCCATTCTTTGACTTCTCATCTTTGAAGTTATGGATCTTTGTCGCTAAATCACCTTTGGCTGAGCGAGTTAACGCTGCCGACAGTTTGGTGTCAAGTGTGATAAACTTCCCAGGATCCTGCAGCTTTTCCTCCAACTTTTCCCTAGGGGTTTTGTTGTCAAAGACTTCATTGAGCCAAAGCCAAGCCTCATCGGGTTTGTCGGAGCACGATTTCACTTCATCCCTGACATGATTACGCCAGTGACGATAAGCTTCTGGGGCAGGCATGTCATTCAGTTTGATAGTCTCTGCCTCTTTTGTTCGGGGCTTTTCACCATCTGAATCCTTTGAAGTCAGTCTAGTGATGAGATCTAGCAATTGTTGACCTGAAAGACCTAAGCCTGCTTCAGCTGCTTTCTTGCCAGGGTCGCTTGCTATGACTGTAGGACTGGGCACACTATGATCTTGGTTTGCATCATCATCATTTTGTCTTTGAACTGGCAATGGTGGAAGTTTTGGAGGGGCTGCTGATCCGGCAGGGGTTGTTGAGAACAGGTTGCTCAACCTTTCCTTAGCGTCCATGGCTAAGCTACTCATACCAGTGTTTGGCATGGGTTCTGCTCCAGCCTTGGTACCGACCGCTGATTTTGGGGTCATGTACAAATCGACATTATTACCGCCTTGTGCATCATCAACTTCGACGGCTCTGTCGACACTGATTTCCGGGGCGCTGTACTTGTTGAGCTTCTCCATCAAATCCTCGACTTGTCCCTGCAATTGGAAATTGAGTTCAGCAGCTTGGTTTTCCTGCCTACTGCATTCCTCTCTAATCTCCTGAATTACAGCTTGTTCCTCCTTCTTGAAACCTTCCATGCCATTCTTTGCATACTCCACTGTTTCGTCCACGATTCGTTTACAGTCTGCCTCGAGGCTACCTCTGAGTTCAGAAAACCTTTGTTCGTACTGGGCTGTAATATGGGCTACCTTTTGGTTGGCTCTTTGTTCAGCTTCCAGTGCAACCGCATTTGCAGCGTTCTTTAGCTTTGCGTTTGCATCGCTAAGTTCCTGTCTCAGTTTTGCTACCTCATGCTCAGCTGCCGTTTGGGACACTGAATACTCTGACACTAGGTGTTCATGTCTGCGATCCGCTTCTGCACGTTGATGGGCAATTTCGCTAAGGCAAACTCCCTCAAACTCTTGGTACAGTTGCTGGACCTTTTGCTCCATGAGATGTGTGTGCCTCTCCTCCGCCTCTTGCCTGAAAGCATCAATGTTACCTTCGTTGATGTAGGTAAGATTGTTTTGCACGAACTGGAAATATGCTTGCACGGGCTGTGTGAAGAAACCTTCATCCACTGACATGGGCGTGGGGTTTGCCCCAGCCGGCAAGCTTTGTTGTGATCCAGTTGTTGCAACCGTTGCTCCAGACGAGGGGACAAGGGCGCCTCCACCGGAGGTGTCTCCAGTTGTCCTTTCCATGGCTTTAAGAGACTACGGCTGATAACCTGTATTTTCAGGTTTCAGCAAGGGTTAACCTAGTTATACCCAAATGGACTGATAAACCTAAAAGGGACAAATACCGTTAAGCTAGCGGCGCACAAGCTACTTTTTACCTGAGCCGCAATGCTAGTAAGCATACTATGGTACAGCTATGTTTTATGTGGGATGCAAATACAGATATATGATATATTGATATATGATATATGTAATATATTTATTAGTATAATAGTAATATTATATTACGGGTAAATTACAATATGTAAATAATAGTAATTGGTATATAACATAAATATGTAATTACAATAGTTGTACCATCTGGTTATGACTAACATAGCCATGGAAAGATCCACCCATGTTTAATAGGTAAACAACCATCTATTTCTATGGGCCATTGTCCATGGCTATGTGAAATAACGAGAGGGTAATATGTTATAATCAAAAATATCGTTGATATATGATATATGACATATGTAGTTAGAATCCTTAGAATATCATAACATTTTGTGATAAGTATGGGATTACAACTAGTATGGAAGTATAAAATCAGCAAAAAGAGTTCTAGAATGGAGACACAACGGGGATGTAATGAAACCCGAGGGGGAGCACCCAAGAAAATATGATGATGTAATTATATCATACTGTATCATCTCCCATCTACTAACATTACAATAGCATGGGGTCCATACGTTATCCCCACAATCCCATATAGTTAATCCAGGGAATCATTGTTTTTTTACTATTTGAACTATCAAGCCCATATTGCAGACGGACAGCATGAAGGTTTCACCTTGCAACAGCGGTTGCTGAGTCCGTCGGGATAAGTCAAGGGAACATGGGCAAAGGGCGCGCGCCTTGGACCGCATCTGTGTCCCCCAATAAATTGGGCCATTGGGGTTGGTCATGATTCATCATGATTCTATGGTAAGGCCTCCAAAAGTAGTCAGAAGTTGGGGTATAATTGAAAGAAATATGGTTGTACCCTCTGGTAAACGTTCACATAACTATGGAAAGATCCACCATGTTTAATGGGAAAACTCACTATTTCTATGGCCATTTTCAATCGCAAACTGTTAGTTTACCAGAGGGTATAATCTTACACAAGCCACTTCTTAGTGAAACTGCGCCCAAAATAGTAGGATTCGGGCTTCGGTGGCTTCAGGATTAATATCGGCTTCACCATCCCGCCACGTCCAGATGTGAGCTATGAGAAACAGCCCGAATCCCATTATTAGTACTGGTTGGTATCCCATGGTATCCCCCTAATTACCCTCTGGTAATTTAACGTAGCTATGGAAAATCACCATTTTCAATGGGAAAATCCACTATTTCTATGGCCATTTCCAATAGCTATGTTAAATTACCAGAGGGTATGGCTTATGACAATCCCCATTCACAAATTGACATTGATTCATCTTGAGGAGACCTGAGAATTTCAAAAATATCGACCCGCAGGATGGGTTGGACCGGAGCTGCTCATCATTGATCCATTCCACATATTCCACGAAACATGCTATAAGACCTGGACCTGGACCTGCTTAAATCTGCTGAAAATTTGGAGTCCTCGTGAATTTTATATTCTACAACTACCCAAGTTGCAGTGACTGAGTGCACTTGAAAAGCCCGGCTCTTGGGTTTTTTTGCGCAAGCCGCCAGGGTTTTGTGTTTCTTGGTATCAAGACCCTCCGATCCATGGCTCGCAAGGGGCCATTGGCAGTCCATTGAAAATCGACCATGGCGTCAAATTGCAGTCTATCAGTATGTTGGTTTCTTCTCTACTGCCCATTGCACTGATTTATCTAAGAACCGAGTTTGATGAGTCAATTCGGGTCCATTCTCGAAACGATCACAGCTTCAGCTTGTCGCTGCCTTTTGCACAGTTCCGGTCAACTTCACCACACATAGTACGGTAAGGAACTGCACATTCACCATCTCAAGGACAACTTGAGGCCTCCCATCTACCCGCATCAGAAAAGCCCTTGAATGAGGCAGATTTGTTTACCCAGGTCAAAACCCAACCATCATTTATCAGTTAGTTATGTCCCCAGATGTTTGATAGTCAAAACCTCTTAAAAATTCTATAAGTGATGGTGAAATCGCATTAAAATCCCATTCAACTGGGTATTTGTTGATGCCTCCATTCTCCCAGAGTTCACTTCGCTCCCGGACCCACTCTGCGAAGCAAGTGCTCTGCAACTCTTGGTACAGCCTCGACGCGGCGTGTGGACCCTAAAAATCTGGGAATTTACCCGCTTCAATGCGGTTTAAAACACTCATGTTCGATACGTAAAATCACCATTAGATAGTCTCAGCCCGGACCACCCAGAGATTGGTCAGTTTTGAGATTTACCAAGACTTTAAATGGAGAATGAGCAACAAAAATATCAGACAATCTTAGTTGATTGGGCCTTTCATGTGGGAAACATGTTCGAGGCAAATATTCACTAGTTCTCTTCCAATTGATCAAGCAGGGTGAATAAAAAATCTGGGTTTGACATACTTCGTTGCGTTAAAAAGGAAGTGTTATTTTTCCGCCTTCTGATAGATGCGGGGGCCCCGACTCAAAACATGTTGCTATAGCATGAAAAAAACCCTCCGGCTGGCCCATCAAATCATGATTTACCCTCTGGTAAACATACAAAAAACTATGGAAAGATCCACCATTCTTAATGGGAAAACTCACTATTTCAATTGCCATGTTCAATAGCTATTTTGACATAACCAGAGGGTACCTGTGAAGAAATTGTGATTTGTTCCACTTCGCAAAGACATTGGCTATGATTTGGGTCACTTTGTGTTTTTTCGTCATAACTGGGGGTACCGTAGGGTACCCTAAAAGAGCGGCCTGACTAAGGGTCATCATGGGTGTTGATTTTTTCCATCAATGGTGAAAGTATACCCATAGAAATTTGGAGTTTGTATACGCTCACTTTGTTGGTATATTAACTCCTATCTTCATGGAGCAGGGTCACTTCCCTTTCAAATCCATCAAGAGCGCCCCATGGTTTCAGTGGCCAGTAGGGTATCCCTCATGTTTGAATGCAAAGGAAGCAACCCCAATGTCTCCTAGTTAAACTGCCATTCTTCATTTTTGTACTTGGAGGATCATTCCACTTCGGGTGGCAACCCTGCTGATCCTGAATCCCCCCACGTGCGACTTTCTCCCATTCATTTCAGTGGCTGAAGTAACCCCACAAACACTAAACACCTCACCGGGGTGATGCACCAAGTACATCCAAGTACTATTTCTGGACAGCGCCATGAATTTCTCCAGCAGATAAAACCCGAAAAAACGGCCTGTCGAAATGCTCTGGAAGGCTTCCAAAGCGCTTCTCCGACAGAATTTGGGGTCGCTTTAGCAAAATGTGGGGAATTGAATGGCGGCGAATTGTTGGTCCACCATCTTCCAAGGACATGGACTTTACTGAAATCGTGGGGAAGTGGGGAACAAACAAAATTATGGCCCAACATTGTAGTTTTGCTCTTTGCTAGGGAAAACAAATATACATATAACATATATATATATATGCTGGTTGGTGGTTGAGCCACCCCTCTGAAAAATATGAGTCCGTCACTTGGGATGATGACATTCCCAACATATGGAAAAATAAAAAATGATCCAAACCACCAACCAGAAACTGATGAAATTCTCAGAAAAAATGGTGAATTCTAATGAATCTGATGAAGTCCTCACTTTACATTTATATGTTATCCTATGTGTATATATATATATATGTTATACTGATTGGTGGTTTCAAACATGTTTTATTTTCCATTTCATATATGGGATAATCCTTCCCATTGACGAACTCATATTTTTCAAGATGGTTGAAACCACCAACCAGATTTAAATTATGGAATGGTCAGCCTGGTCAGCCCATTTCTACCACGACTCGGTCAACGTTGGATTGTGAAACTTTTCGGTCGGATTGTGAAACTTCCCGGTCGGATTGTGAAACTTGGATTGTGAAACTTCCCGGACGGATTGTGAAACTAGTATTTTGAAACTGGAAAGTCGGATTGTGAAACTTGAAAATCAGATTGTGAAACTCTAAAATTGGATTGTGAAACTCTGGAGACGGATTGTGAAACTGGGATTGTGAAACTCTAAAGGCGGATTGTGAAACTATGTAGACGGATTGTGAAACTCTGGGGGCGGATTGAGAAACTGAGATTGTGCAACTCTGCAGGCGGATTGTGAAACTCTGGGGACGGATTGTGCAACTAGGATTGTGCAACTCTGAAGTCGGATTGTGAAACTCTGCGCACGGATTGTGAAACTAGGATTGTGCAACTTTGAAGGCGGATTGAGAAACTCTGAAGACAAATTCTGAAAAGCTGGGGGGCGATTGTGAAACTGGTGCTGTGAAAGTCTGCAAAGAAATGGTGAATCTTTACGTGGACGTGGAGATGGTTGCACGGGTGCTGCGAATCTCTGAAGGCAGATCAGGAAACAGTGAAACTCCAAGTTGCAGAATTAAAGCCTCAATTATCAGAATGCGACTTCCAAGTGTCACAAGTCGACGTTTGAAAACTGTTGCAAATATCTGACCAGAAAGTTTCACAATCCAACGTTGACCGTTACAAATCATGAAACTCACTCCTCTGTTGCAGCAGCTTTATAGCACCTTTTTTCTCTCGGTTACGTCCGAAGTCACTCCCACAGCTTCAAGACGCGTCGCGCAAAGGACTTCATAGTCGTCGAAGGGGCACTCATATGAAGAGCGTGGACCAAGTGCAGAAGGGCGTGTTGTTGCGCCTCCGCTTTGCTTGGCTGAATGTGGGCACACGTAGCCAAAGCAGCAAAGGCCTTGGCAAAGTCTTGAGAAGCCAGTTTCTTGGCAATCGTGCCCAAAGCAATGGCACGCTCCTGTCCGCACATGACCACCACTGAATGAACAGATAATTTGATGAATTTGATATGGTGTTTTGTGTGCGGTAATTTCTGCGAAGTGAATGGGATCGTGGTTCAATGGGGGTTCGTGTCTAATAGCTATGCATTTGTCCTATGATTGTGTGAACCTGGATTCACCAAAACAAACATGCTCTCTTTGACTTTCACCTCACCTGCGCAGCCATGGCCACCTCCTCTGTGCCCGGGCCCACGCCCTCTCGAAACATCTTCCATACCTTTTGTCTTTCCTCTGTCCGTGTTTGTTTGATGATCTCTTGCCGTCTCTCAACTCTTTGGCGAAGCTCCGTCAAAGTGAGCCATGCAGACTGCGTGGGGAGCTTTGAAAGTTCCATGGGGGTGGGAATTTTCATATCATCTTAACCTTGCGGAGACTCCAAGTCAGTTTGAAGTTCCATGGGGGTGGGAATTTTCATATCATCTTAACCTTGTGCACACTCCAAGTCAGTTTGAAGTTCCATGGGGGTGGAAATTTTCATATCATCTTAACCTTGTGCACACTCCAAGTCAGTTTGAAGTTCCATGGGGGGTGGGAATTTTGATATCATCTTCAACTTGTGGACACTCCAAGTCAGTTTGAAGTTCCATGGGGGTGGGAATTTTCATATCATCTTAACCTTGTGGAGACTCCAAGTCAGTTTGAAGTTCCATGGGGGTGGAAATGTTCATATCATCTTAACCTTGTGGAGACTCCCAGTCAGTTTGAAGTTCCATGGGGGTGGGAATTTTCATATCATCTTAACCTTGTGGAGACTGCAAGTCAGTTTGAAGTTCCATGGGGATGGGATTTTTGATATCATCTTGAACTTGTGGACACGCCAAGTCAGTTTGAAGTTCCATGGGGCGGGAATTTTGATATCATCTTAGCCTTGTGGAGACTCCAAGTCAGTTTGAAGTTCCATGGGGGTGGGAATTTTGATATCGTCTTTAACTTGTGGACACGCCAAGTCAGTTTGAAGTTCCATGGGGGTGGGAATTTTCATATCATCTTAACCTAGTGGAGACTCCAAGTCAGTTTGAAGTTCCATGGGGGTGGAAATTTTCATATCATCTTAACCTTGTGCACACTCCAAGTCAGTTTGAAGTTCCATGGGGGTGGGAATTTTGATATCATCTTAGCCTTGTGGAGACTCCAAGTCAGTTTGAAGTTCCATGGGGGTGGGAATTTTGATATCATCCTAACCTTGTGGAGACTCCAAGTCAGTAGTTACACAATTTGACCGAAGAGTTGCGCAATCTGTCCAAAGTAGTTGCGCAATCCGACCAAAGAGTTGCAGAATCCTGGGAGTTGCGCAATCTGTCCAAAGTAGTTGCGCAATCCGACCAAAGAGTTGCGCAATCCTGGGAGTTGCGCAATCTGTCGAAGGTAGTTGCGCAATCCGACCCGAGAGTTGCGCAATCCTGGGAGTTGCGCAATCTGTCGACAGTAGTTGCGCAATCCGACCAAAGAGTTGCGCAATCCTGGGAGTTGCGGAATCTGTCGAAAGTAGTTGCGCAAGCAGAGTTGCGCAATCCTAGGAGTTGCGCAAGCAGAGTTGCGCAATCCTGGGAGTTGCGCAATCCTAGTTGCGCAATCCGACCAAAGAGTTGCGCAATCCTAGTTGCGCAATCCGGAGAAGTTTCGGAATCGGACTTTATTCCCACAACTCTACACATATGTTATCATATATATATATATGATTATATATATATATGTTATTGTATATATACACGTTATATGTATATAGCCACAGTAGATTTACAAAATTCTGGATGAACCTCTGGAACTCACCAGCCACTCCGTACTCCGCCGACGCAACCGCAAATCATCAGGAAGGTCTTAACAAGAGGCTTCCCCAGTTGCGTTGGTTAGCTTATAACCTCATCTAACTATGTGTATATAGTATAAATATATATATATACATACAGTTACATACATGTACTAAAGGGTTTCCATAAAAAGGCTGGAGGGTTTATTTCATGGAAAATCCTGAAATAAAATGGTTGATAACTAGGGGTACTCCCATTTTAGGAAACCTCCACATATTGTATGTACAATTCTACACACAATTTGTCCACATGTTTCCTCCAACAGGGGGGTTCCAGTTAGGGTCATGAATGGCTACAAACATGTTTCTAAGCCCAAAAAGCTGGGACATAGCTACAATTATGGCCATATGCCCACCTATCTCGCAGAACTATGCAACTATGCCCCCAAAAATCCCAAGTATTGCGTTCGTTCAATTCCTACATGTTCTTGGCAAAAACAATACATTTCGTTTCCTTCTTCAAGGTGGTGCTAAGTTGGTAGACATCACTCCAATTTCACTGTTGGCTGTATTGTAGATATACCGAACTAGTATGGCTTATAAACCAACCTATATACATATATATATGTGTATATTATGACATTATATATATATTGTATTATGTGTATTATATATATATTCATGTATATTATAATGTATATTATAATGTATATTGTTCATATATATATATACATATACATACATGACTAATTCCATGGTATTTCCATCATTTCCCCCCCTATCTCCATGAACCTCACCTCTAGCCGCGGCGCTTCATCTGCCCGTTTGGGTCCACCCTCCACCATGCAGCGCCTAGGCGAAATCTGATGGAGGTTATTTCTTGAACCGGGGAATACCCTCTGTTTATGTAACATAGCTATGGAAGCCATGGCCCATTTATAGATGATGAAGATGATGATTTATAGAGGATGAACATGATTATTTATGGTGATAACCCATGATTTACCTATCAAAAAATGGTGATTTTCCATAGCTATCTTAAATAACCAGAGGATAATACTATTGGGATCCATTAGGCATAATAGGATCAGAAATACACTCCTACTAGTGGTGTACAGAGTGTATAACTAGATGATAATCTATGGGAAAAAATGGGGGATTGGATTACTATTGCGCATTCTGATACATACTTGTCATAGTGCAAACATAATCATCGGGTGAAAATATCATACATACCATCTGGATAATTATTTAACATAGCCATGGAAAATCACCATGTTTAATAGGTAAACCATCTATTTCTATGGGCCATTTCCCATGGCTATGTTAGTCATAACCAAAAGGTATCCCAGTTCCAAAGGTTTCTCGTTGGTGCGCAATGAGCGCTCTTCCTGGCTGGGTTTCTCTGAAAATGGTTGGTGCCAATCACTTCCGCGAATCCCCATTTCAAACACACCCCGGCATCCATGGTTAAATCATGTCAAATGACTCGAGTGACTGTCAAATCCATGGGTTTTTCACGGTAAAGTCATGTAAAGTCACCACTTTGGCTGGCTAAACCTCCGTCCCTGAGGTTTCAATCCCCAAAAAAACTCCGTTTTTTTTAACGTTCCAAGCGACCAAAGCCACCGCGAGTCCTTCAGCTTGTAGCAGTCCTGGTTCTTCAACCTCGGAGCCGTTGGTTCTCTTGTCAAAATAAATCAGTGTCAATTTTTGGGGTGTTCAAAAATGTGCAAAAAAAAACATGATCCTCAACACCATAAGAATCCATAGGACAAACAACATCAAGAAGTACAAACACATATCATCAAACAGGTCTCTGGGAGTTTCTGTGACCCAATTGGTTGTTGTTTCATATTGATCGAAGTTCATTGGGGACTCATCACAGGTGGACTGACATTCGGATGCCCTCTGGTTATTGAACATGATGGAAAATGCCACATGTCTAAAGGATTCTCCTATTGAAACCCTCCCATTCTTTGGAGATGTCCATGGAGCTCACAAAGAGCTGATACCCAGATTGATCGTCGGGGCCATCATTGCAAACATATACAAACATTTGGAAAATAACCAGGGTTAATCATATATTATATATATTATATAACTATAAATATATATATATACATATAACTATCTATATTTTTAACTATCTAATGTAACTAATAACTATATATAAACCTATATATAAAACTAAATACAACTATATAAACATATATATATAACTATAAATTAATATAACTATATATATACCTAGTGATTTAAAAAAAAAAACTAAAAATAAATATAGATATAACTGTATATATATCAACAACTATATATATAACTATATATATAACTATAAATATGACTACATATATAACTATATATATAATTATACATATAACTATATATATATATAAATGACTATATATAACTATATATATATATATAACTATTTGTTTGACTATGTATATATAAAACTATACATACATAACTAAATACACAAATATAAATGACTATTTGTATTTATATATATATCTTTAAATAACTATATATATAACGTTATTCATATATATATATTTATAACTATATATAAACATATATATATATATAACTCTATATACATAACTAGGTATATAACTATATATATTTATAACTATAGATATAGCTATATATATATATAACTATATATATATAACTATATATATATAACTATATATATATAACTATATATATATCACTATATATACCTAAATATATAACTATATATATTTATAACTATATATAACTAAATATAACTATATATAACTATATATGACCATATATAACTATATAACTATAAGTAACTAATATAAAACTATATATAACAGGCTATATATAACTATATATAGCTATATATAACTATTTATAACTATATGTATCATTATGTGTATGTATTTATCATATGTATAGTTTGGTGCTTTCAAAGTTCGCGAAAAGTATGTATTAGTCAATGGGAATCATCGTCCCAGGTAGGATGAACAGAATTATGGAGGTTACATGAATTTACATATATATCTGGGTAAAGGAGAATAATACATGAATTTACAGATATATATATATATATGGAGGTTACATGATTTTTTTGAACTTTTTAAATGGACATACAATGGGGAGATATCATATATGTAAGACAACGGGATTCTAATGGGATGTATTTAAAATTATCACCTTTATGACCTTTATGTATCTTTATGTGATATCATATGGGGGTTGGAAAATTTGGATATAACATATGGATATATACCCTCTCATATATTATATATAGTATAACATTAGACAGACCCATATGGATCTGGGTAAATTATAATATTTCACTAACCTGAATTAAGGCCATTTGGGGATCATGCCCCTTATTAACCATGATTCCAGAGTGAGGCCGTAGTGAGGTCGTTATCATTTACCCGCCCACAAAACATCACAAAACCAACATTAACCAACCACTTCAGCCAATATTGGTTTACATTCCCTTGGTGTACCCTCTGGTAAACTAACATAGCAATGGAAAATCACCATTGTTTATGGGAAAATCCACTATAAATGGCCATTTTCAATAGCTATGTTAAATTACCAGAGGGTGTGCCTATTGATGTGTTGCCTCAATATGTTTTTGTTGATCCTATACTGCGAGCGGCCCAACCGTAACAAGAAATTAACGGTCGTGGACACGTGGGTGCTGTCCAAATTTATGACCTCAAATCCGGTGATTCGCAAATCTTGGTGCAAATAGCATGTTCACCAAACATCATGCATTGTTTGATTACTTCTGGTTGGTGGTGTTAACATGTTTTAACCCTCTTGAAAAAATATGAAAGTCAATGGGAAGGATGACATCCCATATATGAAATGGAAAATAATAAGAGTCATGTTTGAAACCACCAACCAGACTTTCATGCCCACCAACCACTCGGAAAAAACATTGGAAAAGGACACAGCCACTCTCGGGGCCGGACATTTTCACACGCGCAGACTTCGGGAGCCTCAGGTTTTCACCCCCCTTGCGGATTGGATCAGTGTTGACCCGTGAAGCGGGTGGTTACCGATGATATTTTATTTTGACGGTTTGGGTTACAAGCAAACCAACATTGTGGATTTGTTGCTAGGTTTATTGCAGATTTTGTTCGGTGTTTAAAACCCCTAATAGACAACAAAACTTGGCGGTCAATGTTCCTAATTTCAAACGCAGATGTGTTTTATGACATACGACATCGGCTCCCATCATGAATCCACGCAAAAAGGGAGGAACCCGTTTGGAAGTTTTGGTGATATCTCATGATTTTGGCTACGACTTGCTCTATCGGTATACCGGTATACCCAAATGTCTCCTGCCAGATGACCTTGCACTAGGTTCGTGAATTCAAACTGAGAGGGCCAATGCGCACCACAGCAATGATTTGCGACAACCCTGCGTTTCGTGTCTTTTTGCTCTTTGTTCCCAAAACTGGTTCCAGCGCTCTGGAACCACTCGCTTGGTCTTGTCGTTACACCGATGCTGCCCCCAGGCTCCGGAACTCATCAAATGGATCAAAGTTCGCCTGTGCCTGTGAGCGAGAAAGGATGACACCTGTGACATGTGCTAAACTTATCAGCAGGGTTTCATGGTGAACTGTGTTCAGCATTGGTCTTTCCCGCCCACCGCTGCCCTGTGCTGCCCCAATCCCCAGCGCCTTCGCCAAGTCAATCGTCCTCACCAGGGGTGTTTCATCAAAGCCTAACCCCTCCGCAAGGCAGTGGCCCCAAAAAGCCCAACGGCCGGACTGTCGTCGTTTACCAATATTGACGGCTTCAGCAAGTTCAGCGCTATCTGGGTATGAGACTTATCTGAGAGGGTCAGGTCGTGCTGCATGTAAAATATATCCGGCCAATCTTGCTCAATTCTCGTGAGACAGGTTTAACTTTCTTGGTAAGATGATTGGAGAATGCAGTTTGAGAGGGAGGCTCATATACCCTCGAATTTGTATTGTGTGCCTGTCTACGTAGTTGGAAGTTTGATAATTCTGCGCAATCCCCTCAAATGGAAGGCATCCAGTTTCTTGCGAAGCGGCTGTGTCAAATGTATTGTTTCAAGGCCAAAAAAGCAGTTAAGACTCCGAATCAATGCATCACAAACACTCGGAGCTGCCATTTCAGCAGTGGGATTCCAAAACAGGAATGATCTATACTGGTTGGTGGTATACCTACCCCTCTGAAACATATGAGTTCGTCAGTTGGGATGATGACATTCCCAATATATGGAAAAATAATTCAAATGTTCCAAACCACCAAACAGGTAATTCGTCATTAACCTCAACAGTTCAACCAGTTGGGGATAGTTCTCCCAATCCAATTCCCATCGTTGTCGTTCCAGGCGTTCCGTTGCAGTTAGAATTCGCTGATTTTTTTCGGCGTTTTGGTTGCTTAAAAACCAATAGCCTCTGGTGTCATCAAACATGGCGTTCTGGAAAATCCCCCAAACTCGGTTTTTTCTGAGTTTCGCTCGAAACTTGCTCAACGGGGATTCCCGGATATTCCGCCATTGAGGACGCGGGTCACAGACATCCCAATGATTATCCAATTATACAGTATCCCCATGCATAAATTCCATGAAAACAATATGAAAACATGATTCATCACCATCAAAATCATCAAATCAACGGAGAAATGGTGATGAAAAATGCTGATGAAGGTATCCATTCAGTATCCATTCAGTCTCCATGATTCATCTTGCTCAACCCTGGGTGAAATCACTATGAATTCCCCTCCCTGTCCAGGGAAGCTCTGGTTTGGCGGAGAGCTGCCGCCAGGCCCGTTTCAGACCTGATGTCATGGAGGTCATGGATGTCATGGTCTGCCCTTCACCCCCAAAATGTGAGGATTTTTTGGGGGGATTTCAAGGTCACCGGAAATCTATGGAAAAATGGACCTCGGAAGCGATTTAGGTGTCTTTTCTTCACCGTTGGACCCAAACTCGGGCAACTCTTGGATTGAGTCAAAAATGATCCATCGATGAAAAGCAGCAAGTATAGCGAAGTCAAGTTGAGGGGCCCGTGTAGGGATCAAATGGCATATGCCCGGATGCCCCAAAAGTCTTTTCGAATTCAAGGAACCCCTCATGTTGGACTCCCATTCCCATAGTCCCCATTGGATTCCCATAGGATTCCCAAATCGGATTCCCATGGATGACCCATCTTCAGACAACCCCAGATATATGGGATCCATATGGTTTCAACCCGTTACAACCGACCATATTATGTAGGTATACGACCGGCGATGTCCTACATTATATGGATTTGTTTTAAAGAAATTCTGCGAGATAACCAAAAAGATGGCTACTCTTTGATGGCAATTTGCCAAACAATTTGTAGTGATGGGTATATTAGTCAACCAGAATCAAAATGGGGGAGTTCACAGGTTTCACTAAGAAAACTTGGTGTAGTAACATGACAATCATCTGGCATCATCCGGTCCTATAGTAACCCCCAATAGAATCCAACAGATAGACTTGGTAGTGATTCATCACTAATTTCAGTAGGATTTTACTTTCTATCTTTATGGGTCTTGATGGGGGTTGCTATACATTATACCAATTATACCCTGGCGAAACATTTTTTCTGAGCTGGGTATTGTATTTCCGGATTTATGGCAAAAGATTCATGTCTGCAACTATCAAACCAAGCTTTACCCAGCGTAGAACGCGCACGAAAAAAAAAATGTCTGAGATATCAGCAGAGTTTCCCTTGGTTTTCGTGGTACCAAACAACAAAATGCGACGTCGGCAATGAGGGAACGCCGGCATCTTCAGCTTCATCCCCAGAATTCCCCCTTGTTGCCAACTAACATCCCCTTCTTGGAAAGATCCATTGGGCTGTTCAACCTCCATGGTTGGTGAACCCCCCATGTGTTTGTGAAAGCTCCACTTTTGTTGGTTTTGTTGGTTCCCCATTCTTCTTGCTTCAGCCATGCTGTTTGGTGATGATGAAACCCCATGACAACCTTCAGCGAGAGGCGATTTCGGTGTTGTTTTTTCAAGTTGGGAATTTCAGGATCCTAAAATGGAGGAACTGTAAAAAATGGTGGATTTCGCTATGTTAGAGGGACCATGGACCCGCTTCAACTGATGAGGATCCACGGAATTCCAGGATAAAGTGGAGCTACTGACTGTAGCAGATTTTTGGCCATATGAATTGTGGCGATATTCCCTGAAATTTAGGCCTGAAAAATCGGCCAAAACTATTGGAATCGCTACCTCCAATGAACATCGCGTGTTGCATGGCGGCCCCAGGGATCCACCTCGCTCCCGGTCGGTCTTGGGGTGCCAAAAGCGTTGTTGCGAGATCAACGGCAACTTCTGCCTCGGTGTAACCCTTAGAGTCACCCATCAACAGGCGATGTCCACCAGAAAAACCCATAGAAAATGGGGGGAGTCTTAATATTAGGGGGATAAAAAATACCTCCTTCCAGTAAAGGCTATAGTAAAGGTTTATCATATTTAAATCATCATCCTGGACATGGTCAATCTTTGGTAGTCCAAAAAAAGGACGACATCTTTTGCTGGTTAAAACTAAAGGATTAAACTACCTCTCCAAGGTTGGGAATGTGGAGTAGATCGAAGATAAAAAAATAGACATGTCACAAATCCTCAGTATATAAAATTATATAAACTGGGAATAAGGTCTTGAAAATCTGAAAAAATCTATCTACTCCAGAATGATTACTTGACAGTATTTGGAGGATCATCTAAGTAATTGATGGGAAATTTTATCACCATCATGTGTGGGATACAGTAGGGATACACAATGGGGATTTATATCATGGAATATAATGGATATTACCTGTATCTATCTACTTGGAGGATAATCCCATTTAGCAAAATGCTTAGTAACTGGGGTTTTCAAGCCACTTATAAATGGGATCATCTACGGGACTTAGTAAACAGGGGTTTCTTGACCACTAAGTGGAAGATCCTCCATCTAGCAGTACACCACAGATATGGAAAATCCACCATATCTAAGGATTTGTTTCGTGATTTACGCCGGGATTTTTTTCGGGATTTTTCACATGCAGGAGGTATAGCTTGGGATGTCGATATCTATGGATATCTATGGGATGTCGATTTATGATTCTTGAGAGAGTAGCCAAATCTCCAAGGGATTCCAAGGGCATGACCTTCGGAAAAACAAACACCACTGGCGGATTGCAAAGCAACGAACCCAACTGGGATTTGGTTTCTGGGATTTGTCGAAAACGCTCACCGTGAAAAATCTGGAGTTTCACAAAAAGGCCTCCGGCGAAGTGCTGAAAATTTTGGGGGGCAAAGTATGGCAATGCAGGCGGCTCATTGCTCAGTGGATTTGGGGCATAACCGAGATGGGGATCCAACGTCACTTGGGACTTGCCGATGCGAGTTGATTGGACCGTGCCCAGTCACATGCTTGAGCCCTGCCAGTCACTACTTTTCCAAGATCATCCTCATCTCCAAAAATGGTCTCGCATCTTGACCCACTCATAGATTGCACTTCTGGTTTCTGCCATGACGGAATGGAGTCTGGGGACTCCAATTTTCTGTCGCCATTGTCACTGAAAATTCACATCGAAAGCGGTGTAGACATGTATCTTGGGAATATGTCCATGTTCATCGCTGTTACGGAAGCCTGAAACTTCACCAATCCTTCGTTTCTGGGGCGGAGTGGTCATATGCTTTACATAACAAAAATCTGGGGAAATGATCACGAGTCAGTCAGAAAACTGCCATAAATTGGAATGATTCCCATCTGCCATCATTCATAGCAGGGTTGCTGGGCCATAACTGACCTCTATGGCTTTGTCTGAAAGATACCCCTGAATTGATGTCCGTCCAAATCTACCCTGCAGATTTCTGAATTTTCTGATGATTTTTGGGCGCCAGTGGATCAAATGGTAACTAATCCCTGCCAGCTGTAGGTGTTTCATGTGGTGGTGGCTGCTTCAACACCAAGTAAACCATCATTTTGCTGGCGAATATTGCCTAAACATTCCATGTTTATTTCAAAAGATGAAGTTGTACTCAACTAGCCATCCAGGGTTTAAAGTTTGCAGTAACCCCCCAAAAAAAATGCCGATTTTAGTAGTTTATCACTGTATCTTTGTGGGGTGTTCCTTTTCCATCTCTTTTTGGGGTGTTAATCCATTCAAATCCCTTTCAATCAAACCCAACCCCATTCAAATCCCAAAAACTATGGTAGTCTTGATTTTCATATGGGGCTGATTCATAATTATATATTCATATGAACTTCACATTTACCATCTGGCTATTTAACAGTTCGCCATGGAAAGATCCACCCATTTTTAAGTCCGGTAAGCCATCTATTTCTATGGGCCATGGCTTAACCATGGCGAACTGTTCGTCATAACCAGGAAAATCACCATCCCTAAGAACGGTAAACCATCTATAAAAGTGCCATGTATACCATGGCGAACTGTTAGTCATAACCAGATGGTAATCCCATGACATATCCCAGGATCCCAAAAATCTCCAGAACAAAACGGTCCGGTCCGGGCTCGCCGCACGGTAAGGTCTCCACGCCCTTGGGCAGCAGGCGCTCGGCCGCACCGGTGGGTTCTGGCCGGCCCAGTGAGGAATGGGCCCAGTGACAACACGGTGACGTGACAACACGGTGACGTGGAAAAACATGGGAAAAACATGGAAAAACATGGGAAAAGTGGAGACTAATATAGACTCATACAGACCAATGTAGACTTATATACCACTTTTTTCTTGGTTTTTAGTACCAAAAAGGGGAGATTCATAAGTTGTGGTACTAAAAACCAACAAAAATGAAGATTCATATAGATGAATATATATTAATAAGTTGTGGTAGGCCGCACTGGTAGAAGAGAAGTTGAAGATGTCGATGGTTGAAAGAAAACATGCAGTATTTGGTGCTTGAAGCAAGAAAAATGGTGATTGAAGCATTAAATTGCTGGATGAATTGGAGATTATAAAATGGTAGAACTTATGGTTTTTCTTATCACCATAAGTATCCATAAGTTGGGATATGGGGCTCCAACGATAGTTTAGCCATGTATTATTGGAACTGGTGGTTATGTTGTTATATTTGTCATGTTCCCCCCTCTTTCTTTTCTTGGTCCACCTTCGACACAACCTCTGTTTTTTGCCGAAAAAATCCGGCTGAAAATTGATGGTTGAATCCCAACTTTCGAAACAGCTACTTCCAAGTCTTTTCGAAGAAAGCCAGGGGAAAATCCCTGAAAATCATCAATACCCTCTGGTTATTTGTTACATAGCCATGGAAAATCACCATTTTTAATAGGTAAACCATCTATAAATGGGCCATCTATACCATGGCGAACTGTTAAAAAATAACCAGAGGGTATTGATGATTTTCCCCTTAAAACCTCCACTGTCTGCAGTCTTCTCTTGGGCTTTCAGAGAAGGGAAATCCCCAGCCACCTCTGTTTGATGACACCGAACTGTAACCCCACGGAAGTTTGGATCATGGCAAGGTCAACAACTGATCAACTCGATCAACCCAGCTGACAACAGAGGCAATTGAACCATGCCTGGCGGGATGATATGAATATCATCATTTAATACAACTGCTTGGTGAGAGGTTATTACAGTCATATCTCGCCATTAAAATATGGCAAATCAAACATGGCATGGTGTAAAATGCCCCCGCAAGACTATATAGTTCAATGATTTTCCCAGTTAGAAACCTCCATTTAGTGCGGGGAATCCCATGAAATACCCATGAAATCCACATCAAATCCCCTGTAGAAACCTCCCCTCATTTCCTGGCCCCAGACGCCGCCCCACCTTTCCACCACTTCCTGGGGCGCAACCTGGGCCCCAGGGCGGTCTCCGAAAGGTGGCCATTGATATTGCGATTCATGAAGCATTCCACCAGCTGCTGTGAATTTTAAAACTTAGAAGTTGACATGTGGTGGCATGCATGAACCATAGCATGGCCACTGCGCAAGGATGACAACATGATGCCAATGCAAATTGGCTCAAGCCAACGAAAGTTGGCACGAAGGCGAGACTGAAAAAGTCTTGCTTAGCAGCCGCTGATTCGGTTGTTGATCCACGGGTTATGAGCCCAAAGGATCTCAGCTGACATGGAGCTTGCCAGTCGTCGTGAGTCTTCTCTCCAGCGAAGAGCTGCTGCCGCTGTTAGCGCTGCGAATGCTGCCAGCTGCGCAGACGACCTGATGGAGGAGATGTTGGAAGAAGCTGCTGGGTCTGGAACTGGTGGGTCTGTTGGAGCTTTGACTGTTGAACCTAACACCACTGAACTGAATAGTGGGGGTATGTTGGATGCTTTGGGACCTGTAGGACCTCCGTTGTCTTTTTCCCCTGGTCAGCCACCCATGTTAGTTGAGAGAGCTAAGGGAATGCAAAACCTCGAGGTGAAACAGAATGTTGAAAACACACCTGGTGTCAAAAGGGTCGTTGTGACAGAGCAACAAACTGGAAACCCACCAAATGAGGGGCATAGAACTACCACCGAACCAGTGCAGGGGATTGTGAATGAACATAGTCCTAGAGATGGTGCTGGCAAGGGAAAGGGGTCTGGCTCTGAGTCTGGTAGGAAAAATGTTGCCACAGAAGCACAACACTCAAACCGGGATGTGCAGAGCTCACGTGTGAGGGGTTCTGAGGGTGTTGAAAATGTGTCGCAGGGCTCACGAATGAGGGGTTCTGTTTGTGAAACTGTGTCCCAAGACTCACGCATGAGGGGTTTTGGTTGTGGAAATGTGTCTCAGGGCTCACATGTGAGGGGTTCTGAGGGTTGTGATGTCCCAAGACTCACGCATGAGGGGTTTTGGTTGTGAAAATGTGTCTCAGGGCTCACAGGTGAGGGGTTCTGAGGGTTGTCAAAATGTGTCACCGGGTCCCACTGGAAAGGGTTCGGGTGTTGTGAGTGAAACCATGCCTCAGGGCTCCAATGTGAAGGGTTCAGGGGTTCAAAGGTTTTACATAGGTGATGGGCCTCAGGGCTCCGGAGCCGTTGTTGTGGCGCCTCAGGGCACCGAAAATGTTGTTGTGGTTCCAGACCAAATGGGGAGTGTTGTGAATCCCTTCTGGAGCGAAACTCAGCAGCGTGAAGCTGTTCGAGAAGCATTCGGGCCTGGGTACGATGTGAGTGCCTTGGGTTTGCAGCCGGGTTCAAATGCGTCGACACCCCAAAAAGTTCATGTGGGACAAAGGGAAAGTGTTGATGTTGAAATGGATCCAATTGAACTGTTCCGATTGCGTTGTTTGAGAGATGCTGAAGAAAAGTTTCGGCAGGGTTTGTTGAATATGGGGATGAGTGCTAAGGAGTCAAGGGTTGAAAAGCATGAGAACGAAAAAGGGTCGCATGGTTCCCAAAGTTCATATGTTTCGGCAGTGGATTTCCAGGAACATGTCGCCCCCAAATCTCATGATGTGGTTGAATCCCAATTGGTTCATGATCCATATGTGAGGGTTGTACCTGAAAAGGCTGTGACGTTCACGAGGGTTGCACCTGAAAACGTTGTGGCAACTGTGTCAAATGTTGTTGAACCATTTGTGCCTAGGCCACCACCTGGACCTCCACCACCATCGCCGCCAAGAATGTTGAATAGTGTATGTGGGTTAGGGTCGGTAACACCTCAAATGCCACCTGCACTGCCACCTTTTCCTGCGTCTGTGGCAGGAAACTTGCAAAACTCAGGTGGTGAAAATCCATCTGAAAATCTCAGGACGGTGGAGCTTCCGAAGTTGTCCATGGATGCCACTGCTCTGCAATTTGGTGATTGGCTCAGCATCATCGATTCTCTCATGGGTGACTTGTCGTACTCGTCGGGGGATTGGTGGACCATGGTCAGGGGAGCTGTTGATCAGTGTTATAGGGATTGGTTGAATGTTGGACCAATTGAAAGGCTTAGGCTTCGACCACAGGTGGATCCTAGGGTTCATCTTTGGCCTCGAACGGAAAGAAGGGCTTTAGCCATGCTTTTGGGAGCCATTCCTGACCCCATCAAAGAAGAAGTGATTTCAGCTCGAAAACTGACCACTGACCAAGTGTTGTACAAGTTGTGCATCACCTTCCAACCGGGAGGTGCTACTGAGCGCACGAAGTTGTTGCAGAACATTACGGATTCCAAATGTGGTTCCAATGTTCATGAAGTTTTGGACTGGATTCGAACCTGGCGACGGTTTGTTCAAAGGGCCAGGGAACTCCATGTCACGTTGCCTGATGGTTTGGTTTTGCTAGGGGCTTTGAACAAATGTACTGATGTTTTGAGTGGAAAATCCCCACAAGTGGCATATCGTCTCAACATGATCCGCCAGCAGTTGAATGTGGATCAGTTGCCAACAGCAGAGACGATCCTGAGCTACTCCGAGCATCTGCAAGCTGAAGCTGAAGAGCTGACTTTGAGCGCGCCTGCGAAGGCAACTTCGGCTGTGAGGGCTGCTGCTTTGGGTGTGCCATTGCCTCCTGGGATCCCTCAAAATCCTCAAAGTTCCCCAAAACCTCAAAATGAATCGGATCCGAGGTTTCCGAACTCAAAAAGAAAGCCTTGTAGGTATTGGATGAGTGAAAAGGGGTGTACCAGGGGTGATCAATGTTCTTTTGGTCATGCGAATTGGACCCCCAAAGTAACCGATGTTTCAACTGTTCTGCTGTGGGTCATTCAAAACGTGACTGTCCTTTGAAGAATACAGGGTCGGACCCCAAACATGATCCCACCAAAAAGAGGGTTGCCAAGGTGTCAAAACCAAGTGGAAAAGGGACCCCCGAAAAGTATGGGAAGGGTATTGGGGAACATAGTAGCCCTGAAAAAACTACTGGGGATGTTGCTGCAGCAGAGAAGCCTCTTGGATCTGAAACTGCGTACAGGACTGGGCCGGAAACTGGGGACGGGGGAGAAAGTACTCCTGAAAGGGTCACTGGGCTGTTGAGTGAAGCCACTACCCTCCTGAAAACCCTTAAACCGGTTGCCAAAGCTGTCAAAATCAAAAGGGTGAATGCTCCTGATGGACCCACAGGTCTTTTGGATGGTGGGGCAACAAACGCTTTGAGAAGGGGAACCCCCAAAGAACTGGCGGAAGCTGATCCTGTTGTTGTGGAGTTAGCACATGGGTCGGTTGAACTGAAACAACATGCTTTGACGGGGACCATTCTCACTGAACATGCGGTTGAACCCATTGTGCCATTAAGGGGACTAATCGACCTTGGTTTTGTCATCAAATGGAGTACCCATGGTTGTGAAATCAAACACCCCTCAAGAGGAACCATTCAGTGTTGGTTGCGAAATGGGTGTCCTGTTGTGTCTGAAAAACATGCGTTGGGGTTGATTCATGACATTGAGTCTTTGGAGTTAGCCAAAAGAATCCCTTCTGAAAGTCCTGAAACCGTGTCTGAGACTGCGCATGAATGGTGGTCACAAAGGTTTCCGAATGTTCCCAAAAGAATTTGGAGATACATGAAGGGTCAAGGGGTTGACACTCCAGGGGTTCACTTGCCTTGGAATCGTGCCCAAAGGCGTCGACATGCCCAAGCTAAGGCGATTGTCATCCACTTGTATGCCGGTGAAGCATCTAAGGATTGGAGTCTTGGTTGGCCTGCTGACGTTGAAATGATCACTTTGGACGTTCGAGATGGTCAGAATGTCCACGATGCTGCAACTTGGGCCTACCTTTGGCGACTTGCTGCATCTGGTCGTGTCGTAGCTGTGTTGGGGGGACCACCATGTCGTACTGTGAGCAGATTGTTGGAGAAAACACCAGGACCACCAAGGTTGCGTTCAAGAAATGGTCCGGAAAGGTTTGGGTTTGAACACCTCAATGAATCCCAACAACAAAAAACGGACAGTGACACTGCGCTGTATCTGAAACAGTTGGGGTTGTACATGCATGCTCACGAGTCATGGGATGGTTCAAGATGGCCCCACATGAAACATGTTGCGAATAGGGTTGGATTTATGTTGGAATCCCCTCAAGACGCCAAAACTTACCTCCAAAATGGTGAAGGGGATGAGTCTGCGAGTTTTTGGGCTTGGGATGAAACAAGGGATTTTCTTGAAGCTTTCCAACCAAATGGAATGGAGTTAATCAGTTTTGACCAGGGTGCGTTTGGGCATACTCGGAAAAAACCCACAACATGTATGACCAACCTCCCTGACATGAAAGAACTAGATGGCTGTCGCTCTGGTGAACGTGAACGACACTTGGCGGTGAACTTGGATGAAAGGTTGAACCAAACTGCCTCTTGGTCACTTTGGGCACCAGGGTTGAGGGCTGCCATCAAAACGTCTCTGTTGGTTTTGGTTGAATGGTATGGGATCTCACCACCAAAATTGTCCAAAAGTTTGGGGTTGGATCAATGGAAACAACATATCAACCAAGGACATCAACCATACCGACGGGATTGTAGGACATGTATACTCAACATGGCTGGGTCAAAACCACACCGACGTAGGGAACACGCTGGGAGTTCTGCTTGGACCATGTCTGTTGATTTGGTGAACCTCCCCAAAGCACGTGACCTTGCTACCAAAAGAGTTGTGAGATATGGTTTGGTTGCTACAGCCCTTGTTCCAGTGTTTGACTCTCCTCCGGGGGACGAAACGTCAGCTGCCGAAAAGCCGCTGGTTGCTGGCGATGTGTCTTCCGATGCTCCGCAACCAATGGAAACTGTGGATGCATGTTGGGGGGAGGGACTTGATGAAAAGGAATATTCCCTTCAGGGGGACGAAAAAACAGAGGAAAACCCTGAAGGTGATGATAGTGAAAATGTGAAGGACCATGATGGAGGTGACGGAAACGAAACTGACTATGAACCTTCAATCATGGGTGATGATGAGTTGAAAGAATGGGAGTCAAAAAGCTTTGAAAAGGTTGTTGGAGAGTTGTCTCAACCTGTGAAAGTTCGTCATGTCACACTCATGGAACCTGTCGAGTCAAGAAATGTGAAACATGTGTTGCCTGCGATGGATGCTTTGGTGACTAGGATGAGATACATGGGTGTCTGTGTCACACGCATTCATTCTGACAGGGCCAAAGAACTGTTGGCTCGGAAGTTTAGGTCATGGGTTGCACAAAGAAACATGATGCATACGTTCACAGCTGGTGATGACCCCCAAAGTAACGGCCATTGTGAGGCCGAGGTGAACCAACTCAAAAGGCGTACCAGGCTGTTGCTTCACATGGCAGGTCAGGACAACACACATTGGCCACAGGCCATGCGATTTGCCACTGAGGAACGACTAAGGCAACAGATGGAGCTCCTTGGTTCCCCTGTTCAAAAAATGTTGCCGTACAATTCCCTGGTTTTGGCCAAAAGAAAAAGATGGCATGATAAAGGGAATTTGTTGGCTCAACCTTTTGTTGAAACACGTTTGTTGTGTCCAAGCCCTGACATGACTTCAGGTTGGCTTGTCCGAACGACTAAGGACCAACATGTTTTGCATGCTCGTGAGGCCATACTGCCAGATCCACTGGGCGATCAAGCCCAACTGCAACTCGAAGAAGACCTGCGGCCTGGCAAACCTCACTTGCGTCTTTGGCATAAGCAGCCACCTCCAGGACCAGCACCCATGAAACTGCCGCCACTGCCGCGATTGGATCGCGGGGGGGAGTCCTCTTTGGTTTTGGATTCTCAACTTGAAAAAATCCCTGAAAATGAACCCCGAAATGAAGTTGTTCTTGAGGTTGATGGTGAACATGGGGATAATGGGGATGAAATGTTGGGGATCTTTGATGAAATCGACCAAGAAAACCTTAGGGAGGCACCACGGTTTGTTAAGGGGTTGAATGTTGAAGCTGGGTCCGGGGGAGATAGCCACCCAAAAAACCCTGAAAATTTTGGTTTGGGATCGAAATCAAGGGTTGTTGCCAAGTTGGAATCTTTGGATTGTTTGGAAAAATGTTTGGGTTGGAAACATCAAACCATTTCCAGTTCATTACAAGACCTGTTGGATGTTGTTCCCACCACGAAATCTCTTGGGGAAATTTGTGGGGCTGATATCCAATGGCTTCAAGGGGAAAAAGAACGGTTGGAAAATGACTTGTTCCTGGTCCGTGATGCCCAAAATAAACGGGTTATTAAAATGTGTGGCCTTCAAACTGATGATGTCATGGCCGTGAATCCGGGGGAGGTCTTGCAAACAACCACAATCCCTTTGAATGAAGTCAGAAATGAACTTGGGGAATGGAAAGATGCGATGATGAAAGAATACAACAGTTTGGTCCATGAAACCAAGGCCATTGAACCTGTTGACCTTTCCATGTTGAACCAAGAAGCGGTTGAGTTTGTTCCTGGAAAACTTGTGACTGTTCGAAAAGCGGGTCCAAATGGTGGAAAAAAGAAATGTAGAGCAGTAGTTTGTGGAAACCTGCTGCAAAGTGACTTGGATCCTGCTCCGGGCAATCTCTACGCTTCTGGCGCTGATGGCATTCTGATCAGAGCTACACTGGCTCACTCCGTGCAGATGGGATGGGGCGCTGGCATTACCGACATTCGCACAGCATTTCTCCTTGCTCCTCGGCCGAAACCTCAAGATGCCCGGGAGGTGATTGTTGTGCCCCCAAAAATACTTGTGGAAGCCAAGGTTTGCAGCCCTTCTGAACGGTGGAGAGTTCATAACGCTTTGTATGGGTTCACTTCAAGCCCCGCACATTGGGCGGTGCACAGGGATCAGGTCATGAGTGGGTTCAAATGGAAGATGGATGGTTGTGACTTTTCCCTCAAAAGAACCGAAGAAGGGAACTTGTGGAAAATCATGAAGCATGGTCATGGGGATGCCGAACCAACATGTGAAGGTCATGTTATTGTTTATGTGGACGACATCATGGCTCTTGCAAATGACAATGTTCGAAACTCCTTTTTTGACCGGTTGAAAAAAGAATGGAAGTGTTCCGATGTTGAAACTGTTGACAAAAATGAATGGATCCGGTTTTGTGGTTTTGAGTTGAAGCGACATGATGATGGGGTGAGTTTGATGGTAGGACAAAAGTCTTACACTGCTGAGTTGTTGAAACGTCATGAACATGTTTCCCCAAAGTCATGCCCCATGCCAAAACTGGACAGTTCAGAAACGGATGAAACGGATATCACAACACCTGATGTCCGTGCAGCCCAAGCAATCACAGGTGAACTGCTTTGGCTTTCTGTGAGAAGTAGGCCTGACATAGCCTATGCTGTAAGTGTCATGGGAAGGAATGTTACTAGAAAACCAAGGTGGGTCCAACAGTTGGGACAACACGTGCTAGGGTTTTTGTGTAACACCCCAGAAACTTGCCTCCTGTACCGCCCTTGCAACAAGGACCACGGTGCACATGGCACACTTCAGGTACCAAGGCATGAGAAGCTCATTGAGGCCTTCGCCGATATCAGCTTCGCTCCTCAAGGTGACCGCAGTCACCAGGGCATCATTCTATGTGCTGCAGGATCTCCAATTCAGTGGGAGGCAACTCGGCAGGCATTTCACACCATGAGCACAGCGGAATCCGAATTGGTTGGATACTGCGAAGCCACAACAATGTTGAAATCTGCTGAAGCCCTATTGAAGGTTATCCATGGTTCATGCAACACGGGTGATGGTCTTGATGGGTTTGAAAAGGTTATTTATGGGGACAATTCAAGTGCACTTAGCATACTTATGAACCCTGATGGTGGATGGAGAACACGCCATTTGAGGCTTCGTTCGTCTTGCTTGCGTGAGTTGTTGAAAAGTGACCCCCAAACATGGAAAGTCAGACACCAAAGGGGAGTTGACCTTCCCGCTGACATGCTCACCAAACCAATCACGTTGTTGAGGGATTGGGTTAAGTTCTGGCATTTCCTTGGGTTTCATGTTGATGCGTCAATCCCCAAATATGACCCCGAAAATACACCTCAAAAAACCTCCAAAGGGTCTTCCAAAACAACCGCCACTTCAGGACCTGATGAAACTAAGGGATCTGATGATGTGGTGACCAAGGTGAAGGTGATCGTGGCTATGGCTGCGCTGGCTGTGGCGTCTTCAGCAGCTGGGCGAGCTGACGTGCGGCTGGCCTGTGCTACTGCTGCTGCTGCATGCGCTGGATGGCTGGCTTGCAACTGGCACCCTGCGCCTTCAAATCGGATCGATCCAAAGAGATCTGTTTAGACGGGAGGGAGGTGGAAAAACCATCAAGAGCCATTGGCCTCAAAAGCGAAAAAGATGCCAGGGGAGATGAACCGGCCAAAGAAAAACCTCCAAGGGAAAATGAACCTGGAGGCATAAACCCTCAAATAAGAACCAAAAAATGTGTGAGATCTCCAAGGGAAGATGAACCTGGAGAAAACAGTTTTGGGAAGGTTTGGGATAGAACCCCTGAAAATGGTAATTGGGCTCACCGAACCTATGAAAGTCGAAGGGATTTTTGGGACAGTAACCCCGAAGAAGGTCCCGTTTTTGGGGATTTTGTGGCAGGAAACAGCTGTGGCATGGCGCACAACAGTTTTGAGGCCGTTGGTGGTGACTCTGAAGATGCTGTTGAAATGTTGCAGCCACTGTTGGCTGATACCTACCACTGCCCTACGGGCTGCCCAAAAGTTCCGGCCGTGCGTTTAGCTGCCATGGCCCCTAAGATGTCCAAACCTGCGCCGCCGCTGCCGCCGCAAGAGCCGGGCTTTGCTGCTCCAAAGGCCGCTCCTAAGCCTGCAGCTGTGCGCCGCAAAGCGCCGCCGATGATGCTGCAATGCGCTGCGGCGATGGGTGCACCTTCAAGCTCCTCTGAAATAAGGGGACCCTACATCGGCGCTTGGCCGAAGTTTCCTCCAGCCCGTCGAGATGCAGAAATGGCTCAGAAGGCTGCTGGTGGAACCATGCTGGACGGTATGCCAAGGCATGGACCCTGGCTGGATAGTCGGTACCTCCAGCCGAACACCACAGGAAAAAAGGACTCTTGGTCCGTTGCGAAGTGCGGGGAAGAAATCTTCTTGGTCAAAGTACACAAGTCACCGAGGAAACAGAGGTTTCATCCACTGCACCGTTCGGCACCAATTGAAGCCCAATTCCTGACTGGTGAAAGGGTCACAAAAGCCTTTTTTGTGAATCCTGCTGATGGAGTGGGGTTCTTGGTTGCTGACCGATGGGACGATCCGGTCGTCAGAGCCGAGTCACGATGGATCGGCTACACCTTCCTGACAATGAGGCGGGAAGTCATGGAAAAGATGAACCTGAGCATCCAGCTGGAGCCGGCTGCAACTGCAGAAGACCCTCCATGGCCCCAGACTGAGGTGCCCAAAGATGATGACCTAGACGTGCACGTGGGACAGCACTATGAAATGGAGACGCCACGACGTCACCGACCACAACAAGCTCCTGGTTTGATGGTTGGACGCTTGTACCTGGATGGTTGTTTGGCCAGCAGTCAGAGCGGAACCGTGTCAAGTGGTGGTTCCTCTGAGCTGCGGCTGGTTCCCCTTTTGGAGCCGACCAGCCAACACAACAAGACCTCTGGAGCACCCACGATAGGATATAGCCGTGGTGGTGTGATCCAACGTGGGGTCGCTGCTATGCCCTCCTCTACGGGTTCAGACTTGGGCTCGCTGCCGAAGTCCTACGTCCCCCTGACCGTGGAATGGGACGTCACCAACACTTTGAGCTCAGACTCTAGCCAAAGGGTCCCTGACTCCTTCGTCTCCCATGTCGAAGAGTGGTCTTTGCTGACCGACCCTGAGTCAGATGATGCCAATGTGAATGAGGAGGAGCCCTAAAACAATGAAGACCTGGAAAAGCGCTGCTGAGAGCCGGGCTACGATAGCCATTTTGGCTAAGCTTTTGTGAGTTTCCGCAGGTGGCTGCGGGGGGGAGTGCGATTCACCAAGCACTTCACCAGTCCCTGTGGAATTTTAAAAACTTAGAAGTTGATATGTGGTGGCATGCACCAACCATAGCATGGCCACTGCACAAGGATGAAACATGACTGCCATTGCAAAATGGCTCAAGGGCGAGACGAAAAAGGTCTTGCCTAGCAGCTGCTGCTTCAGTTGTTGATCCACGGTTTTAAACTGTTTTACAACTTATAGAACTTAAGAGTTATAAGATGTCAGAAGTTGTAAGCCAGTGATGGCATCGCTCTTAAAAACCGAGGGGCCATTTTTGCTGCATTTTTGACAGATTTGGTGCTGGAAAGAGATTGGATTTTTCAAAGTCTCCAATGCGGTTTGTTATTTTTCGAGACCTGGCATTGATCCAATTTTCGACACTGGATTGGACATGAGGTGGGTTGGTTTCATGCCGCATTGATGATGACTGCCCCATCACTGTCAAGAAAAGAAAAATCATGTACTTTGCTCGGTAGGATCTCCACCATCGCAAAAGATTCTGACGTAAATGCTGACATACAAGAAATATATAATATATAGACATTACATAACTATGTTGTGTCATATGCTGATACTTAAATAATATATATATATATATATAAATACACATTCTGACATAATCTTTGACATATTTCTTGGAACCAATACGCTTTCGATCTGAAGGATTGATATGGATGAGAGACTCGAGGAGCATTTCGCATGGTTGAGCAAGCTATGTTGGGGTCCGTTTGTTTGTGGACCCCAAAAAAGACAGAAAGTAATTCATCTCCAAATCGACTAGGGTCTTATTTTTCCATCTTTCTTTGGGGTTGCTATATCGTTCTATACGCTATTCTGCTTACAGTAAGGACCAGGATAACGATAATTCATTGTGGAAATCGATACTCCGAATGTCAGCCGTAAGGACCCCCAAGCTCCGTGCCACATTGAGGAATCTTTTCCCCGGGGGAAATCATCAACATGACCGTGGCGGAGATAGTAGAGGTGTGGCGGAGCTGACATCACGTACACATGGTTGATGTGGTTAAGTTGATGGGGTTTTGAAGTCATCGACACATACCCTCTGGTAACTTAACATAGCTATTGAACATGGCGATTTATACCGTGATTCACCTATTTGAAATGGTGGTTTTCCATAGCAATGCTTGTTGAGGGTATGCACAAACTGCAGCCGTGGATGATCTCCACCAGGTAGCTGGAGCAGAATGGAACTACACCATGGTCTTTCGAGGTGGGTGACGGACACACATTGCTGGATAAATTGGCACAGTACCTGACCCAACATGAAAGTCATAGACTGCAAAGGATTGGGATGATTCCCATTTTTCAGGATGGGTGAAATTTCAGAAGTGTCACTGGATTAGTTTAAGGGACTGTTTAAGGGACACCTCTATTTTTCATGGTAAAAAACCATGCTTTCCTGTAGATGATCTCTTCAACCAGTGCCAGTGAAAGTGGGATAGTTCTCTGTGGAGAACTTGGTGCCAAGAACTCAAGCTTTGCACCACGAGGTTCTGAATTCATTGTGACCACGAATTGCTTCACTGCGCAGAGCAACTCCGCTATGGCTGCACTCGGGCGGGAATGAAGCAACAAAAACAAGGGGATTTGAAATAGGCATATCATTGCCACCCCGGGTCTATGTTAGCTGGTGGCATGGTAGCATTTTTTTAGCAGCCAATCAAATTGGGTCATCAATCAGCAAAGGTGCAGATCATCAATCATTCCTCACAGTTGAAAACCCATTGTTTTTTTTGACTGGCTAACCATGGGAAAACCAAACGCAACTCACAACGCATGTTACCGAAAAAAACCAAAACAGTGGGCCTTGGAGTTCCATGTGTCTTTCAATGACATTTGGAGCCAGGCAGTTTTGCTTGGTTGAGAGCCTTGATAAATTTGGGTATGAATAGCTATTGCCCATGCCTTTCCTGACTGAAATCACATCCCCCAAGCCGTTGACAGACTAGTCCACCAGCAGCTTTTTGGCACTCGCGCCCATATACATATGTATCTATAATATACTTGTATATATATATATATACATGTATATGTATGAACACATCATATGCACACATGCATAATCATGTATGTAATATTTAATATATTGTAATATTATGTAATTAGTCCTTTCCCACTTAGTACCAGTTAATCCCCCCGCTCTCCTAATCATAAGATATGATAAACACCTGGAGAGTCTTTATTATTAGGGGGTATTTGGTATTAGGGTGAGAAGCTTCCCCCTGATAATGAAATCAAAACCTTAATCAAAAAACACCAAAAGATTCGATTGCAAAATCGACCGATGTCCTTTTAAAATTCTATAGAAGATATTGCCTAAAATTAGATTTCGAAGATTTTTCCCTAATGATCACATCAACACCTTATTTGTTCAAAAACTAAGATTTTCGATTGCAAAAGGCGGACGATAATAAAAAAACACCCAGACGTAAATTAGTTTGTATTTTTAGGGGGCAGACTCACATTTTTGGGTATGCAGGCCTTCTATTTCTGTTCAATTGCCACAATTGAACCCTAGTTTCTAGTATTATTATTTGAGGGGAAGTTTAGTAGTAGGGAGAAGAGATTTTATCTATAAATATACAATATATATATTGTATATATATATATAATATATATATATTGTATATATATAATATATATATATATATTGTATATATATAGTATATATATATATTGTATATATATATATAATATATATATATATGTCAAAAATGGTTGGCTCCAATTGCCGTGGTTGAACCCGGGCCACCAACTGAGAATCCGCAACATTCGCCCAGACCCAGGAGATTTGCCGCCGGCGCTCTACTGGGGACAGATAGACCCTGTGTCTCCTCGGGAGGAGCTTCCGCACCATGGCGCGGAGCGTCTAAAACGGGTTTGGTCATCCTATGAAGTCCCATGAAATCTGAATGATATGGAGGTTTCCTAAAATGGTGGTACCCAAAAATGTTTTTTTTTTTTTTTTGAAAGCCTTTTTTTTGCTGGGGATCATTTGATGAAGGGTAGAAAAGCTACCCATTGCTACCTATATTTTGATGGTTTATAATGCCCATTTATGGCAAGAGTCTACCATTGCTTTATCAACATTAACTGGGGTTTACAACCATTCACCAAGCACTATAAATGGTTGCTTAATGGTGGGTTAATGTTTGGTTAATTGAGTTCAAAAACCCTAGCTCCATGAAATTAGAATCGCTATGAACTACCAACCATGATTTTCGGGATTTTCCATGAGCATTCTGACACTGCCCATGTCACATGGGTAGGTCCCTGGAATTCGGGCAGACCTGAGCCTAGAACCAAGGCTGGAGACAGTCCAAATGTGTGAGGTCATAGGGTATCTGCAACTTGATGACCCCCAACATATGAAGCTAATAGTGGTTCCAGCATGAGGCCTACTGAAAGTCTAAAGTGCAACACCAATAATAAGGAAAACATATGAAATCATTATTTTTTCCCCAATTTTTGGACCAAAAGAAGCCTTTCAGATTTTATAGCAGCCCTGAGGCTCTGCATGATTGCTTTTACGTGGCTTCAAGCTTCGCTACTTGGCGCTTTTACGGTGCAAGTCATGAATCCAACATGGGATGGTTTAGGAATTCGAGAACTTGCCAACAGCAAGGAGTCGCAACGACGATTTTTTAAGCAATGCTTATCCGACCTTTTGCCTTCAAAAAAACTTTGGTCTCAGGATACCAAACTTCAGTTTGCCCCCCCAAAAAAGCATTCTTTTCGGGGGTTCCCAATGTGAGATTTCTCCTAAGTACCTGAACATTCAATGGAGACAGATACTTATGATAGATTTGCCCTTTGGGTATGGCTCAAGCTGATTGATTGAGCTCCGAACATTTGGATTTTGTGTTTTTTTCACATGACCTGCAAAATTATTTGGCTGCCACCCCAATGGCATGAACCATCCTGCCATCTGACCACCGGATAAACCGTTCAGCTGATTCAAATGTCACGAGGTCGGTGTCTTATTCCACAACAGGAGGTTTCGCTCGTGATGTGACCATCAGTCGCTTGTCGCCATGCGAGAACGCCGAGTTGCTGGGTTGCTGGACAACTTGGATAGTCCCAATTGGTTGCTTGATCTACGATGACAATCACGAAATCATGGAATGCAACCCAATCAATTGGGGATCAACGTGACAAGACTTGCAAATCTGGCTGGTCAACATGTCGGGATCAAAGAAGCAGATGGACCGCTCATTTTTAGCATTGAAGCCGTCCCGATATTCAGATAAGAGCTACAGACATGATGACTTTCGCCAGAAATGAATGGACAGCCATGTAGACATTAGCATATAGGGGTTGCTGCCATGGCTCTGACCAGGATTCCAAAGAGGGAAGACCATCCACCCCAGAGCATCCGCCAATTTTTATTGCTTGGCGAATCCCATATTTGGGGATATACAATATACAACTAAGTTCAACTAAGGTTTATTAATCTTCCCACATATTGGTTGGTTTACCTCCCAATAATTGTTGCTGGTTAATCCCATTTTTGTCGAAAGCCCCGACCAAAGCCTGGCTGAGTCTTGGAACTTCATTTTGTTTTCTTGCTCTACATTTTTCTTTTAATCAGAGAAATGACACACACATATATATACATATATATACACATTATGTAGACATATTATGATCATGTCATCAAATTATACTATACACATTGGGAAGGTTAATACATTGGTTGAAGGGAAAATCTAGAGGAAACCATTCTTTTGACCAAGGAGTGACTGCCCTCAGAGGCGACAGCTTCAGCCGGTTGCCTTCGGTGCAGTTTTCGCTGTTGCGCCGCGGCAAGTGGAGGTGTTTGTCAAAATGAGATGATTTTGATGGGAAATGATGACAGGTTAACCAACAAAACTAGGGATTTCAGCAACAACAACAGGGATTTAACCTTGAAAACCACAGATTGAACCAACAAAACAGGGAAAATTTTGGATGGATTCATTTTGATGGGAACATCTACGGCTACTGGATGACACCTCATTCTGTTCAATCCAACTGGTGAGGATATCAGTGAGGATTAGTGAACTGAGGAACTGAGAGAAGACACCCCACAGCACTTTTTTCTTTTAATAAGTATATCATCGTATATCTTTGTATATACTTAAGCAATCAATATATATATATATATATACATATATAATCATACATTATATAGTATTATATACATACATGTTTATCTATCTATCTATCAATCAATCTATCTATCTATCTATCTACCTACCTACCTACCTACCTAATCTATCTATCTGTCTGTCTGTCTGTCTACCTACCTACCTACCTACCTACCTATCTATCTATCTATCTATCTATCTATCTATCTATCTATGTATCTATGTATATCCGTAGATCAGTGGGATCATCTTGGATCTGGGGGATATTAATGGATATTGAACCCGAAGATTCCCATGGCTTTCCCGTGGTGAACATGGCTTCGCGAAGGATGAATTTCAATTTTGCCCATGATTTGGGGTGAAAAAACAATAAAAACCCTCCAGTGTTTAATCGAACAAGCAGGAAAATCCCGAAGAAATGGAGGTTGGAAAAATACGTAGTTTTTTCATGCGAAAAGTATCCATAAATGGTGGATTTTCCAGTTTGATTACCGGAGGGTAATGTCGTGTGAACTTTCCATGAATGATTGTAGCTGATGATGGAATTCCGCCCTCAAGCAATCAGTAGTTCAGTTCACTGAGGAATTTGGTGTCCCTAGCTGCTACTTGGCAAACCGGGATGGGAGCTTTGGGGATGATTTCGCTGATGCTTTGGCACCAAACCCTCAAACATTTCCCAAATGAGGATACAACTGAAAATCAGTTCCCAGAACCAATGGGAAGATTTACAGGACACATATCATATACTTATCATATACTTATCATATACTTATCATATACTTATCATATACGTATCATATACTTATCATATACTTATCATATACTTATCATATACTTATCATATACGTATCATATACGTATCATATACTTATCATATACTTATCATATACGTATCATATACTTATCATATACGTATCATATACTTATCATATACTTATCTTATACTTATCATATATGTATCATATACGTATCATATACTTATCATATACTTATCATATACTTGTCATATACTTACCATATACTTATCATATACTTATCATTTACTTATCATATACGTATCATATACTTATCATATACTTATCATATATATCATATACGTATCATATACGTATCATATACTTATCATATACTTATCATATACTTATCATATACTTATCATATACGTACCATATACTTATCATATACTTATCATATACTTACTGTATCATATACGTACCATATACTTATCATATACGTATCATTTACTTATCATTTACTTATCATATACTTATCATATACGTATCATATACGTATCATATACGTATAATATACTTATCATATACTTATCATATACTTGTCATATACGTATCATATACTTATCATATACTTATCATATACTTATCATATACGTATCATATACTTATCATATACTTATCACATATATCATTTACGTATCAAATACTTATCATATACTTATCATATACTTATCATATACGTATCATATATATCATATACGTATCATATACGTATCATATACTTATCATATACTTATCATATACTTATCATATACTTATCATATACTTATCATATACTTGTCATATACTTGTCATATACTTATCATATACTTATCATATACTTATCATATACGTATCATATACTTATCATATACTTATCATATACTTATCATATACTTATCATATACGTATCATATACTTATCATATACTTATCATATACTTATCATATACTTATCATATACTTATCATTATCCACATTTAATGGATCTAAAAAACCATGTGTTTTGACCAATTCATCGGCGTTGTTAGCTCCACGGCCGCAGGTGTTGTTGTCCATCCCCCCAGCCTTCACCGGTCTCTTGGCGCGCAGTGGTCTGGGGCCGCTGTCCAAGATCTATCGGCAAGCGACTCAGGAGGCGGAGTCGCTGCCATTGATGGCCCATGTCCTGCCGGTTTTGGGATGTTTTTTTTGGCAACTGGGAGACATATGGCATACTCATCATACTATTATGTACTACTAAAATTTATTAAATGGTTGAGACTTCTGAAAGGCTAGCCGTGACATTCCAGCTGAAATCCAGCAGACTTCCAATGGCTTTTGGTGTTTTTTTTGCGATGCCGGACATTGAGCTGGGAGCCATACTTTTGTTTTCCATGGTTTCAAAGGGGCACTGTTTCTATTTCACTGATTTCACCATGGCTCAGTAACAAGGCTCTGATCCATTTCCCCAGCCCAAAAAGGTCATGCGAACAATGAGGATTTTATGAACATCATTTTTTTTTGAGGATTACTCAAGTAGTGTAAATATCCCCTGAACAAACCAACCGGCTCCAGACTCAGCCGCCAGAAATTCGACATGCCCATGCAGCTGGCCACTGCTGGGTTGAATTCCATTGTGCCTCGACAGTGCCGTGGGGGGTCCGCCTTCATGGCATCGGTGGCCACGATGGGGAGATGACCATGGCGTGTGAAAAATGACGAAAAATGACTCTTCCATTGGCCGCTAATGAAGAGGGTAAAATGATGTAAAATGATTGGATGAGCCATCCAATTTCAGTACCATAGCCATTTGGAGTAGATCAGCACGATGGGGATAGAAGGAGCAATTTTGATGCGGATTTGGGGTGCTGCGGAAATGAGGCGTAGGCGGAAAAAAACACCAGGAAATCGCACAACTCATCTGCTATCAATTTTTTTGACAACACACATGGGAATGTCACTAATAGGCAACGTCACGGTATTTATGCTGCAATTTTTCACAATTTCTACATATTGATACACCAACTGCCTGCGGTCAAACTTGGGGACCTAAATTTGCAGGTCATAACTTGGTGGTGACACACAAAAAGGAGGCTGAAATCCCACGAGAATCTGGTAAAACAGACTCTAAAATTGTTGGTGATTTAATTTTTGGATATTTTTGGTATACCCCATTGAGTGCGAAAACGAGCAAGTGTCGAGGCCGGTCTGAAATTGTAATCCGTGGTCACATGGGGCTGTTAGCTGTGAATGTTAGGAAAGAAACACTCTGGTTGTTGATGCAACTACAGATTGAGTGATAAACTCTCGGCAGGTTCAAAACTACCGTTCAACAACTACTGTGATAGCAGACGGAGAAATACTTGGGCCAGAAACTCTGAAACTTATGCTTGCTGATTCAAAACCTAAAGAGGCCGCGGAAGTTTGGAGGTGTCACTAGGGGCCATACCATACCTACTAAGTATATACCTTTGACATAACAGTCATATGAGCAGTGACGGCTAAACTTGTGTTGATTGATGATTAGTTCGGGGGTTATACTATGTTATACTACTACCCAATATTATAGATAGTTACGGGTTCGAATACATGAACTAGGGATCCTGCATCCCGTTAGCCAACCAGTATTTACCCTCTGGTAATTTAACATAGCTATTGAAAATCACAATTTTTAATGGGAAAATCCACTATTAATGGTCATTTTCAATAGCTATTTTGACATAACCAGAGGGTAGCGGCCAAGGCCAATGTCGCGACCTTTGGAAGTTTGGCCAGCTCCACTTTGTCCAAGGAGGAACTAAAGGTTTGTTCCTGGGCTGGTTTGATCGCTTCGAAGATTGAAATCGGGATGCCCCATATTGAATCAGAATATTCCGTCATATTCCGTCAATCAAAAAGGGTGTCAACTAATTTAAGATAATTTATCTATAGAATCTTTTAACAACATGTTTCCAACATTTTCCCACTGCCGGCTGTTTGTGTGCGCCGGGAAAGGCTCTTTCGGGACCGGCCTCATTTTCCTCAAGCATCCACATGATCATTGGAAGTTCCAACAAGGGGAGTTTCCCCAAATTGGAAGTTCCCTATAATAAATCAATTATATATCAACATATCAATCAACTAAAAATCGCTAAGAATCCCAGTTTGTTTTGCTTCAACACATCTGAACAAATCTGGATTTTCACGGGTGATTTTTTTATCAGCCGCAGCCCTGTTCCACAGCCGAAAGGTTTGAGGGATGCCATGGCCACCTCAACAAAGAACTTGGAGGAAAGAGACCTGGACCGCTTGACCAATTTCATTTTTGCACCTTGCCTTGGCGGCCTGGATCCCCAAAAAAAGCCGCAAAAGGGGGTTGAGTGGCTGGGTGAGCAGAATACATATGTATATATATATGTATATACATATATACACATAAAACACACATTATATATATATATACACATTAATTATATGTATATATAATTATATATATATACATATATATATATATACACATTATGATATGTATATATATTGGAGCTTAGTTGTAAGTGTTACTTTTGCGGACAGAGTGGGGAATGCTTGGCAGTTTTTCAGGGCCCAATTGCCATAGAACGGGTTGGCAGGGGTTCCCCACGATGTTGCGCTTTTTTGCGCTTCTTTGCGCGACGTGCAATGGCTGGTGGTTCGAGACGAACCGGACTGGCCCTACAACTCCACCAACTTGGTGGGATCAGGTGGGCGATGCTTTTCCGAGGAGCAGAGCTACCTAAGACGGATGGCGGGACTGGGGATTTGACCGATGGGAATCCGCCAGGGAGACTGCCAAGGGATGGGATCCCACCAGGTGGGAGTACGGACTATGGCTGGTGATCGACACCGTAGTGAGTTTCGGTGGATGGCTGATTTTCGGATCTTCGTGGAATGGAGTCAGAACGGGATGCAGAAGGCTGGCACAAGTAGGTATGCTCTTGGCGCTTTGTCTGGCTGCGCACTACGTATGGGCTGTATGCTACCCAGTGGTCTCCATCCTGGTAGGTCTGATCATGGCACTCATCTGGGTGCTGAGGAGGACATTGAAGGTGGTCGGAACCGTCTTCTTCCACGCTCAGAAGCTGGTTGGGATGGCGCCAGAGGCAGCAGACGTCACCTTCATAGGACCTGGCACGGGCACGGTGCCTGAGACATCAGCTTTGCGGAGCTTCAAGCGCACAGGTGAGCAACCGAAACTGGTAGTGGTACGGCGTGGGAATGCCACTGCAGTTTTTGGACTGGGAGGCGATTCACAGAGCATTCGAACCCATGGTCTCTACGTCCCTGTGGAGCCAGACACCATCCGAGGCGATCAACAACTTGTGGAGCGGTTGAAGCGATCCGACAGAGTTCATTTATGTCGCAACGCTGCTTGCACTGAAGAAGGGGGGGAACACTTCCTAGAGTATGGCGTCGTTTGCAAGTTCAACCCGGAGCGTTTCCAGTCTGCACAGGCTCATCAGGGCGCAGTGGATGCCGGACGAACTCTGTGGAGCTGGTTACAACCACCCAAGGTTGGAATGGGTGTGAATCGCTTGGTGAACAAGGTGAAGGAGTACGCTTCTGAGTCTGAAGCTGAGGACTCAATGCCATGCGCTGCTGGGAGAATCCGCTGGAATGGAACGAATGGGATCGAATGTTTAGCACCTAGTCGATGTACAGCGCCTGGTTCATTGTTTCACCCAATTTTGCATGAAGATGTGCCGGAAGGCTTGCACGAAGTAGGTCTGTGCCCCAAGCATTCCAATCACTACATGTCCCAACGGGCCCCAATGAAATGTTGTGTCATAAACTGTCAACATGAGGGAACTAAGCTCCGATCTAGTGTCCGGTGGTGTGTCGAGCACTGCTGTCGGGAGAGTCGACCAACCTCAACGTCCAGAAGGAGCAGGTCCAGGTCGAGGGCACGACGCACTGAGGATGAGGGGCACACGGAGGCTGAAGAGGGCGACGATGGCTATGAGGAGGACGAGGACAACGGCCCCCCCACAGCGCAGACGTTGTTGCGGGAGGCTGTTGATGCGGGCCTTCCACCATCCCGCACGAGGAAGAGGCCTCCTTCAAGATCCCCTGGTCACACTCCGAAAGCCGGTATCCATAGGAGCCTTGCCAAGATTGGCATGCTGGATTCGCCTGGAACCGATCTTGGGAGCTGGAGAAGTTCATGGAGAGGTATGCCATGAGACGAGATGAGGGAGTGAGGGAGGATCAGGTGAGATTGAAGATGTGCCAGGAGCATTTGATGTCAACAGGAGAGCTGCTCGCAGAACTTATCAAAGAAGGTGAGGAGGAACAGAGCCGAGGACAGAGAGGATTGACCCGGTTTCTCAACTGCTGGAGGCGAGCCATTGAGCAGGAGACCAAAGGGAGGAGCCAGCGTTCTGATTCCGACTGGAGTGTGGTGATGGGAAAGGCTGAGACCCCCTTGACGAGCCCTGAGCAGGTCTCTTACCCCCCGGTCCCTGCTTCACTAAAAAGACCCGAGGCTGTTGAGAAACCCCCGACTCAGAAGAGCCCAACTGTCAAGGTCGAAGGTACACCAGGCGGCAGTTCGACATCGGCACAATCCCCATCCATGCCAGGAGGAGAACCTCGAGAAGTACGTGTGGCCCCACCTGGTCTCTACAAGAATGACCGCAAGGCCGGAACCGGAGAAACTGCTGAACCCATGGAGAACATCGCCAGGGCAATTCAGAGTCAGACGGCGGAACTGGCTACGCTGGTGCGACGCCAAGCTGAAGGAGGTGGAGCCCAACCAGCTGGGACCATTCGAGGCTTGAATCGACAATCGGAGGAGCTGGTATTCCTCATGAGAGCCTGCGGACAGTACAGCGTCCAGGTAGGGGCTGGAGAACATGGACAGGCATTGGCCAACAGTCTTTTAGCAGCCCAGGTTGGAGCTTCGACCAAATTGCGAGCAGCTGGGTTCCGTCAGCGTATGACAACACGCTTGGCGGTGGGATTGGCTGGACCGTACTGGGGTTCAAACGAGAAGCATGCGCTTTCGGCATCCGACTTCCTCAGCTTCACCGATGCGGAGTTGGACCAGTTTGCATCTGAGAACAAGGTGGCAAAGGGGGCGAGCGATCAGAGGCCTCCCCCTCCGAGCCGGTTTGATGAATGGGTTGCGAGAGTGAGGAGGCAGACCGATGTTTGGTGCCTGGTCTATGGAGAGGAATGGAGAACGGTCAGGACTTCGGCTGTGGATCTACTCTCCCAATGGCACCTGGCCTATCCCCACAGATGGCCCCTGCACATTATCATGGACCTCTGGGAGGAGTTGTCATGGCGATTGATGGAGGACTTCAAGGAGATCTTGAGGAAACTGAAGAAGGAGGTTGGACGCGAAACCATGACGTTGAATGAGCTCCGCTTTCATGCTCTGCTGCCCGGCCCTGACGGTCAGGCGTGGCTACAGATGCCATCCACCTTTGATTTGGAGAGGCCGGACTCATGGTTCCAAACGGAGGTGATCCCAAGGATCGAAAGGAAGCAGGAGAGGTTGCTCTGGAACTTGACGTGGCAGAACGGAGCTCGACGGGAACGACCTCAAGGACAGAGTCCCCCCACGGCAGGAGGAGGAGATACCGACAAGCCTACGTTGAAAAGCCTGTGGGGCCCGAAGCTGACGAGCGAGGAGGTTAATAGAGCCAAAGATCGGGCCCCCTTGGACAAGCACGGCAACCTCTTGTGTTGGGGAAACCTATGCCATGTAGGCTGCACCACAACAAACTGTCAGAGGTCGCATGATGGATTGAGAGGCACCTTCGAGAGCTTAGACCCGTGTGTCCAGATGCAAATGTTGAAGAGAGGGGGCCTGAAGCGCATGAAGATTGAAACCAAGGACAGCGTCAACCACAAGATCAAGGACATCAGACAGAGAGTTGAGAAGGACCGCCAGGACAAAATCCAGGACGGGAAGAACAGAGGGGGACGAGCAGGAGAGAAGGAGGCTGCAGACCCCCATGAGGAAGGAGCAAAAGCAGGAGGAAGTCGAAAGTCAGTGAGATTCTGGGATGTCCCACAGGAGTTCAAGGTCGACTACACGAGCCAGGAAGACATGAAGGATTTGGTTGCGGGACCCAACCTGAAATGGGAGAATGACGCCTATCAGCCTGCCGTGCAGCATGGAGGTCGAGGAGGTGAAAGCGCACCACAAGAGGCCAGGAGGTTGGTTCAGGAGGCTGAGAACCTGGGCAAGTCAGAGACACTGAAGCGCCTCGAGGGTGCTTCCGACGACCTCTACGCTTGGGCAGCGGCAAGAGTGGCACGTGACCCGGCTGTGGACTCCAACACCCTGTTGTCCGAGATGGCAACCTACGGCCTTGGAGAAGTGGCAAAGGAGGCAGCAGATTTGTTGGAGCAACAACCGGACTTGAAGGCTGGTTCAGCACGGATGTGCATAGGAGACATGAGATGGGCAGATGGCTGCCCTGGACAAGGCACCATGACACTGGACGGTGAAGCCTGGGAGGTATGGGACTTCAAGGAGGAGATTTGGATGACGGATGAGTTGGCATCACTTCTCAAGGTCCCGGAGCCCGTGATTGAGAAAAGGCAATGCGTGACCTTGGCAGTGGCAGCTGGAATCGTGTGGGCAGAAAAGGGGCAGAAGCCAGAGGCTCAGGAGGTTCAAAGGAGGGCACAGGACTACAGGTTAGAGCAGACAAGATTGGCGGTGGAGGCAGCCCAAACATTGGGAGATCCTGACGAGGTCGTGACGGCAGTGGAGCATGAGATGCGGGTCTATGTTCATGACCTCACCACCGCGCACCACGAGAAAGACTTCAGGAGCCTGGCTGTCTTCCCCATCAACGACCTACAGGATGTCAAGGTGGTGGTGCTGAGAACCGACTACAGAGGAGGAGTGATTGTCGAGAGTGTGGTGGGGCCCCACTGGAAGCCGGGAGGAACTATGGTATGGGTCCTTATCCACAAAGGCCACATGACACTCATCCGCCCACCATCGGAGGCAGTCGCAAATCGGTTGATCGAAGAGGAGGAGCACACTACCACACCGGCATTTGGGTTCACCTTCTTCTGGCATAGCAGGCATGATCAAACCCCAACTTCACCGGGAAAAACTCACTGCAGGCTGTGCCGAACAACTCGGAAGGCGGGGACGTGGACGGATTGTTACAGGCAATTCAGCTGCCTCGCTTCAATGGCTTCTGTCGCAGGCACCAATGAGGAGACCCAAATCCTTCGAGGTGTGCGAGCTGCTGGAGGACCTCATCAGAAGCATGACCTGGTCATGCAAGAAGTCTTTGCAGGGTCGGGCAGGATCACAACCAAATGGAGCGAGACAGCCCCCGCGGAGGAGCCGATTGAGGTCTTTGAGGAGCCCCACAAGAAGAGAGGATACAGGCAGGACCATGACCTACTGTTGGAGGCCAACCGCAACAAGCTCCGCGAGAAAGCCCGGAAGGGGCCTGCAAATGTGTGGTGGCTGGCAGCTCCTTGTACCAGCTTTTGCGACTGGCAGCTGCAGAACCAAGGAAGCCGAACGTTTCAGGAGCCGGAAGGAGGAGGAGATGGACCGCAACAACAACGGGAACTGGACGGGAACAGTTTGTCAACCTTGACGGCTGAGATTTTTGAGGACTTGCTCGATGAAGGTGCTTTTCCTGTTTGTGAAAGCTCTGCGTCCTCGGGGCGATACCCGAAACAATGGGACCTTCCGGCTTGGAAGAAGGTTTTGACGCGGCCCGACGTGGAGTACATCGAGTTCCCAATGTGTGCGTTTGGCCTTGGGCCTCCGGACTTAGAAGGGCACTACTACGTCCACCGAACCCGACTGGTATTTCCCACTCACAGACCCCTGCGGGAAGCGCTCCGACGTGTGTGCCCAGGCATTGGCCCCAATCATCAACATGTGGGCTTGAAAGGTTGCCGTCCAGGACATGAGGTTACCAGATGCACTGAAGCTGGAGCTTATGCATGGGATTTTGTGTCTACAGTCGTGCAGGCGCTGCAAGCTACGTTGGGGGGGGGGGGCTGGTTTTGCAACCACAACTCCATCATGCCGGAGGTCAAGATGATGAGGAAGAGGGAAGTCACCAGGGAGAAGGACGAGATGTGGAAGAAGAGGAAGGGCACCCACAGCCACCGCATACGAGAAATCACGAGACTGAAAAAGAGGAGGATGCCCCGTCGTCTGGCTACGACCCAGAGGAGCCCATCGAGAACCCCAACGAGGCCGAAGGGAACGATAAGGAAAACGAAGGCTTGGGAAGGGACCAAGCTGAGGAGGGGAGCATGGCCTCAGAGCAAGGTGAGGAAGAGCACGAGGAGGATGACGTGGTTGTCTCTGTCCCAGTTCAGGAGGATGAGGTGATCGTCAACGTGTCGCCAGCCAACACTCAGGTGAGCTGGGACCCCGAGGATGTGGACGAGGACGAGAACCAGACCAAACGGAGACGACTTGAAGCCGACATTGACGCCAATTGGGAGTTGGCACGCCCGAAGGAGATTCCGGAGATGTCAGAAGGGGAATTGGATGAGTTCATGGAGCTGCTGACGGCGGTCACCCCTCCTGACAAAGCAGTACGAGCAGGAAGACCTGGAGGCTCTTCGGATTTCGAGCCTGACGATGAGAACTCGTTGGACGCATGGCATTATGACCCGAGGAAGGGAAGGCTCACGAGAATTCACAACGAGCTTCGAAGGAGGCTGTATGTTCCCGGAGATGCTGGACGCCCGGTATATCTCAGTAGCTTGAGGAGCTCCAGACGGACATACCTGAAGAATGAGAGGGGTGTCCGTGTCGTCATTGATGACCACTGGAGGGCAGCTGGAAAAATCGAGATTGGGTATGGTTGGTGGACAGGCAGAACGATCTTTACCGTCAAAGGTCATCGCACTGTCGGGGAGGAGGACCGCTTTGAGTACCGACCCACAGATGATGAGGAGGACCTGGGCGAACCATCAGAGGAAGAGAGCCCGAGGAGATCGAGCCCGAGGACCAAGATGACCCGGTCAAGATCCAAAGGAGGAGCAGGCACATCGGCCAACAGCGCAGGGCATGGCCGGTCAGCAGGATCCACAGAGGAAATTTACAAGGCACCGACCGAAGGGGCGTATGAGGCAGCGGAGAACTATGTCAAGTACGTTGAGGAGGAGTTCGGCAACACACCTCAACGGTGGATCGAGCTCGTGAACAAAGGCAATTATCTTTTGAGAGAAGCAGGCAGCGTCGAGAGGGCAGCGGAGAGTTTGTGGCAGGTGAGAGAACACCACGACCTGATGAATCTCAAGGGAGTTGAGTGCGAAGGATTGCGTGATCTACTTCATCCTGATCTGCTGGCCTACCTGAGGAGCGTGCGGCACTTTGGAATGGAAGCCAGATATGTTGGCCCGAGACAGCGGGTCAAGGCCAAGCTGCACCCCAATGCCAGACGCAACTTGGAGCAGGTCTACAAGCAGATATCGAAGGACGTCAAGAAGCACAGAGCACTGGTGGTTGACGGCAATCTTGAGGAGTTGGCGGGCACGGTATCATCTCCCTTCGAGACGGTGGACAAGCAGATGCCAGACCGGTCTATCTCCAGTGAGAAGAGACTGGTGCACGATCAAAGGACGGTGAACTGTGGGACGTCGAAGTTCTGGCATCCACCGGCTCTGCAGCCAGCCCACAGCCAGATCGCCCAGAGGATCTTGTGGATGAAGAGCAGATGCCCGGGAATCCCGATCCTCCTGGCGAAGAAAGACATCGCTGGTGCATTCAGGCTTCTATGGTTGAGACCAGCAGACGTGGGTTTGTTTGCTGGGGACATTCCGTGGCAGCCGGAGAAAACATTTGAGGAGACATACACGGGCCCGAGCCCATGCACGGGGGACATCACGATCCTCTATTTGGTGTCCAGCTTTGGCTTCAGTGGCTCGCCAGGAGAATGGAGCATGTGGGGCAGGGCAACTGAAGAGTTTCATCGGGCACATCGACCCCTACAGCCGAGGAGGGACTTGAGCACGGGCTTCGATGCGAAGGTCTTGGTGGACGACTGCATATTGGTGGAGCCCTGGGTTGGTCTTCGTCCTTGGGTGAGCGCGGAAGTTTTTGAGCAAGGGGTCGTGCAGTTGCTGGGTGACAAGGCGGTCAACCAGGAGAAGGACGAGATTGAGGGAGCCTACAAAACCGCACAGACGGTGTGGGGTGTCATCATGCAGACCGACACTGAGAAGGCTCTGTTGCCGGAGAAGAGGATCCAGAAGGGTGCAGAGTTGCTGACCGGAAGTGGGTTCGATCACGGCAGCAAGACGCTGACTTTGAAGCAGCTTCAGCAATTCAGAGGAATTATGACTGGATGGTCTGCTATCATCCAGGGCTTGGCCAACGAGCTCAAGGCGGCTGACAAGTTTCTAGCTGGCAAGGATGGAGGGGCTTGTATCAAGGTGAACTACAAAGGAGATGGCTCTCGAGAATGGGAGGAGAGAACCGCATGGGACGATCTGTGGGAACTCTTCGAAGTCTGTCGTTGGCTCAGTGCCAGATCAGAGAGATGGGATGACATCTTCACTACAAGCATGAGGGCCATGCTGACACCCTTGGATCGCCTGGTTTTGCCTGGGGAGTGGGATGCCGTGATCTTCGTGTCCTCTGATGCAACCCCCACGGTCATGGGAGCCATCGATTGGAAGAACAGAACCACGTTTCGGGAGACGGTGGAGAACATGCAACCCTGGGTCAGGCGAGCCCTCACCGATGAGGAGCAGGCAGAGGAGGAAGGGAGCTTGGTGATTCACCTCAGTGAGATGCTGTCATTTGTGGCATTTGCATGTGCTATGGGACCCAAGTGGCAGGGCAAGGTCATCATCTACGGGGGGGACAACACGGTGGTCCGGAATTGGCTCAAAGGACGCAACAGCAGGGTCAGAGGAGGACGTCTGTTGATCCGTGTCGTCAACTCGGTGGAGATGAGATGGGGCTGTCAGATATTGGCAGGATGGTGGCGCACCTTTCACAATGTGGATGCGGACTTTGTCACGCGCTGCAGTGAGGAGCAGTTCGAGCACTTCGCCAAGGAGAAGGGCTTGGAAATTGTCGATGTGAAGGCAGCGGTTTTCCAGGCGCTCGAGGACTCCGAGAAGTTCGGCCTCACGTTCATGCATCAGGCCGACGAGAGTGACAGGCAGTGGCTGTTACAATTGAAAGAGAGAAGGGTGAAGAGGCAGATTCAGAGCGACTTCGGCACCCCATGGGGTTGTGTGAAGGTCATCGAATGGACCCCTTTGGGCAGGCGAGTCAAGGACTTCATCGACGCCGCAGGAGCACTGGGAGCTCGGCTGGAGGATGAAGGGCATGATGGACCGAAGCTGGTATGTGCCACACTGGGACTGGATATGCAAGGCAAGCAGATGAGGAAGTTTCTGGCGGAGGTCAGCAGGTTGAACGCATGGGTTGGCCTTGCGGAGGGACCCAGAATGGTGGCATGGGAGCTGGGAGAGCAGCTGTGTGAGAAGAGAGGCTGGGCTGGAGGCGTCATTGAGTATGTGACGACGGAGCATGGTGAGGCAATGGCGAGGAGGAGGAAATGCTTGGTCGTCTTCCCCAAGGGCAAGCTGATTGAAGGTTGGGAAGGTTTTTTCGTGAGATCCTGCCATCCAGTGGCAATGCAGAGCGTCCTGAAGAGCAAGGAGTGGGACGACCGGGTCTGGCAGCAACCGGAGATGTTGATCCTGGAGAGTGGCATACCGAGGGAAAGGATGTTGCCTTGTCCGGTGGGCCATTATTACTGGGAAGAAGGAGGCGAGAGGTACACATGCCATGGCATGGGAGGTCCCGCCCTGTGGCCCAAGTGGTCGGAGGAGACGAAGAGCTTCGCCGACCTCTATGTGCACGACCGGAGGGGACCCCCTGGACATGTGAGGAAACTTGAGGCCGAAGAGATCTGGATGCTGCAGGGTAGACAGCGCCACGACTTCAAGAGCTTGGCACAGGAGATTGGAGAGTCCCGTGCGATTGAGGAGGGCAGTCGAGCCACTGGTGGCCAGACAGCTGCAAATCTGATCGTAGGCGCGGGAGCCCTCGTGGGCAAGATCATCGAACAGGAAGCATGCAAGGCAGGAGCCAGCCCCGATGATGTTGGAGCCGATGCACTAGCTCAGATCCTGATCTGGTTGAGACGATGGCGGAGAGGAGAGTTTGGGAATCCTGCAGAGGGCAGGAAAGCTGGAGGCAGCAGTGAGGAGATCATCGTCTACAGGTGGGTTGAGGCTTGGTGGATTGGAATGCTGGAGCCAGAGGAGCAGAGTGAGGAGAGCGATCGAAGAGCAGGCGGCAGACGAAAAACCACGCAGGAGGTGGCCGAGCACGTCGCCAAGAAGGTCGTGGAAGGCATTGGTCTCCAGGTGAGACCCTTCAGTGGAGAAGTCGGGGAACGAGTTGAGGAGTGGCTCGAGGAGAACATGACAGGCGACAAGAGCGTCGCCACGGAGAAGGCTTACGCAGGAGCTTGGGCCAAGTGGTGTGCATGGGCAAAGAGGCAAGGATGGCTATCAGAGTACCTCAGTAAGCATGAGGAGGCGGTCAACAGGGAGAACAAGCTGCTGGCCTACGTGGGGTACCTGGGATGGTTGGGCTGCTCTGTCAACACCATCCGTCAGGCAATCTTCGCCATCAAGACGGCACACAAGAGGATTGGTGAGGGTGACATCACAGAGGGCATGCACAGAATTTGGATTCTGCTGGGGGGCCTCGATCGACGCAACACCACCAGGAAGCCACGTCGGTTGGGAGTCACCCAAGAGATGATCATATGGTTGGGCAATCACCTTGTGGCGCCGCTGGAGGACCAGGTCCACAACCCGACATTTGCAGATGCGGCGACAATTTTTGCCGCAATCACAACGGCTTGGTTCTACATGCTCAGGGCGAAGGAGTATGCGGAGTCGAACGGAGTTGACATGGACATGATCGTCCGTGGCTGCGACATCCGACTGGCAAAGCAGGGCATTGCGGTGGAACATGGTGAGGAGGAGGTCCACCTGCAGTTCAGGAAGACGAAGACAGATCAGCTGGCTTTTGGGGACAACAAAACCTTGCAGGCCACAGGCGTTCCGTTTCTATGCCCTGTCGAAGCACTGGGGAGAATGAGGAGAACGTGGCCAGATAGGTTCCGCCAAGGACACCCAGAAAGTCTGCTCCCTCTCTTTCGCTGGGCATCTGGTGGGGTAGTCCGCCGGTTGGAGATCCAGCACCTGTTGCAACGTGCTGCGGTGGCGGTTGGCCTTCCTGGAGACAGGTTCTTGAGCCACTCATTGCGCATAGGAGGCGCAACGGCGCTCTATCAGGCGACCGCCGACATCGAGCTTGTCAAGAGGCTGGGACGCTGGTCATCGTCGGCTGTGCACAGATATTTGGCCGACGGTGGAGAAGTTTCGAAGGCATCCGAACGGATGGCAAAGGCCCGAGTCAACTATGGATGAGGAGCCTGAGAATTTGGTTTGGTTTGGGCCGGTCACGGCGACAGCCACGAATGTAAAGAGGAGGTGGCAGAAGTGACTGGCTGGGCATGCTAAGCACAAGGATGTGTGCAAAGCCGCCATGGAAAAAAGCAGGTGTGCGCAAGGATGACACACACTGGCACACGAAAGTTGGAGCTTAGTTGTAAGTGTTACTTTTGGGGACAGAGTGGGGAATGCTTGGCAGTTTTTCAGGGCCCAATTGCCATAGAACGGCCCACCCCCTAGGCCACCCTGGCCGGTCACGGCGACAGCCACGAATGTAAAGAGGAGGTGGCAGAAGTGACTGGCTGGGCATGCTAAGCACAAGGATGTGTGCAAAGCCGCCATGGAAAAAAGCAGGTGTGCGCAAGGATGACACACACTGGCACACGAAAGTATATATATATATACATGTATGTATGAAGGGGCATTTCTTTTGGGGGGAATTCTTGTTCTTCTTGGGAAAGACTTAAGGGGCACCTTCACCGCGCTGATGCACTCTAGGATGATAGACACATGGGAAATTGATCGCGGTCAGGTTAAGAACCTTTGGGTTGGGAACCTTCACGTTGGGGGAAAAACAGCCACACTTTTGTCGGAGGAAACCTTTCTAGGTAGGAATGGGTTTTCTAAATGCTGTTTGCTTTCAGGATTGCATTACTTATCTTGTTTGCGTTGACATGTCACATTTATCGTTTTCATCTTCAATGCACCATTTCATTAGTTTCAAACATCAAAGGGCTTTGGTTTTGCAACCGTTTTTTTAGAGGCAAGCTGAGTTGGCGTGTCTGTTCCTTTTTCATCATAGCAACCGCCATCACAATCATCACCATCACCATGGTGGTTGTCACTGCCATCATCGGCATGATTGATATACCTACAGTGACCTACAGTTTTCAAATTACATCAAGGTGATTTCTTCATCGTTGTCCTTGTTATTTGTGTCATCATTACATAATCTTTGTTTCCTCAAAACCCATGGGGGGCACTTACCATCACCACCATGATACCTGGGCCCCTGGGTTGGTCTTCAAGCCACTGACCAAAAAAGGCAGTGCTTACAGGACCAATATGGCATCCTAAAAATCGTTTTTGGCATGAAAACCATCGAACAATCCATGGACGTCATCAAAAAAATGATGAAAATCAACGGAAAAATATAAAATTCCCACAAGAAGTTTGCACCCCTAAAAGATAGATAAACACATTTCTTGTAAATATAATAAATGGAAGTCATTTACATTACATGATAAGTATTTGTACACATGTTTGATTTCCATGGATATATTTACATATACAATCATATACATACATTCGTGGATATATGTATATATTTGTGGACATATATTTATATGTTTATTGAGATATATATATATATATTTACATTTATGAAGTTTTTTTTCTACGTGCACATGTATATTTATATATATATATACATACAGTATATATATATATGCACAGATTTAAGTATACTTATATGGAGATATATTTAGTTTATATAAATATATATGGATATAAACACATTTGAGGGGTGTATATATATATATGGCTGAAAAACACGTAGAACATATATAGATAAATGTGTATATATATATATGTATGACACATATACATGTATGATATGTATACATGTGTATAATATATATATAGTTATATTTCTAGAAAAAATACATATTTTGTGACTTGGATGAGTGGGGCGCATAATCTTTGGAAGGGTAATTGGGCTCTCGGAACACGATGTCAGTGATGTGGTTTTTAGTGGAGAACGGCTTTGGGAGACCTTTGTACAGGATCCGTTGGCCCAAGGAGAAAGATCCTCGATACCCGCGAGGAGCTAGGCTTGCTGGGAAGTTCAGGGAGTTATGGACGTGGTCCAACCTGAAGGCTACCTTGCTGATTGTTTTCCCCAATTTTCCTATGAATTATGGTCTTGGAAAATAGTTTCCTTAGAGACTTGATGAGATTTGTATATTTTGGATCTGTGAAATTTCCAACCCAGTGAACTTTGGCAGGGGGCAGGGGCTGGACATGCCAGGAAGAAACCCCAAGACACCATGGAGAGCTACGGAAAGGACTGGCCCAAAATGTGTGGCCTTTTCTTTTGTTTCTTCAGCTGAATTTCTCTGTCATGAGTGATGGATGACATGGATTAATATTCATTGCAATATCCTGTGTGGATCCGTATCAGCCATCATTCCTGACATGGATCAGTACATATTACTGTATCAGGATATTCAGGCTGATAATTATTGATTTGGTTGACGTGTTGATGTATCGATTGATTGGTGAATTGAGTGCTCGGTGGCAGGGTTGATGTGCTGACGGACCGATTTGATGTGGGGATTGATTGAACGCACTCAAACAGTTCCATGTATTTTTGCTATCCAACGCGCAGGAGATGAAAGAGAGAGAGAGAGAATCATCTGTTGCCTTTCTTACGTCCTTGTTTTTTTCTTGTTTGTTCGATTTTTTCTTATTCTTTAAATTGCTGTCTGTCTTTCTCAACGATTTCTGTCTTTCTTTCTTGATTTCTTTCTTTACGCATTTTTTCAATCATGATCCGGCAATGACCAGAGCCGAACGTAACACCGTCGCAAACATGTCTGAACAACTTTCCCAGCGCACTTACGACACGTTCACCAAACGCCCAAAACACAGCGGTGCGAGCATGCCCTAGCCACTTTGCCGCACCTGTACCATCACCCTTTCCGCAACCATTACACAGCAATTGTGCACACACAAATACTGTGTCACATCTACTGTTCTCATTTGTTTTTCCTGTGCTCTATTGTTGTCTCTACTGTTCTCTACTTTTCTCCACTCACCCTGCTCTCTACTTTGCTCTACTGTTTGCTTTGCTGGAGGCACGTTCCGTCCAGTGTGACGGAATCAGCTGTGATTGTTGAAGGGGCCCAAGCCTACCGCCAAGGATGTAATTATGACACTGATGGCAAGATTGTTTCAGCATATGGGGCGGGGTCAATTGAAAGAAACCAAGCAATTCTTTTGGCCTATCCCATGTTTATCCGTTTTCGGGGTGCCAAATCATCTCCGGATGAAATATTTAACGCTTTGGTTCAGAGGAAAACATGGAGGAAAAGCCCCGGTTTGACCAGCTAAAGACAGCCGTTCTTGAACTTGTTTTCCCTTTAACCAACGGAAATATAGACCCTCCCGTGCTTGTCAGGATGACAAGATCGGCGAGCCGCGAGTAGATCCTCAGCCGATCCAGATATCATGGGTTCCAAACATGGGGGAGTCCTTGCCTGCAGCATGGAATCAACGGCACTCAAGGATGTTCCATGCTAACTTTACCAGAATTGGGTGCTATAAACCATCCACAACTGGAACTTTATGATGGCTGACAAGACGTGCCACATTGGGGACCGATTAGATGTTGGCACTTGTTCGCCGCGGCCAATAGCTTGGAGTTTTTTTGCCAACAAGAGATTTGAAGCAGCCCGTAAAATGAGAGATCAATGGATATCAAACAAACATGAATCAACGGACAAACTTGCGGACAAACTTGCGGTGCTTTAAGCAACAAACCATTAGGGCATCCAAAAAATCAAACAATCAACCAGTAAGAACCCGCATTTAATCAACTGATAAATCAACCAGTCAACTGATCAACTGATGAAACCCAAGAAAAGGGCTATCCTCTGGTGATTTAACATAGCTATTGAAAATCACAATTTTGATATTATAGTTTGATCAATAGGTCAATCATCTATTTCTATAGGCGATCTATACCATAGCTATCTTGGTTTACTGGACGGCAACACTCAGCCAAGGATGCGGCCCGCTTTGCCCTCTCTAGCAGCTTCCGGGACCCTGTGATGATGGAGGACCCGGACGGTGCCAAGAAGAACATGATGAGAAAACATGGGATGTTGGATGTTCCTTAGGGATGTTCCCTAATTATTAATGGATTGTTGTCAGTATTATTACCCTCTGGTAATTTAACATAGCTATTGAAAATCACCATTTTTAATGGGAAAATCCACTATTAATGGCCATTTTCAATAGCTACGTTAAATTACCAGAGGGTATCATTACCATCTGGTTATTTACCATAGCCATGGAACATGGCCCATTTATAGATGGTTTACCTATTAAAAATGGTGATTTTCCATGGCTATGTTAAATAACCAGATGGTATCATTATCATTGTTGCAACTCAATAATATGGTGACGATGGCGGGAAGTGGTGCACTGAACCAGATTGGGATGGATTGACTCCAAAGTTTTTCAAAGGTGAAACGCCTAGGTGAACATGCAAGCATCCCATTGATCCATTCTGGTAACACGACTTGGATGTCTACCAGCCCCAAAAAAGATAGAACAACTTTTCCAGGATGGTATAGGTTATGTTTTCCACATTTTCCAGGTTCCAAATGTTTCTATTTTTTGGGGGGGCTGCTATAGATGTGTTTAAATCTGTAGCCACATTACCAACTATTACAATGATTGTAGCAATAGCATGTGGAATTGTAACCACCTTTAAAATCCTTTAAAGGGTTCCAACCCCTTTCGTTGCTGCAATCCCAACGGGTTCACATGTGACCAGTGGACCCCTGCTGGATGATGATGAAGTGTTAGGGGTTAATCGACCCAACAAGAATTGGGGTAACTATTGGCTATTCATAGTGGATAATAACAATAATAATAAATCATAATACATATATTTAAAATAATAATAATAACAATAAAAATAATAATAATAGGACTGTCAATTCAAAGTTGATAATAGTTGGGGTTTCTCCTCATCCACCGTGACTACTGCAACTGAAGTTCCCGAAGTTCCCGGCAGGACATCCGCGTCCTCTTTGATACCCACCGAGACCGCGCCATCATGGAGAGACTCTTCACGCCCACGGCAATCATGCAGGCTCCAAAGCTGGTTGAACAAAGGAAGATACCCTCTGGTAAACTAACATAACTATGGGAAATCACAATTTTTAATGGGAAAAATCACTATAAATGGCCATTTTCAATAGCTACGTTAGTTTACCAGAGGGTATGGCCTCTCCAAGATCGAAACCCAACCCTATGCCCTACTAGTATGCTTATCATCATTTTCCATTAATTAAGAACTTGCCACACATGTGAGTCTCCCCTATTTTGAGATAACCCCATCTGGAAAAGGCAACGAAAATGTCGAGACCTTTTTGATGGTTAGAGAATTGACATCACTGGGAAAAGACAAGCTTCCCCATTTTTGTTCATCTGAGGTTTCTGACATGGTATATGGATGATCCAATGGCATATATATGGCATATATATGGACTATGGTGGAATGACGTGGTGGTTGATTCTTTATATATACCTCTTTTTCGTGGGGAAAAAATTAACGGCACCGGCCAAGATCCCACCATATTGGGAAGGTCATTTTTTCCCAACTGTTACGAACTCAGAAGTCCATGATTTTTCAGAGGGCTAGGGCGAAAAACCACCCACCAGCTATGTCAGCTATGTACTTGGGATGATGAAACTATTTCTCCCAAAAGATGCAGGTCTTATTTGTGATTAATTGTGATTAATAAGCGAGTCTTGCCTTTGAGAAATCACCATTGAAAATGCCAATCTTACGCAGCCTCCTCCATCAGTGGCCGAAGGGAAAGATGGGACCCGGTGGTTGTTGGCTTCTGAGGATTTGCTGCAAGACATCGGGTGATCAGCCACACAAAATAGGATGTTTCGAAGAAGAACATATCATCATCATCACCACCACCACCACCAGCATCATCATCATCATCATCATCATCATCATCATCATCATCATCAATGAACCCTGCCCAGTTCCGAAAAGTTCAGGCAGTGAAGGATCAACGTGGACTGGAATGCCAGCGTGGAAGAAGGAGTTGCTGGGGGTCACCGATGAAGTGCAGGAAGAGGAGTCGCTCCAGTTAGCTGCGGTTTGCTGGTAGTCACCCCACAGTAGCTGGATTTGTGGATACTATACTGGATGGTTAATTATCCAATGTAAAACAGTTACCCAGATTCTTCTAGGGAAAAGGGATAATCATTTCATGAAAGCGTGGTCGTTCCCCTAAATATTGGATAAGATTGGGCTAAGTTCCAACCCGCATGTTGCTGATTTTCCCAGTTTTTGCTTGTTCAACTCCACCTTTTTTCCTGGGACAAACCCAAATGAGGCTGTTTAGATGCTCTTTCTGGGGAAGAATGGAAGGAGTTTTGGACCAAAAGATGGGAAGCTACAAAAGAATTGGGGAATCGAGACCACAAACGATGATAGAGAATTTCATAGTAAGCGAATGTTTGTTCTATCTATACGTTTAGATGAACCACTATGCTTCCATTGGCTGCTCTTAGCCAAACATATCCAACAACCAGGGATTTGTTCAAGGACAGGCGAGCAGTTTCAAAACATCCTGTTTAGTAGGTAGATGATTGTAGGGAGTTCTAGTACCCAGAAAGTTAGGGACTATCACTATCATAGTTCATGAACTGGGAATCCCCATTAAGCAACCATTGCAAGTGATTTTCCAATAGGTTTTGACACCGCTCAGTTGGCTTTCCTTCATGTCGAAAAGCTGGCCACAAGCATCAGATACTTGATTGGGTCTGACCCTCGCCTTTTCTGTTTATTTCAAGGTGGTTCCATGTATTAGTCTTGGACAACTCAAAGCGCTCATTTTTTTTGGACAATATTTTGGGGAAGCCATGAATTTCATGGCACAAACCCGATTTTTTGGATTTGCAATCAGTGACAGGACACACAACATTTTGAACACATCTTTTTTGTGTTACTACAAATGGCTGCACGTTATCTTTTGGTTTGATTGCCCCCATTGGGTTTGTCTAAGACCACCCGCGTTTGACGATTGATCATCATCATCGGCCTCCAAAAATCACCGCAATCTTCCCACGCCATAGGAGATCTTGGGGGAGGACCGGATCTGTGACAGGATGGTGCTACCCAATGGAAAAAAGAAACGATGTTGAGACGTGGATGTTTCTTTCCCACAGACATGCACAATATATGACAACTGGTTGGTGGTTTGGAACATTTTTTATTTTTCCATATACTGGGAATAATCATCCCAACTGACCATTAGTTTTCGGAGGGGTTGAACCACCAACCAGATGACAATACCTTTTTTTTTCTCCAGGTTTTTTTGGAGCATCTCAGGAGGGTCTGTCCCTGGACATGCAGATCAAAGTGCGCTCCGAAACAACGGAAGTGCCTAGAGATTTGGACTCCCAGGAGGACCGGGGCCGGGGGAAACTGGGGTCACGATGCAAACTGACTCGACTGGTTTGAATTCTCATTTTTCCTTGGTGAAATTTCCATGTGTCCCAGATTTTGGTGATTTCTGTCAGTCCCTTTTCTGTTCTCTGATCTAACATTTTCTCGGTTAAACTCAAGTGGTAAACCTTCCCCATCCTTCCCCAAGACTGCCATAAATAGGTAGTAAATATCATCTTATCATCTCCACATGGCAACATGGAGGAGGCGTCCGCTACGTCACCGGAGCCAGAAGAAGCTGTGACTTGGAGCTTGAATAGCTTGAGATCCTGGGATTTTTAGGGGCAGAATTGGATAATGTTTGTTCGTTGCTAGGGGATGTTTGTTGTGTCAACCATCTGGTCGTCTTTGATCCTGACCAAAAACTTGACCCAAAATGGGGATGGGACCAGATTTTTCACACGCCCAACTGGGTTTATGCACATGTCTGAAGAAAACCATTCTGCTCACATCTCCATATGATCATATATAGAAAACCAAGTTGGGCAGTTTCCCTACATTTTGGGGTAGCTGCGGTAGCGGGTTGTTCTTAGAGGAACGGAATTGAAGACAGTTAATTGAACATCATCACAGCAATAGTACTGTAGGGCGAATGAGAATGTTACTTGTAGTTTTCCCTTTTTCAGATGATTTACCTATTGCAAATGGTTGCCTTCCAAAGCCATGTCAGAGTACCAGAGGGTAATATGGGTACCCTCTGGTTATGTCAAAATAGCTATTGAATATGGCCATTTATAGTGAGTTTTCCCATTAAAAATGGTGATTTTACATAGTTATGTTAGTTTACCAGAGGGTAATAGGAGCAGGTTTTCCATCCTCCTCATCCTCATCCCTCCACAGATCACCCCATCGACACCCCATCGAGGCCCATAGCATGGCCATATCGGTGTCGCAACTCGTCTGTTGTTTCAATCGCTGGCTGTGAATTGTCCGGGGCAAAATCAAAGGCCCATAGCATGGGGCAGCCAAGTGACCAGAACTTTCGATAAAGTGGGACAGTTTTGCTGAACCATCCAACTTGATGTTCTTTTGAGGTATACTCAGCTTGAGAAGAGAAAAGAGATGGAGACATACCTCCATTCATGGAGATATCAGCGGAGATAAGACTCACAATTGTTTATCCTCCAGAAATCAAAGCTGGAGGACATCCCCACATGTCGGCTTTGGGCTTTGCGGCTAAACATGGTGAAAAACCATCCAGCTGCGGTGAACTTCATGGGAGGGTCCCGAGCATTGAGGCCCCAGGGGAGCCAAGCATTGAAGCCCTGCAGAGCGCTGAGAGACTGGGAGGAGAAACGGGTGAGATTTGGGTGGAGATGACTTGGAGATGATGTCGAAAACCATAGAAAACCCATAGGTTTGCTGAACCTCACAGGCAGACATGGCCTGCTGCATTGGGCCTATGATTTTCTTGGTGTTTTCCAGGTCAGGTCAGCATGACCCAAGAGTATACCCACAACTCCATGGCCCAATTTGGTCAGATCCAAGCCTGGCTCTTGAAATGGTTGAGATCGCAAAATTGGATGCTCCAAAGTCCCTAGAGCTGACAACCACAATTCTGATGGTTGACCTTGAACAGATTCTTCTCTCCCGTCGTGTTGTTCCTTCAGGATCAAAAGGAATTGGTCGAGGACTTGCGAGAACGGATGAGATTTCAAGAGGACCCGAGCCGCGAAAAATCCGGGAAGAGTTTATCAAAGCTTACAGGGGTTTCCATCAAACATTGGGGAGATCAATCAGCGAAAGTTGAGATTGATTTTAACAGCAAAAATAAAGATGTTTAGCAAGAAATGTGTGGATTTGACCAACATATTTTTAGCAGCAAAACATAGCAAAACTCGAATGTGGATATCAAACTACCAAAAATGGGCTGCAAACCGACCAACTTTTTGCTTAGAATCCATGAACAAGTGCAGACGATGCAGATGACTGGCCATTTTCCGGTTCGCAGAAATGTCTCGGGCAGGCCCACTGCTAAGGCAATGGTGACTAGTCGCACATTCCTCATTTTATCCCTAAGTCACTGAGGGTGGTGAAGAATATTACATACCATATATATATATATATATACTGTATATATATATATGTATGATAGACCTTTAGGTACTATTTTGTTCCGTTTTTACTTCCTCATATCCTCCTTCATATTTCACTCTGGAGGCCTTTTTATTTCAAAACAATTAAAACCAATTAAAAAAAAAGCATTTTCAGTGAATTGTTCTTAATGTTTTTAAATATTTGTGTTTTTTGGGAGAGTTTGTCCGAATCTGGAGTCCTTTTCAGGGAATTGTTTTTAATGTTTTTAAATATTTAAAACCATTAAAAAACAATTAAAAACAAAGGGTCCTTTTCAGGGAATTGTTTTTAATGTTTTTAAATATTTAAAAACATTAAAAACAATTAAAAACAAAGGGTCCTTTTCAGGGAATTGTTTTTAATGTTTTTAAATACGTGTACCTTTTGGGATTGTTTGTCCAAATCTCGAGGCCTTTTTGCTTTAATGTTTTTAATGTTTTTAATGTTTTTAATGTTTTTAAATATTTAAAAACATTAAAAACAATTAAAAGCAAAGGGTCCTTTTCAGGGAATTGTTTTTAATGTTTTTAAATATTTAAAAACATTAAAAACAATTAAAAACAAAGGGTCCTTTTCAGGGAATGCCGCACAGGTGCTGTCGTTGGCATGGTCCCCATCTCGCATGAAGATGCCAACAGAGTCGCTGCAACATTCACCAGCCACCTCTCACCCATCGCTCTGGCTCAGGTGAAGTTTGTTGCAAGCGACAGTCCATCTTTGAAACTGTTCCGGAAGATCAAAGCCGTTTGCAGGCATCTCCAATGCATTTCATTGGATCCAGTGCACCTGGCCATCGTGTACGAATACGCCCAGTGGGGCAAGAAATCTGCGGGCTCCAGGGTGCTCAGGCATCTTCTGAAAAAATGCGGTCAGCAAGACCTGTCCAAAAGCATGGATTCTTGGGGCCCATTTTTTTCCGGCTTGAGGCCCGCAGCCCTGAGCAGAGAAGAAGAGCAGGCCCGACAAAAAATTTTGGACGGTAGCATGAGTCAAGCCAGGGCCAAACGCATCCTAGAGGCATTAGATGCAAATACACCACTCCTTTCCCGAATCACATTCGTGGAAACGCTCGCAGCCATCTGCACTTGTTTCCCTAATGAAGTGAGCCGAAGAGTCACCGGTACCAACAAAGAAGTCCGGAAAATTCTGTGTGCAGCGGCAGCACCGGATCGTATGGAATGGTTGTTCAACAACCTGCGAGTCCGGCATGCCATGACTCCGGCCCAGAGAGCTTTGTTACCAAGCGGAACCTCTTCGAATGAAGCACTACATGCTGAAATTAATGCGTGGTCAAGGACAAATCATGCGCTGCATCAAAGCACTCTGCGATTGAAACTTCAAATCATGCAATTCGGCAAGCTGGTGGCACATCACGCTGCCACCTGCTTCCCTACAATCAAGCAGTGCAGCGAATCAGTGCTGCTGGCGCGGTGCTTGGCTTCGGAGGATTGGCCGGATGAGAGGTGGAAAGCATGCTGCAAAGGCACTGAGAAGGCACATCTTCCTTTGCACAAGGACAGAGTGCAGGAGGCGGCGCAGGTCCGGCAGTGGAATGCTGCCAATGTGATGAAGGTACGGAAACACCATGTCAAAAAACGCACGGTTCACACTGTGAGGCGGCACCGCTCGATTCGTTCAGCTGGTGTTAAGATTGCACCAAAGCGAAATCCAATGCGAGCATAGCATGTCACAGTATCAGCTATGGGAAAGGAAACGCAAGTCAAACCCAAACCGTTCAGAACTTGCACTTTGACTGCAGCTGCACCAACATTAAAAACGGAGTATACAGAAGATGATAAGTACTGATGATACTGTGTCGCTGCAAGCTCATCTGGCCAAGTATTGTGAACCTTCCGCTTCGGTAGAAAAAGAATACGTTTGCTTGGCTGCTTGCGTACGAAGTGATTGCGAAATTTGTGTCGGCAGTTTGAATGGACGGGTGATGACATGTAACTTCAGAGTTTGTCGGATTGCACATGTCAAGATGCCAGCTTAGTTTGATCATGTGAGCCAGGCCGCTGAAGCTTCTCTAACATTCTTCGCAAGCTGCAGAGGCCACAGTGCATTTGAAAGGTTTTGGGCGTTTCAAAACCCCATTAACGTATGCTTTAATGTGCTAGCTGTGCCCCCAGTTGGTGGAACAGCTGGGTAACTAGTGGGCGCATCTTTGAGTTGCTTGGACTGGTGTCCTGAAACTTTGGCAAATAACTTTAATCTGCAGATTGATGGTGTTGTCTGCCGTGAAAGCTATTCAGTCCCCCCGTACTCTCCCCTTGCACACTCTTGCTAGATGCGTTTTCAATCAAACCTGCAACCAGCATCGTCTGGGATACTTCGATCCAGCTGGTTTTGCTGTGTGTGTGTGTGCACCCTTCTTGCACAGGGCCTGGTTTTTGATTCCGGCGTGACGGCTTTTCAAACATGAAGGGTGGGCAGAGGGGATTTGAAAATCTCTGCCCAACGAAGCTCTTTGCAAGCATCCCATGACGGCACGGATAGATCACCCATGTGTACCTGTGCCAAACCAGTTTGAACTGTTGATTTCCGTTCCTGTTCAATGCTGTGCCGTCTTTCCATTCACACAGTTTCGAATTCTGTTGATCGGATACTTTTTTGACCTCAACTCGGACTTCTAGGGGCACCCACTTTCGATCACCAGCTTCAACTTTCAAAACCAGTCCAGTGTGTGCACAGGCGCTGTCTAAACAATTTGCCTGGGAAGCGCTGTGTTTCCGCGGGCTGTGAGAAGATGAGAAGCTTCAGAAGTTAGCAGCCCCACCCGCTCCTTCCCACCAAGCAGATTTATTCATCATCGAGAAGTTATTTCGCAACCAAAGAGATTTATTTTTCAGAATTGCACCTATATATCTATTTGATCTAGGAGGCGATATTATAACTGTTGGGGCTAGGAACGAAATAAACCCAAAAGGTCCTCTCCACATATATATATATATAGCTTGTGACGGTTGGGTCATCCGCTGTGCACAGCATGACAGTGCAGCAACGGAGAGTAATGATGTTCAGGTCGACTTGGCCTGGCCAAGTCGCATGTCCCCTCTGGAAAAAGAAGTGAAAGTTTTTCTGCAGAGCATCTTGAGTCGGCCTGAGCAACATACCTAAGGTTGGTGTCTGAAAAAGAGCATCCAATCTTTGTAACGTCCAGGCAGTTGAACCATCCATCTGAAAAGGAAACATGAAAGAAGGATCACCCAACAACACAAAAACAATTTCCAAATCACTGACGCGAATTGGACAGTTCCCTGCCTGCTCAGCAGCACACAGCCACTGTAAAAGTGATTCTACGAATTTTCCTGGTGTCTTACCGGTGGATTGTCTGCATCTCACATTCCAGTTCGAAGGGAGAAGATCCTCAAGAAGCCCCTCATCCATGGTACCTTCATCACTTGAGTCCACATCAATGCAAAGAAGAGATCAGGGCTGTTCCGCACATGCCAGCTCTGAGCTTTTGCTCTGTTTGCTACGCTCTATCCACCAGTTCAGAGTCCGGTCAAGCGCCGCATGCTGTTCCAGAAAACCTAGAGGCCTGTTGATGTTCCACTTGGAAACAAGCTCGTCAACTATGTTGTTCCACTTAAACACCCAAGACTCAAACGGGTCGCCCGCTTGACTGTCATTGACATGTGATGGAATCCAGCGAAACTCAGTGCTGCAACCTTCTCGTAGTTGGAGCGCTTCATGAAACTGCAGCCAAAGGTCATAGTTCTCCACATGGGAAGGAATCACACCATCGTTTTGAATGTACTCCGCAATGTTGATGTTTGACAGGGAGTCACTCCAAGCGCATAGGTCCGCCCCAGTGGTCCAGAGCATGGTGGAGACCAACGCTGTCAGCTCCGCACGGTCGATGGTCTGGGTCACTCCAGGAAGGTGTCCAAGTGCCACCACATCGCCCGTAGTAGCGCTCACAATGCCCCATGACGCCAGGCGGCACTGATGTGCAGGTTGAGTGCATGCCCCATCCATAAACAAGTGGTGTTTATCCTTTGCTTTGGGGTAAAACAAAAAAACCTTAGAAGAGTCCTGGATCTGCTGCAAAGTCTTTCTCCATGAGACTACGGCAGGCAATCTGGGAATCATCAAATGATGCACCACGCAAGAAGGAAGCTCAATGTTGTCAGGGTGCCAGCCCACGATCGCCTCGCGAAGGTGTTTGAACCGCGGACAGCAAAGCCAGTGAGCACGGTCATCCTCACATTGGCACAGATTGCATAAAGATTGCTTCGAGGCATCATATCTAGCATGTTCACTAGCACTGATAAACGCCCCAGATTGTAGCGCAGAAAGAAGCGCCCTCTCCAGCGAGCCAAGCTTTTTGGAATGGAATGTGGTGAGGTAGTAATCCATTCCATCCAAATCACGCATGGTTTTGTGGTTCGTAGAGGCTGCAATGTACTGGCACCAAGCGTCGCTTAAGAGCAAATCCAAAGTCTTGTCATCTACCGTCAAGAGGTTCCAGGTGTTTTGCTCATGGTCATAGATAAAGGGCGGGGTATCCAAACCCCATCCAATCTGCGCAAGGCACACTGCCACTTTTGTGAAGGGTCCAGGAAGCAATTTCCCTTGAAACTGTTGAGACCACACCTGCCAGGGCGGTAAAAGATACGTGTGTATATATATAATCCTTTTACTTTCAAGCTATGAACAGTCAAAAAGCAACGCAACGCATCCCACGGCATCCCACGCATCCAGCATTTTCCCATGGCCCCCTTTGGGAACGAAAAAGCCACGCCCAAGCCTTCAGGTTTTGGGAAAAACACCAATTAGAGTGAACATTTGGAACATTTTCCCATGCCATCTTTGATCAGAAGAATTTTTCCTGCAGATATTTTTCTCGGTGTGCTACCCAGCACCGGAACTTTGGATTCCACTGGAGTTCATCGCCCTTTTTGTCACGAGTCCATCAGCCATCATCTCCATTGATTCCCAATGAAAAGCCATATGGAATGGTTATGGGATGGCTATAGGATGGATACTGTTCAATGCCTAGGCGATCGCCATGTCATTCTTACTATAATCAGCCATTGTAACAATTAACCAGTATTATTAGCCATTATTCTTGTTAGCCAGTAACATTGGTTCATGCTCCCCAAACATATGAAGGATAGTTAATGTCAATAATCCCACTATATACTAGCTTATATACTGTGTTTGTTTCTGTATATTAAAGTGAATGATGTGAATGACGTTATTAGTATTACTGGTTGGTGGTTTCAAACATTTTTTATTTTCCATGTATGTGATGTCATCCTTCCCATTGACGAACTCATACTTTTCAAGATCGTTTGTTATTGCACCACCAACCAGATTAGTTTAATGATGTTTAATGATGGTTCATATCAACCACATGATTAACCATCTATGTTTAATAGATGGTTATTGCACCACCAGCCAGCATTTGTTGGTATATCAACATCCCAATTTTCCTCTGGCAATGACTAACATAGCTATTTTTTCCCATTGAAATAGTGGATTTAGCCATTGAAAATGGTGGATCTTTCCATAGTTCATGATGGTTGGCAAAGATTTCTTCCTGGCTAACTCGCTACCAGGAGTCCCAGGTCCGGAAGACGGGGGAATGGGAAAACCAGCTGCTAAAACTGGAGATTCCAGCTGAAGATTGGATGAAACATCAAGAAAACATGGGTCAACCTGGGTGCATCCATAGGAAAGACTTCGGGAGTGGCATTTTATGGATATAATATATATATAAATATAATATATATATATAAATATAATATATATATATATATAAATATAATATATATATATAAATAATATATATATATATATATATATATAAATATAATATATATATGGGTTCTTTAACCCCATCATACTATATGTGTGGCGGACGAACATGCGTGATTCCCAGCTATTTTACTGTATTTTGATGTAAACAAAAAAGGTACTTCTGGGGCGAACTGGCCCATAGAAACTTGTTTTGCATTACCTGGTGATGTCACCACTTCAATGCTTCAAGAAAAGTAACACTGCCTGTTTGGAGAAAACATATTTGAGGGATTTTGAGGGCTGGTGATGTCACCACTTGATGTTGCCTTCCTTGAAGGCGAGGAGGCTCCAAACCCTTGAGACTCGAAACCGGGACAGCATTGTGTGGGTAGGTCAACTGTCGGGCAAGCTATGGAAAGTCACCCTTTTTCATAGGTATATAATTCACCTGTAAAATTATAAAAGGGTTATTTTCCATATTTCTGTCGTAGGGTAGCATCTCATCCACTCGGAAATTCGGAGGCATTGGACACCAATTCGGAGGGACCTGGTTGGTAGTCCCTGTGCGTGCCAAGACAACGACTCCTTGAGAGCAGAGAACGAGGAGTTGAAACGAGAGATGGCAGACTTAAGGCGGAAGCAGGCGGGGATACCAGGGCTGTGATAGCTGGTCGCCATGGGTTTCCCAGCTGCCATCTATCAGCCATTTTCAGCAGCGCTTTCCCTACGAAATCAGATAGAAAAAATGGCCAAATGCTGCCGTTTTTGGCCAGGGACCCTGGCCAGGGACCTTTCAAAGCGCATCGATGTCGCTGTTTTTATCGTTGAAACTCATTTGACTAGTGACATCAAGAACTGATCAATCGAGATGTTCTGTTTGGAATTGGTTGACTGGTCTAATCCCTTGATCCAAGCATCGAATACCCCCTAGAACCCCTGGATCATATTGGATCTATTTGTCTAGGTCCCATGTGGGACGTATTCAAGACTAGGGGGCAAGGATTATATATTTATGGAGATACTTTGTGATAAGAACCATCATGTCATTAGCTAAATTTAGCAAAGGATTATTTATCCACCATTTTGACCTAAAATTTAGATACCAAGATGCCAAGATGGACAATTAGAATTTAGAATACCAAGGATTTATATCCACTATATCAGGATTATGTACTATTTGGGGCATCCCATGTTGTGGCAAAACATCATGATCAATCCATCATTTTTAGCCTGTGAGCTGCGGCGCAGGCGGAGCTCACAAGCCGCTGTGACCGGCAGTTGGCGTCCATGCAGGAGGGGACCCAAACGGGTTCAGATTTTGGGCACCTGAAATCTGGGTGACACACATTTCTTTCAGGGGAAAAAAGGATGTTATAGGAGCCCCCAAAAAAGATAGAACTGTAATTCATCACGTTCAGTAGGATTGTAATTTTCTATTTTTTGGGGGGCTAGTGAGTTGTCCCGTTTGTCTTTTTTGGGGGTCAATTTGAAAGTTAGGTGTTTGGAGTTGAAGCTGAAGTACCCTCGGCGAAAAATCACACACGGAAATGGAAGAAATAGTTGATTTGTTGATGGTCTTCCCACTAATTTTACCTGAAGAATTCTTCCTACTTTCCGTTGATTGAAAAAAAGTGGGAGAGCCAAGCAGCGAGCGATGGATGAATCCCTACCAAAGGCATCCAGGGGACAAAAACCAGGGGCACTTGGGGCTGTAGGAACTCACCCGTGCCCTTCGCACCTTCAACGCGTCACTCGGCCATGGGATCTCCCAGAAATGGTCGAATTGGGTACTGTAAATGGGTCATTGAATCCTATTGGTTTCAGCGTGAAATGTTTTATTTTTATGGTTACCCTCTGGTATGTACTCCGAAATGGAACCTCGATGGACCGATGGATATTCACCTGCAAGTGCAATTAGATGATTTCGAATTGCCCTCTCAGAGTAGCATACTGTATAAAGCGTGCATCATAATCGTGCAGTTCCAAAATATCTTGACTACACGGAGACTCAGAGTTTCCCAAATGCTTTCTCCATGCTTTCTCCATGTCTTGCTAAAATTGTTTCTCTTCAACTTGCTACCGCAACCATCTACGGTCTTATCTAATTTGTTGCTTCACCATTTAAAGCTTCGGTTGACCTTTCAAAACTCTGGAGTGGTTTCCCAGAACAAATATGGTCACTCGGCGCCAACGACAAGGCTGGTGTGACCCGTGGCTCGCTACCGTGGCAATTTTTAGAGGCTCCCCTTAAACAAGATAGCCAAGAGGTTCCCATATGGCCATCGATCAATACCTACAACATCCATCATCCTATAAATAGCATTTTGGGAGGGTTATTCGCATCCACAAATCCCAGTTCTCAAGGGGGGTCCCTGATGTTCCATGGGTTGTGCCCCCCATATTTTCTGATGGGGTTCCCGGGTTCCCATGGCGCCATGTTTGACAACCGAGGCATGCTGGGCAGGACACGGACAATTTTCCTTGATGGGGCAGAGAAGGATTTTTTCAGCAGCCAATTGATGGGAGTGTCATCTTCAAAAATGGTGGTTTAACAATTAAACCAAGGGATTTCATCGTCAGATTTCACAGGTTTTGTTCATGGTTTTGACCATCTTTAGCCCCCAAAAAAAGTGGAAAAAACAGGTTGTGCAAAGATCAACCATTAGATTGTGCAAAGATCAACCATTAGATTGTGCAAAGATCTCCACCCTATCAGAGACAATTTAATTTTGTAGCAATTTTATGCAATTTTGATCCACGACATCGACATCTGGGATCCTGGAGATTTGGCCAGGATCTAATCGCTGAGAATCAGATGCCCAGCAGTTGCTTCACTGCAACTTGGTCGCCCCCTGCTGAGCTGTGAAAAATTGCTGGTGAATGGCGCCAGCCTGAAAAACCATTGGGGTTGGAAGAAACATGCCAGGAAATTGGGGAATTTCAGGATGTTTTTTTTTTTTCGAGTTTTCCTGATCTGTTTTTGTTGCAATCAGTAGTCAGTAGTCTTTGTAATATCATGTATCCATGATCCAGGGCTACTCTAGGCCAACATTTCGCTTGGTGTCTCCTGTGGTACGCGGTCACCAGTGGTTGATCTTGGGGTGTCATGCCTGGGGTACCTCCCACCAGCACCTGAGGCAGCAACATCGTTTCAGCGGCCCTGAGCCGTTCTAAGATTCCACGTCCCTCACGAAGATGAAATCGGGACGTTTTTCTGGGCATCAAAGTTCATGTCCTCACGCGTCGTGACGCCGTTCTTTTTGGCGCGGCGAAAACAGTTCTGGGCCTTTGCTGCGAGGTGTCGTTAGCGATGAAATCCACCAAGATTCTGAAGCTGCAGCATTTGGCACAGGTAGCATCGATGAAAGCTGCCTGGAATGGGGGCATAGCATGATGTAGCCAGCAACAAATACAATATGACATCACTACAGTGGACCAAACAATAGGTCTGTCTCAACAAACATCCACCACTAGGAAATCATCCATAAATTTGCAACACACATCAAGAAACTTCAAAGAAAAACAAAAAAATGAAATTCCACGAAATTCGAATCCAGATCAGGAAAATCAAACCACATCAACTTCAAAAACATCTGCGTTTCCCCCCTCCCCAAGGTGTCCATCTGGTGCCATGCCAACCTTTGCGCAAGCCGTGGCGTCGGCACAGGCCAAGGCCCCCTTGATGCGGGCCACGTCTATGGAGGAGGCGGCAGAAGACGTGGAGATGACGTCGTTCAGCTCAGGGCTGGTTGATGCAGGAGACGGCACTTTTGCACCGACCGGAAAGGAGGGCCTAGTCCTATGGTTCCGCAGATTTCTACCATATCTATTTGATGAACTAGATCAGAGATGTATAGAGATGTAGGGATTGAACATGATTAATGGTCGACTTTCCATGGCCGTGATTGCTCAAACCGGAGTTTTTTTTTCACAGATATTCACACTTTGCAGATCATTTGTAGTATCTTTGTTCATAACCTTCCAGTCGCTTTCTCGATGTTGACGGGTATACAGGTGTACACGGTGTACACTTTCATCATGTAACAGATCTTCCCATCCACTTCACTTCACTTGCAGCATCAATTAGTTCACGTTACGTTTTTTACTGTGCAAAATTCATGTGATCTTCCCATCCAGATCAGTTCTACCAGGTTAGTAAGTGTTCTGCATACGTGTTCTATATTATATGTTTTTTTGGTCTCAACCAATTATATGCAATCAGTATCAATCAGTCATATGAGTTTTTTCGAACGACTTAAGTGACCAACTGTTTTTCCCATTTTGTGAGGCCAGTGCAGTATGCCCAGGTTTTTTGGGGGTAAACCATTTCACCGAACGAACACTCCTTACCCAACTCACTATATTTTCCATAACATTCTAATACTCCAACACTCCTTGTATATCATTATATATCTAACTGTACCATAACATTCTGACAAAATTGTCCCATCGTGAGGAGAGACCTTCCAGTTGGATCGCAAGGCCTTTGAAATCAGCTACGCCCTTAGCAACGAGGCGCTCAGCGAGACCCAGACCTTCAACTTCTGCCGCAGCGCGCGGAAGTCCATCCTGTTGAGTCTCGGGGTGTCGGCGCACGCGGCGGGCAACACGGAACAAGCTCAGGTGGATATCTTGACGCCATATGCCAAGGCGGGTGGATGTTTATATATGTTTAGTAAGACTCTATTGAATTATTGATGTGTATATATATATATAATATGTAATATTATATATAGGGTGATGTCTAGTCTAGACGTTCGATGCATTGTGTACAGATTTTTTTTTGGATCACCTATGTCATGTCTATAGATGTTAGATTCATTGCCTGTAAATCTCGGATCAAATATATCATGTCCAGTAGATTCCTCGACTAGAAAATCAGTTCACCAAGCATTTGCCACCTAAAAATCACCGTTGTTTTTTTTGGAGGCTTGGATCCCTGGAAGGCCTCCAACCAGGCGTGCATGAACGCCTATATGGCTGTGGTCCTGGGTCCAGGAACCTTTCGACTTTCGCGGGCCATTTCCAGATGTGGCTGGCTGATCGGCTTCGGAGCGTTGCCGCCTGGACTTTGCTGGTGTTTCTTTCGGGATTTACCCAGCGATTTACCATCTGGTAATTTAACATAGCGAGAACCATCATTTTACAATAGGTAACTCATCTATTTCCATGGACCGTTTTCCATAGCTATTTTAACTAACGAGGGTAGCATTGAGGGTTGATATTGAAACGGAGAGCTGAAGAGTTGATCTGACATTTCTTGGGGCCCTTTGGATCCCAAAAAGTCGTTCAACTCTAAGGTTGTGCTTGTCCTTGATGCACATCTTCATTTGTCTCAGATTGGTGGAGGTGCCTCAGCTGATTCGTCAAGATGTGCCTAACGCCACCTTTCTAGCCAAGCTCTTTCTGACACGTCGCGCCTACTGGGTGGTGGCGGTGCTCTCTGTGGCGAGTTGGTTTGGTGCCTCTGCCATCCAGCTATCGAATGTCATCAGCAACCTGGCTTGGCAGCAAATGCCGGTTTTTAGCCACCGGAATTGGGGAATCTATATAGGGCATCTAAATTCATATGAATAGATACATTACATATAAAATATGTTATATTATATATACAATGTATTATATGTACTGTATATTTAATATACTTTGTGTTTCTTTTGGAGGGGGCCAGAATCAAATCCAAGGCAACATCCTGACAGTGGTGGCTTTTGATGTGGCAGAATATGCGGATGTGCACAAGTTTCGAGACCTGGCTCGGCTCGCAATGACCGAGTGGTCATTGAATGACTTTTCCATGACTTCTGTTCCTGTCCAAAAATTGGGGGTGAGCTGTAATTTGACTGTTTTTTTTGCCGACTCATTAAACTCGGCCGACTAGGAAATACCGCCCCGTTTGGCTGGAAGCTCTTTGCCGTCATGATGTTGGCAGTAACCATTGTGCCGCTGTCCCTGAAGTCCAGCGCGAAAGATTTGCAAACCAAGGCGTCCTATGCGGTCTATGCCATGCTGGCTATTGGTGCGGTGGAAATGTGCTGCGCCTTCATTCATGGCACGTTTCAGCTTTTAGGTCCCAATCCTATTGATTATGACTCTGGGCGAAGATATGAATTTTCGTTGATTTCCCATCCCGAAAATGTGCGATGATGGGGGCCGAAGTCACGAAATATACATACATATATATATAATATATTTATAATATGTATATATATATAATATTTATAATATATATATATATTATATACATACACATATTGTATACATATTTTTTGAAAACCTTAGTAACCCTAAGAAAAGATAGAACAACAAAATCATCATTTTACCTACCTATCTTTCATTCGGGGATTTTATCTTTTTGGGTGGTGTCTCAAGCACCAAGGATATGGTGGGCAGTAACATCATCGATGGTCTCTTTGATATGGCCTTAGCTTTTGGTGGCATTGCAATCTTGCCGTACGTCCTGGCCGATATGCTTGAGCCCCAAAATGCCCGCAAGGTTGTGACGAAAGCCACCACGCGCATCATGTTTTTCTACTTGGCCGTGGCCATGGTGGGATACTTCGGCTGGGCCAACTCCATTCAGATCATGACGCCTCTGCAGATGATGATGTCCATGAGTTTTGGGTACCAATCCTGTGCGCGCATCATCAGTTTGTTGTTCATCATCAAGACACTGACCACCTTTCCCCTGACTTTCTGGCCTCTATACAGAGCCTAGACACGGCCAACATCAGCCTTTTAATGATTTCCCAGCTTTTGAACAGGTAAAAAAAACCATAAAAATGCGGTTCAACTGTGGTTCAACGTTATTTCGTGGTCAAGTGACATCCCCAATTTTTACTGGTGCTTAGTAGGGAATGAGGGAATGATCTATAATCACTAGTAAAAATAATCCCAGCAACCCCCAGCAACCCATCCATTCCCTACGTAAAACGCACCAGTAAGATGGCTATGGGTCAATACCTATAGAAACATTTTTAGTGGGATGAACATCCATTTACCAGCTATTTTGGGGTTCACTAGGTACCAGGGTTTTGACCCATCCCCAGATTTTTACTGAGGAGAAGTCGAATCTCTCTTGCAACTGGATGAAGTCCTAGGGGTTCAGCTCCACCTGCCCTGGGCTGTGCGTCGTCAGATGGTTCTGAAGGTTGCGACCAAGATCTGTTTGGTGACGATGTGCCTACTGACCTTACTGCTGAATGGCCAAAGTAGCCATCGGTGCCTGGGAAGTTGTTCATTATTTTAGGAATTCTCTATAATACTGTATAGTTTTAGAACATATATATACACATATACACGTACCGTATATATATATATATGTGTGTGTGTTTCAGTTTTAGTGATGTAACCAATTTCTCTTTGTCCATCGCTCCAATCGTAAAAATGATGACATCATAGGAATGACCAGAGAGTTCGCTGGTGAAATTCATGTGATTTCGCCAGGATGGTTCTTCTGTTCATGGGTATCCCTCTGAACGTCTGCCATTTCGCATTTCCCGCTTGTGTTGGATGCCTGGCAATTCGAAGACATTGGCAGCTGTTGAAGACCGGGCAAGAGGCGCGCGAAGACACGGTGGAATATATGTTTCACAGCACCTGGGCCTTGATGAAGGATCCCATGTACTGTAAGGTGTTTGGGGCAGCAACAAATGTGGGTATACACTGCCCATCTATAGATGGCTAGAAACAATTAATTAACCATGACATCACCCATTAAGAGTGCATCAAGAAATCCATCATGTAAGCCATGTAAACAATCTCCAGGCAATCGTTTGTGCATGTTTTCCTTGGGAAAAAGACTTGGCACCGTTCAGGTAAGAAGATCCACTACTGGTCTGTACATGTCATGGCCGCTGTGATGATCGCCATATGTTTGGGGCTCTCCAGTTATATGGTGCTCAACCTGCAAAGTGCCCCAGATCCGCAAGATGGTTGTTCCTTGTGGGACAAATCTTGTGACATCGATCCCGGGGACCGAGTTCCGTGATGCTGAAAAATCTGAGTCAGGATGGGGATGGGGAGGGGTGGAACACCAAGGGTCACCAAGGTCATCCCTGATCCGACAGGTCTACTAGGTCTACTATGTTGATGTTTGGGAACTAGGCTACCAAGCTGTTGAAGGACATAGACACAAGTGGAAAAGGGAAGCACCGAGGAGGACTACCGCTGAGTCATTTGACAAATGAAAAAGAAGAGGCTCAGAGGTCTAGACTCTGCACCAATGTCTCCCGTCCTTGCCGTTAAACCTCCATCCGGACAGTGGTTGGGTATTATGATCTTTATGAATTCTTGAATCATGTTTGTTAAACACACTCTTCGTCAAATCGATAGACATGGATTTGCAATTGTTTCCGTGGAATACGACGTTTCCATATGTGCCATTGCTCAAGACTTGCTTAAATTACTGTACTCATATTGGTGCCATGGTCATCAATCCATTTTCACATGGCTAAACATATTATAAGTAAGTCAGTGATGTTTGGATTCGCATCCTGAGATGACCTTGTTGTCCACATAGGTTCCATCAAATCCCTTGAAACTTGTTGGTGGAGTCACCACTTTCAGGGCTCCAATCCATTGTAGGTACCCTCTGGTTATGACTAACATAGCCATGGTATAGATGGCCCATAGAAATAGATGGTTTACCTATTAAAAATGGTGGATCTTTCCATGGCTATATTAAATAACCAGATGGTAAATCTTTAGTTTCCACCTTTGGGGGGAAACTGTTTTTTTTTGCGCCAGGCAGACTACCAGAGCGTGACCAAGAGCCAGATGCCCAGCGATGCCCAGCTTTCATCAAAACTATTTCATTGAAATGGTGAGATATGGTGATATAGTGTGTATGCATATCACCATATGATATTACAGTACAGTAATCACCATAATAATATAGCTGCATTGTGATATATGGTGATGTGGTGATATGGTGATTTTTTTCTGCATATGATATTCAGAAGTACATTGTTATACAGTGCATATCTGAAATATTCATGATGTCTATCACCTTATCACCTACATACCATGCACCATGAGTGATGTCTATAAATATGGCGACAATGCATAAATCTAAAACATCGCTCAGCTACTCAACTGCTTGAGGTGAGTTGCGGCGCCAATGGTCCGCATCTGAGCCGCGGATTTGGGAAGGATGAGGGGCCTCCTGCAAACATCCAACAAGATGTGGAAAAAATAGAATTGACAGATCATTTAGGAAAACCAGCGGTTTTTCACATCTATGCAAACGTAAAAACCCTAGGGTATGAATGGTTGGATTCTCTAGCAATTTGGCCAAGAAAAGAAGCCTTTTTTGATCTGTGCAACATGGGGAGATCAACCATGATGGGTCCTTGCCAAAGGTCGGTGTCGGTGAATTCGTCCAAGTACTGGAAATCAACACCAAACAAACCACTGAAGTTACTGAAGTACACATGTTGCTGATCTGTGGCTGAATTTTTGGGGGCCCGATTTGAAGCCCAGAATTTCTTGGGGTCCCCCTAGACGCTTGCACACTTTCAGCAGGTCTGCACCAATAAGAAACACCTTGAAGACGAAGGTGACCAGTGCTGGGCCGCTGGGAAGTGACCTGAGATTCACCTGAGAAGTCTGTTGTAAATCAGCAACCAACAAAGATGGTGGACAATGGTAACCTGGTGGACATTGGGACATAGGGGGGAAATCTCCTCAAAGTCTCTTTGAGGGTCTGCATTTTTTGATGTACCAAGCCTATGCAGAGCAAATCTATACGACCCGAAATGAGCAGTTGCCAAAACCCATAGCTGATGACCGTTTTTTGCAGATCAATGTTCCATAGGTTCCCAATATTCACGAGGAACATCAACCAAAAGACAACACACTCGCTGCAGGCAAATGATTACTTCCAATCCCTTCACTTTTGTACCTGGGCTCAACTGAAAGCCTCCCACATTGAGCAGGCCAGGCAGATGGGTCAGTGCTTTGGGATGTGGCCGGTCAGGGAGATGCACGAAAAATTGTTTGTTTCCGTTTTCAAGACAAGATATGAAGATAATCTGAAGATATATGAAAACTATTGAAAACTTGCGGGTCTAAACAATTGTAGCCGGTTGTAGCCGATGGGTTTGCCATGTCCACCATGACTTTGGCACCGACAGTTCGATAGTCTCGGTGTGTCAACGCCTGGGACAATTTTCTCGGACATGTTGATCGAAGAAATGATCAGAAATCACTCAAAAATTATTCCCTAAATCCAAACATGTGATAAGAACTCGAAAAAAACCAACAACAATCTATCTAGAAAATCACCAAACTTCCCAAATCCAGAAAGCCTTATCCTTCCCAATGTTTGCCATTTTTTTGGTGGCAAGATCCCCTCCACGGCCGTGTCAGGACAGTTGGCAGCGTCTGCCTGTAGCCAGGCAAGGGATCTACCGTTGATTTCCGGGATGATTTTCGGAGCCTTCGGGATGATCAGCAATCTATTTAATAGGGAATCCATCGGAATAGCAGTTCAACTCATTTTTTCAACTCATTTTGAAAAATAGCAGTTTTTGTCATCGCTGGACAGATTTTTTTCAGATGCTGCGATTTGGCCAGCTAAACGCTTGTTGTAATCATCAGTGGACCCAACGTCCCCCTCCTTGTGGTGAAACCCAACAGGTTCAGGGCCGGATGAGAATCATCAATTTGTTAATGTCATTCACCAGTCATGTTTTGTAATCCCTTTCGTTTTTTTCGGAGGTTCCCCTTAAAACAGTCACCATGAACCCATCATTGGGTTGACAGCATTTGGGGTTGATGATTCATGTATGACTCCCCCCATCTTGAGATGTCGGCAAGCTGGGCCCTGTCTTCAGTTGCTACGTCAAAGTTCCAAAGTTGAGATGGTTCCCACCATTATATAATCCATAATATACACCCCCTACATTAAATTTAACATAGAAACTAAAGAATCGCCCACATTCAGTGGGACATCATCTTCAACCCAGTTTGATCCATTTTACAGGAACATCTTCCAGAATAGGAATTGTTGATCTTCCAGATGTAATTTTTGGTGAAATTCAAGGGCATTTTTCACATCTGGGGACATCCTGACAGCTGCTTCTCCGTCAGGAACTATCGCCTCCTACGGGCTGAGCGACTGAAGCCAGTGTGAATGCTCAGTGGAAGCGGGGACAGTTAGGTTGATGGTTGATATGGTTGGCTCAGGAGAGGCCATGAAATTATCCCTTTTTTTAGTGTTTTAAAGCCAGTTAGTCGATGCCTAGTTGATGGCTTTTACTGTCTAAAATCAGCTGCCCACTAGAAATCGCTAAAAATTGCATCCCGTGAAGAGTCCCGTTCCATGTAAATGGACGAATCCCCTATTGATTGTGGAAGGTGATACTCCCCCATTCAGGAAACCAGAAAGTGGGGATGAACCCGGGACTTTCAGGGTTTCCGTGGTGATTTAATCAGCCCATGGAGATTCAACCAGCGGTTGGAGTAAGATGATTCTATGATTTCATCGATGGTTACTCCATATTAGCCATATTAGCCATTGGAATCAATTAACATTGATTACTGGATGATCTGGATGGGTAGAAGAATGATTTCTGTGGCTCAAACACTGTGGTTTTTTTTTCGATGTTTGGAGTATCCTCAAAGAGGGTCATGGTTGTTAGCAACATCCAACAGCGGGTGAAGCAACAATGACGGGCCGTTTCTGTAGCAGATGTCTTAAACGTCCCAAGATCCCAACGGCCAACAATTAGGCCCTATTTTTATGGCTTAGATGCTAATCAAGAGCCCAGATGTTGAAGTGTTGAGTCGTCTAGAATGTTGGAAAAGTATGGAAAAGTTGCATGAAATGACATCATGTCGCTATATTTGGTTCATTAATTCATAGTCATTAAATCATATTAATCAGCAAATGATTTTTGAGACAACATGATACAACCCAGTTCTCTTTGAGTTCGGTGGATGATTTGGTCGACCTGCCAGGTGCTGCCGAAAACAGAGGCAAGGCGGCCGCGTGGTGAAACTTGGTGCAAGACTCCACTGGATTGAGTTTCGGTGTAAAGGGCACTCGGCCAAAAGGCCCAAACCATTTGGATGCTGAAAATACATTATATTGTAGGCTGCTTGGTGCTTTGGAACATGTTTTTTTTCTCCATCATCATATTGGGAATGTCATCATCCCAACTGTTACTCAGTCCATCATTTTGAAAAGAGGGGTAGGTTGAAACCACCAACCAGCTATATAGATCTATATATAGATCTATATAGATGATTTACCACTAACCATCATCAACCATCACTAACCATTAACCACCAAGCAGTCCTAAAATTTAAAGGGTAGGTCAACCACCAAGCAGTAGGCCTTAGGGGAAACTGGAGTGCCGCAAGCGCGCTGGGAATCAGAGAATCCAAAGTCAATGTGACAGAAATGAATAGCATGCGTACTTTCTATCAGTTGTACGTATTTCATGTATATATAACTATATACTATATGTACATATATATATGTTATATATATATTATACAATTCTGTACAGGCATGTTCACTATCAATACACACCAAACAATGATTATCAATATTGCATGATTTCAGGGTGATTTCAGGGTCAGTTTGTGTCAGATTTCAGCTTTATTTAGTGGACTCAGTGGGCAGGTGAAGGATCAGTTTGGAGCTCAACTCATCGGGATGGGAATGGTGAAACGAATGGTGAAACGAATGGTGAAACGAATGGTGAAACGAATGGTGAAACGAATGGTGAAACGAATGGTGAAACGAATGGAATCCACCAAGATATGGGTGAAAAAAAAATACATGGTGAAAATGTTGTTGACATGTTGCTGCCTGGATACATCATGATACATCTGAATCCGACACATCAGATATCACCAAATAGTTCGAATCATGTTGGGCTTGCCAAGACAGATGGCGAGATACCAGTTGACTATGCGCAAGAGCAGGGCTATCCAACGGGCACACATTGTGTGTTTAGCCAGAACTAGGGAGTATACTTACCTGATATTTGAGGCTTGTATTTTAACTTGAACATCAACACAAGTAAGTTGATGATATGATATCCTAAGATTAAGATCGGATTGTATATGCACATATATATATACATATATATATATACATACATATATATATACATATATATATATATACATATATATATATATACATATATATATATATACATACATATCAATCCATATCTGAGGGTTTGCAGATCCCAGTTGATGGTGCATGTTTGGGCTGTTCGAGGTTGAAACCGCGAAGTGCGGACAGCAACCCGTTCCGCAACTACAAGGCAAGGGACCGTGAAAGCCCCGGTGGCATCATCGTATACGGGAATGTTTGTGGGTGTTTACCCACCTGAGAAAACACATAGACCCCGCAAAAAAATGGTGTTTCGGGGGGTTGCTGCTGATATATATATATATAGTTGGGTTGGTGGTTTCATGGTTTCAAATGTTTTCAATGTTCCACCATATTGATTTGGGGGACCCCAACAAATTGATTCTTGTTTTTTCAGGGGATGGTCCCATCGCTGCACAGGCTGAGCCGTTGAACGCGTGCGGAGTCTCAGAGCCTCAGAGCCGTTGTCCCATTGGGGATCCATGGGGGATCCCCAAGAGTTGTGGATGGAAACTGCCAGGATTCCGTCTCGATGAAGGGGGTACCCCCCCATGGTACCAGGAAAGCTCCAAACATGACTGGCTGATTGGATCATATGGAAGATATTGGAGATGTGGCCGAGCCCTGCACCTTTAAAAATGGGGATGTATTTCCTATGTCTTACCGTGATAATTATAGCTGAATCAGGGCAAGAACTATAGTAGCAGACACACCTTGCACTGGTTGGTGTAGCAACGTGTTTTTGGAAGCAACCATGTGTTTATCTTGATCTCAGATCTCACGAACTCTCATGAACTTGCAACTCGTGGGTTTTTTTTCCATGTTTTTCCTACTTTTCAAACCAAGCTCGGAGCAGGATTTTCTCCCCAACATCACTGATCTTTGCATATCAAACTTGGTCTCGGTTGCTGCCACCACACCCCCATGACCAAGGTCTCAAGGTGATCATGCGGATGATTTCTTTGAGGCTTGAAGCACTTTCAAATCACGAGAGCATCGGAGCCACTGAAATCGACCATCAAAGACTCAAAGATTTGGGATGACCTGGTGTGTTCCAGCCATGGAATCAGAAAATCGAGATGACTTTCCCTCTATCAAACGTGGCTCGCCCGACAGGCTTCACCCGCAAATCTCGGTGAGGCTGGTTCTGATGAATCAATGTTTGTTTGCCTATGTGTTTAGTTTAGATGTTGTTTGCCTATGGCAATCCTATGGTAGCGATCCCTACATAAAACAAAGGGTTGTCAAATGGTTGGGGCACCAATGATTGGGGTTCCAGGCTCCCCTCACAGTCCACTTTCGAAGCCGAAGTTTCAATGCAGTATATATATATATATTATATATATTATATATTATATATATTATATATATTATATATATTATATATTATATATATTATATATATTATATATATCCTTTCTCTCTTCTCTCTCTTCTCTTCTCTTCTCTTCTCTTCTCTTCTGTTCTCCTCTCTTCTCTCTCTTCTCCCTCTTCTCTCTCTCGTCTCTCTCTCTTCTCTTTCTCTTCTCTTCTCTCCCTTCCCTCTCTTCTCTCTGTCTCTCTCCTCTATCTCTCCTCTATCTCTCTCTTCTCTCTCTCTCTTCTCCTCTCTCTTCTCCTCTCTCTTCTCTCTCTCTCTCTCTTCTCTCTCTCTCTCTCTTCTCTCTCTTCTCTCTCTCTTCTATCTCTTCTCTCTCTCTTCTCTCTCTTCTCTCTCTCTCTCTCTTCTCTCTCTCCTCTCTCTCTCTCTCTCCTCTTCTCTCTCTCTCTCTCTTCTCTCTCTCTCTCTCTTCTCTCTCTTCTCTCTCTTCTCTCTCTCTCTCTCTTCTCTCTCTCTCTCTTCTTTCTCTCTTCTCTCTCTCTTCTCTTCTCTTCTCTTCTCTCTCTCTCTCTCTCTTCTCCTCTCTCTTCTCCTCTCTCTTCTCCTCTCTCTTCTCCTCTCTCTTCTCTTCTCTCTGCTCCTCTCTCTCTCTCTGCTCCTCTCCTCCTCTCTCTCTCTCTGCTCCTCTCTCTCTCTTTCTCTCTCTTCTCCTCTCTCTCTTTCTCTCTCTTCTCCTCTCTCTTCTCCTCTCTCTTCTCCTCT
>CAMXCT020005613.1:0-155546 GCA_947184155.2 Cladocopium goreaui | reverse complement strand
TTCTCTCTTCTCTTCTCTCTCCTCTTCTCTCTTCTCTTCTCTTCTCTCTTCTCTTCTCTCTTCTCTTCTCTCTTCTCTTCTCTTCTCTCGTCTCTTCTCTCTTCTCTTCTCTCTTCTTCTCTGTTCTCTTCTATCTCTTCTTCTCTCTTCTCTCATCTTCTCTCTTCTCTCTTCTCTTCTCTCTTCTCTTCTCTCTTCTCTCTTCTCTCTTCTCTCTTCTCTTCTGTCTTCTCTCTTCTCTCTTCTCTCTTCTCTCTTCTCTTCTCTTCTCTTGTCTTCTCTTCTCTTGTCTTCTCTTCTCTTGTCTTCTCTTGTCTTCTCTTCTCTTGTCTCTTGTCTCTTCTCTCTTCTCTCTTCTCTCTTCTCTCTTCTCTTCTCTCTTCTCTCTTCTCTTCTCTCTTCTCTCTTCTCTTCTCTCTTCTCTTCTCTCTTCTCTTTTCTCTTCTCTTCTCTCCTCTCTTCTCTCTTCTCTTCTCTCTTCTCTTCTCTCTTCTCTTCTCTCTTCTCTTCTCTTCTCTCTTCTCTTCTCTCTTCTCTTCTCTCTTCTCTCCTCTTCTCTCTTCTCTTCTCTCTTCTCTTCTCTCTTCTCTTCTCTCTTCTCTTCTCTCTCCTCTTCTCTCTTCTCTTCTCTTCTCTCGGTATACTGACTATAGAACTTGATGCTACCTCAGGCAGAAGATCTATAGAATAAATTTGAAGTTGCACTTCAAGTTCCATAACATTGAACACCAGGAACTCCAAAGTTCAATCAGTTTAGGTTTCTAACTGATTCAATCGAATTCCAATAGTAGCAGACTTACCAGACTTGGACTACAGTAAACAGATGTAATCAGAAAGATCATTTTTTTGCCATTTGCTGCATAAAAGGGGGTACCCCTTGCTGCCATGCACATTCTCGAATTTCAGAGGTGTTGAAAATCTGGCAACCAATGGCTGTCGTCTCTAACCGGTGTAGAGGCTGCCGCCGCCTGTGCAATCCACTGGTCCAGAACCTCTGATGCAGCTGGGCAAGATCGCGTCCCATGACTGCGGATAAAACGCTCGAATTGCTGTGCAACCACAAAGGCTAATGCTTTGCAAAAAGCTTTGGGATACTCTTTGTGTTTGGAAGTTCTAAAATTGCCCTGATCGTCTTTCCCTATCGCGGCAGTGTCAGGTTTGACAGAATCAGGCAAAGAAAGACTGTACAAGTCCTTGCGAAAGAATGGTAAATTCCATGCCAACAGGCCAGTTGGCTTCACTGCTGTGGCGCCCCAACGATATTGCTGCACGCGATGCAATACCAAGTCAGGCAATTGCAACAGTGTTTGTACCACCGCACTCGTCCAGATACTCGGTCTCTCTTCCAAAAAAGGGGGTGCAGGGTGTTCCGCCACAAAGATGCCGCCATAGGCAATGTGCGCAGCCAGAACCCAGACACACTGCAGAAAAAAATTACCGCCAGTATGGCACTGGCGTAATTCTCGTGCAGACAATCCCTCTAAACCAAACAACTGTGCGAATGAGCGCAACGGTCGTGGCCAATGTTCGGATCCCTCAGGTGGAGGAGTGAATCGAGCTTCACTAAACGTCTCGCACGGTGGACCACACAGGGTCCCCGCTATCCTTCCAGCAAGGTAACATTCCTCCAGCGCCCTCCAGGACACTGTATGGTGGAGGAGGTTGCCATATTCAATAGAAACAGCAGTGTCTAACGACAAAATCACAACCCGCCAGTTCTTCTGTAAAGCGAAGTTCTGCAGCTCGATGTGAAAGTCGCCAGTACGTCTCCTACCACTAAAAAGGTGTACAAAGAGAAATGTCGGAATATCTGGGAGCGTCCGGTAGAGAGGACATGCAGCAATTGTAGGCATTGTTGCAAACCTGCATTGTCTCAGCCGAGCACTCCATTCCTCTTGTTCACCATACGGTCTGGGTACAGCCTGCTGGATCTTCGTGTGGGCTGTGGGATGCCGAGGAGGCCCAAAAATTGGTGATGCCTTCTGTCGATGCGCCTGCGGTGGTTCATCATGCACATGGCGTAAACTGCTGCGTAAGGCAGAGATACGTGACAATGTTTGGAATCTAGGTAGATCAGCTACAAAGTCTGCATAGAGATCCTCCACATCATACTCAGCCTGTCCATCCAGGAGCTGCGCAACTATATCTGGCAACCAATGATCTCCCCAAGCAAGGAATGCAAACTGCACCCATTCATCAATGGCGAGGGCAGTGGCCTCAAGGGTATCACACATGGCACCTAACCAAGCTTCTGGCAACAGTTGCTTCTCCGCCACAGAGGGGCCTTGTGGATAAAAGCGCTCAAACCAGGATTGTGTGGCACAGGAGAGTGCATCTCCCAGGTCAGCCCCACATTGGAGAGGGTCCTCCGGCAAAACCGAGAACTCCAGCTGGCTAAGGCATCGCTCGAGTTCCAGAGACCATTCCTCCCTTTGCCTTTCTATTACAGTGACTTGCTCCACCTCTGGTCCTGCTGTCTGCAGCGCTTCTCTCCTGGCCAAACCAAGGACTTCATGAGGAAAAGTCGTAGACTCATAAGTCACTGACCGGCCCTGACGCTGTAGTGCAACATAGCACGGATTATATCCGAGCTTCTTTGGAATGTAAGAGAGGTGCTGCTGCAGGCGCTGGGTCGTCCAGCAGTATCTCCCACAATGGAGACAAGTGGCACCTTGCAAAAAGGGACGTTCTGGTGAAAATATTTGGTGTTGTTTTCTTTGATGAGCAAGCAACCCCCTGTTCGTGCTGAAACATTTCCCGCAGAAACAGGTGAAGGTGCATTCATCTGGCATCAAATGGAACGGCTCTGGCTGAAATTCTGCTCCAACGTGACGCAATGTGGCAAAAATTTTGTGATGGAATCTATGGGCATCGGCAATGATATGCTCTTGTTTTTTGTGGATGCGGACAGCACGGTAAACTAAGGCCCGCCATTCCTTGCCACCTGCTTGCCACATCTCAAACAAGGATGTCATGTCATGATCCCATCCTGTCGGCAACGACTGAGGCATGACATCAGAGACCCATTGCAAGTCAGCCCTCAAACCTTCCAACCATGAATGGGGTGAACTTTCAAATTCCAAGTGCACTAAATGGTGCAAAAAGGAAGGGCCAACTGAAAAAAGCCTTTGAGCATATAACAACCGATCCAATGCAAGTCTCGCCCGCACCCCTACAGTGTCAGCGGTAGCAATGACCTGTGCTGCAGAGATGGACCAGCGCTCCGGTGTCAGTCGTAGAACTTTCTTAAGCGTGTTGATCCAAAAGCCACTTAACCGCTGCAGCTGTTTGGGTGTGGGCGTGGTCCACGCTCCAAGGCCAAAGAAGAGTTTGGTGCTCACTAAAGCGTGAAATAATTGCAAACGTGTCTTGACCGGCAAATGTTTGTTTGTCAACAGTGGTTTGGACAAATGTGCAAACGCTGCTTTGGCAACACCTATGCGACAGCTAATCTCAAGATCCAACCCATGATCCGAGGTAAAAACAGTGCCCAGGTGCTTATATGCCGGCACAAAATGAAGCCAGTGCTCTGTCCCATCCTTGAAGGTACAATGAATACCAGGCTTGGCCACTAGCTGGAATTGCTGCCGGAGCTTGGCTGCATTTTGCCCCCGAAAGGAAACAACAGCGCTGGTTTTCCCACGTGCAAAATTCAATGTGAACCCAAGCTCATGCATGTAGCTCTTCACTTCGGCCAGTAGCTGCTGCAAGAGTGGGACCAGGTTTTGCGCCTCCCTAGTGACTAGCGGAACAGCAATGTCGTCAGCCCACAGTATGCTTGGGATGAACTTCAAAACATCACCATAAGCACCACCCAAAATGTCCTTGTGCATCTGGTTCTGGTCGATCCATCCATCAATTCGCTTGGCCACAGAAGCCATCAGTATATGGAATACAATGTCTGCCAGGGGGCTGCCGGGTCGAGTGCCCCGATGGGTGTGCAGGTATTGTCCACTTGGCAATGAACACCAAGTTTCCGCATGAATATCTCGGACCAAACGGACCAAACATGCTGGGGCACCTAGCTCGGCCAGGATACCAGGCAGTCCTGCAGCAGCTTTTACCTTCTCTCCCTCGTTTCCAGCGGCTTGTAGTGCAATCAGGAGCTTTTCCAAATTCGCAGAGGAAGAGACTCCTGTGACTAATTCTCTCACCAAGTGATGGAAAGCACTGGCTAAATCAAGGAAAAGCACAGCACTGCTGACACCGCGCTGGTCTGCCAACCGACAGAAAAGGCGCAGAGCTTGCGATCCAAAGCAAACTTGTTGTCCCTTAAATCCCCCTAATTGTCCCGGCGCACGTGCTGGAGCAAGGAACCTCATGATTTGCTGACGGAGGATTGCGTGGGTGCGCTTGGCCATGTTACCTAGAAGCAAAATACCACGGTACTGCTTAACGGTACTAGGCTGCAGGCACTTCGGAATAATGGCAATGGGTCCCCCCTTGCAATCAAGTGGTTCAGTCTGCCAAACGAACTCCTTCAGCAGCAAATCATGGTACAAAGAAGCAAGACCTGCAGCTGCATTGTGAAAGAGAGCGGATGGCAAAGGATCTTCTCCCGTCGCTTTCCCCGCTCTGGTCGTGCGGAATGCATCTTCCAATTGGATAACTGAAGGCAAGTCTGTCAAACTGACTGTAGAAGGAGCCCCAAACAGACTGCGCGACTGGCGTGTCAGGCACCGCACCGCAAGGTCATGAAAGGTGGTTTCAATCCCTGCCTCTAAATCACCAAAATGAGAGATCCATTGATCCTCAAGGCCTTCAATCTGAAAAGGAGGAGCAGTCATTCTTCTCTGTTGAAACCTGGGAAGTGATCTACGCACAATCGTCCAGAACTGCTTCGCCTGCGCAGGTGACAGGTATTCTGCAGCATCTTGCAACAGTGCTCCGTAGAAACTGACGTCATCTGCACGCAAGGCTGCAGTTACCTTACGCCCAAGACATCGGAACTGGAAATATGTGAAGGCAATTTGCCTATCTTGGTGACTAAGAAGCTCATCAAAGGCTACCATCAATGGTTGATGTGAAGTCTCAACCATAGCATGTCGCCAACAAGCAAACCAAGCCGCAGTCGCTGTGCGGGCTTGTGTCTGATTTAATTCAGCAAGTTTTCTCCTGGTGGCTCGCTTCTGGCATACCAGCTCCCATGTATCTGCACTCATAGCAATTTTGTGTGGTCGGCCTACTGAGGGCATGGGAGTCTCAGCAAGTGCATCAACCAGACCTTCCTGCAGCTGTCGCGCATGTGTGTGCACATCGCATGTCCAATCCGGTCGTTGGATTGCTTCGAGAGCATTCGCTTCAACATGTGTGGTATGCAACTTTTGAATATGCCGTACTCGAGCCGAGGTCATGAGCGGCATGCTGCCTGAGAGTTGGACCATTGGCACCCGGTGGTCTTCTTTGACTAGGCCGGTATCAACATCCAAACTAACCCATGCTCGACAAGAAGTATATTGCCAAGCCACAGGCAGGCCAATGAAATCATTACGGTGCCAAGAGCCATTCGAATGTCGCCAGGTCATGCCATCTCCTTCCTGGAAATGAGAAAAGGTTGAGGGCAGAAAAAGACCCTGCTCCCGCACAAATTGCTCAAATCCTTCTTCTTTGCCAGTGCCTCGCTCCGCTTGGTGGTCTCCAATATGAGAGCAAGGCTCATGTCCTATTCTGGCGTTGGCATCCACTAACAAAATACGCGGCCAAGTGCAGTATTTGTCTGGGATCTGTCTTGCAAGTGTGGACCACCATTGCGAGATCTCATCATTGGTTGCACCTGAGTGCGGGGCATGGCCTGCGACAAGAACACACTTGCACAGCGGAGTTCTCAAACGAAGAATCAAATGTCGCGGGTCAGTCGAAATAATAGCCACATCACTCTGCTGAATAAAAACCTTCTGTGATTGGCCCCGGGCATTGATGAAGTGGCCAAGGGGAATGGTTCTGGCAAGACCTATCATGACACCATAGTGCCCATGTTTGGTTGCGGAACTCTTAAAGAGCCAATATCTCGCATCATGTCCATGGCTCAAGCGCCTAAGGCGGGTCTCTTGGAAAGCAAAAATACCTACTTGGGCTCCATGCAATTGAGTAAGGAGCGAGTCCAACCTTGACGGCCCATTCAATCCATGCAGGACCAAATCATTCTTACTCGGCATGAGCGAAAGCACATTACAAGTAGCAAGGCACACTTGTAGAGTTCCAAACGCTTGGCTACGGCTGGGAACATGATCAACAGTGGCAGTGGGCATCTTGATGTCAGTGCCATCCAACGGGCAGGATGAAGGTGCAGCAGGCAGCAGCAACTCAGTGCCCTTCCAATTGACATCCTGGCGGAATAGAAACCACACCATTCTGCAGAATTAACAAAGTCTCGTCGAGACACAAACTCAAGCTATCCTTCTAGATCCTGCAAAGGCTCGCCCAGAGCCGCTTGCTTGGCAAGACAATCCACAAGCTCATTCCCAGGTTCCCCTTCATGGGCACGGACATGATGGTGGTCAACCGTGCAGCCGAATCTGGATTCAATACACCGATGGAGACTGCGCAAGAGATGGCCTCGAACAGTAGCCGATGCAGCTTGCCAAGTGCCTTCGGCTTGCTTCCCAACTGACAATGAGTCATAGCAAAACTCAATCCCAAAATGCACTTGGACCAAACATAGAAGTTTCGCCAGATCAAAGGCAAACTTGTGTGCAATAATGGCTGCGGCCAGTTCTGCTTGATAAGAAGAAGACGTCACAGGCAGCTTGGTCGAAAGGGCACCTGCAAACTGCCAGCCGGAATGTGTACGAATGAAAGCAGCTACTGCAGCACCTGCACTTGGCCCTTGATCAGCGCGCACACGGGAGCCATCATAGTACAGCCTAATGTGCGTCCCTTCAGTTCCGGGTGACCACCAATCCCTAGTCCACTCCAAGCTTGCTGGGAGAAAAGGAAAGGCTGAAGGCAGTGCATAACAAGGCATGAACATGTGTGTATCAAGCCAATCCATGGTTGCAAAAACGCGGGTAAAATCCACTGATGTAGTGCATGTGGCAAGCTGCAATTGATCAAGTGAAAACAACACATCCCACCCATGCTCAGGACAGAGGATGACATCTGGACTGGTGAGTTCCCCTTGAACAAGGATTCGGCAGCAAGCTGGCAAGTTAGTTGCCGGTTGCATTTGGCTACATGACCACAGCTCAAGCAACGTAACTTGTTCAGGGACTAACATCACCACACTTTCCGTCCATCGGCGCGGTCCCTGCTCAACAACCGATTCAATTAGCACAGCTTTTGCATTACTGGCTTGCCCATCGATGAGAATCCAACATGATGCATTTCCTGATTCGCCAGTTGGCGCTCTGACTTTGGTGATGAGTGGTGGCGTAGCACAAGGCTCATACGCCCACAATGTCAAAATGCAGTGTTCAACATCTTGATCAGTCGAAATCCATTGTCTCCGAGGAATACTACAGACTGGCTGATCTTTAGTGACTCTCCAGACCACTAAGGCTATGGTGCCAGGAGGCTCAAGAGAATCCAGAGGCCGCTGGGTATGAGCTACCTGCCCAGCTGTTAGGCGCCTCGTCAAACTCTCAGATGCCAATGCAGGAGTGCGCGCTTGAACCTGCAATTGCAACAATGAGCCTGCATCATGTGTGTCTGATGGGCCGGTCCACATGGACTCTACAATGAGTAAGAGACTAGACCCAGTTCCATATGGGTATGCATGACCCAATTGGAATTTGTGCCGCTCATACCAAAGAGAACATTGCAATAACGGGGCCTGTCCACAACCCGACTCACCCGGGAAAACAGCGTTGATAACATGATTGTACATGATATGTTCAGGTGTCGTTACTGCCATGCGCCGTAAGTTGTTTCCAGCGGCAGTCTCACAAATGGTCACAAGAGTGGTTGACCATTCTGCGACTGGCGCCTGAACAAGGATCACATGTGCCGCAGTGCCCTGTTCCATCATGTGCGGCTGTGGTGAGACCACACTCATTTCAAGAGGCAGGTCTGACTGAATCATGTCTGCCCAAGCCTCTCTGATTCGATGTTCCCAGCTGTCGAAATCATCGAACAAAACAACAGCTCGAGAAGCAGCGCATTTAGGAAATGGAAACCTGTGATCTACAAACCATGTCAAAACTTGGGTGGCCGGTGCTTCGTGCTCCCATGCAAACGCGTCTTGAATCCACAGGGAATACAAGGTTTGGACAAACTCAGATTGTACGGACAAACAGTTCGACCCAGGATTGAATGCAGGGGCAAGGGGATTGAAGGCAAAGCTATGCATCTGTGACTGCATCAATGACAAATCTTCAAAGTGCAGTCGCTCTGTCGGATCTTCTTCCGCAACCGGCGCTGCAACATGGATTCTCAAGCTATCACCTGACCTAAGCGCGACTTGCAAATGTTCAGGGACTTCTCTACCCTCTGCTACGAGATTGCACCTCCTATGCGCACAAAAGGTGGCGATTTCCATGACATTCACAACATCTTGCATGGTTACCAATGGCTCAACTGAGAATGCACCTTGGATGATACCATCATTGGTAGGGCCTTCAAGAAGCGCCGTAAGGACAACAGCAGCTCTGTGTGCTCGCCTACCTTGTTCTAGAATCACATGGCATGCACTTTGGTGTCTCCTGAATTGTGGCGGTCTTGGGTGCACAATATGAATGGAGAAAGGGATCCTAGCATCCAACATGTCAATCCAAGCTCGCCTGAGGTCTGCAATCCAGGTAATAGGCAGATTGTTCAACTGGACCTCCCTGGGGCGACGACAGGCAGTTCGGCGATCATGGTGGATATACCAGGTAGTGGTCACAATGACAGTTTCATCTTCCCAAACATCCAATACTCCATGTGTCCTAACCATCTCATGTAACGGTCTGATCCAATTTTCAGCTCCATCATGTAATGGACGTCTTGGCCGTGGCAGGTGCCCGCTGAGCATGATCATTGGTATATCTCGATTTTCCTCAACCGTACCAGGCTTGCATGAACGTGCCGATGGGTAAGGACTTGTAACATTCGGCGTAGGCACCTGCAAAAAAAACACATTGTCATCCTGTTCAAAAAGTGGCTGGATGTTGGCATCCATCGCAGCAGCCATGGCAGGCGACCACAGTTGCGGGTACTGATGTGTCGGCTCATATACATGAGATGCCGGTACCGAGACTACAAGGCCAAACCCGGTGTGAAGCTCTTCAAGGCAGTGCTTTGTGAAAACCAGCCTGCCCATAGCAACTTGGCATTTGCGAAGACAACAGAGGTCCATCAATTTCACTTGGTGCAAGATATGGCGCAAGGTGACCAGTCTACTGATGGAGACAGCAACATGATACACATATGCGTGCGCTCTTTCCATACGGATTACTGAAATCACACCAGCAGAATGTGTAAGAGGCACACAATGTTGTTCCACTATGACATGAGCAAGCGTGGACTCGGTTTCTGTCCCTGGCGGAGTGGGGGAAACCACTGTGATAACAGTTTCTTCTGACGGGTCCAGCAAGTCATTCCATCTGTCCAAGATCTGCTCCTTCCAAAGCAGAACATCACTCCCAATCAAACGTACTGATCGGCTCTCAGCACATCGAGGAGCTAAGCGATGGCTGATGAACCAAGTTGTGATGTATGCAACTGGCCCTTCTTCAACACATTCAACAAAACCCCAGGAGCTAAGGAGATCTGTAAGCTGCTGCATCCATCCAGAGAAGGCCTCATCTCCAGCAATAGGAAGGGGATACCTATGCAGATGCAAGTGCAGCGGATGATGATCACAGTCAAACCCAGGTCTGCATACATCTGTGTCTCTTTGGGCAGAGCCAGTTCGTGCATGGGACTGGACGAATGACAAGGAATTATGCTGTCTTGGTCTTTTCGTGCAATCACGGTTGTCTGTTGCTTCCATCTCATCAACCATAAGCGCAAACTCAAGTGCATTCTCTGTGGAAACCGCTGTGTCCAGTGATGGCGTGGCTACCACTTTCAAATAGCAGCCATGCTGGATGGAGTGCACTCTTGAATCCTGCTCATTCCAAAGCACATTGTTACGGTAAACCAAACAGCGGTCACCCTGCAAGAAACAATAGTTTGCAAGCCTAGCTAAACGCAAGACATGGGACCTGGACAATTGTGGAACAACGCGATGGACATTTCTGGAGACTTCTGGTGCTCTCAGCATTCCTCCTGGCAGCGGTTGGAAATGCACTTCAACATCCAGGATAATTAACTGCTCCAAAGAACCTAACGCAAGATCATTGACATACTGTAAGATTATGGAATCTTCTGCTTCATGCTGTCCAGCAAGGATGGCCTGTACATGGTGAATACCGACCAGATTCCGAAGATGTTCACGCAAGAAGCGAGCGATGTCATGAATGATGGAGTTATAGGTATCCCAACGCAAAAAACAATGCACAACAGATCTACCCAGCCTATAAATCTGTACACCTTGCCATTGCTCAAATTGGGTCAATGAACGCGGAATCGACGTGTCAGTCGTGTGTTCCGAATCTTCTCCATCATAGTCATGTTCCTGTGCCATATGGCCAACGCCAGGAGCAGCATTCTGGTTGACAGAGGCAGGCTGATCTCGGAGGGATCCACTGTTATCCTCAGAAGATCCTGCTGTGGAACGGCGAAGTCTTGGAGTAATATGCAACGCAAATCCATGTCCATCTGACATGTAATGCGCAGGCACAAGGCTAAATGGAATGTGCTGCCATCCGAAATAGAAATTACAAACTTCAGCATGACACAAATGTGAAATGTCTGCCGCATTGGCAAGTCCAGCTCCACTAACCTCGTCAGGGAGGGAAATAGCTACCGCAAAAGGCCGTCGATGACCTGTGGGTGTCTGTTGATGTACCGACAATAGACCTGCATATCGGTTAGCATCTGTGCCTTGGGCGACAATCACATCAGCTAAAATCTGCCTAGGGATGTAACTGCGGTCAGGATCTGGCATGACTGTGAAAAATTTGACATCTTCAGCATGGATGATCATTTCTCTCCAAGCATTTGCAATCTCACTTTGCCAGCGACCCCAGTTGTGGTCCAGTTCTACCAAACGAGGCACAATCCATCTAGGGTAATGCACATGATGTAAATACCATGTTCGAATTGTGATTCCATTTTCAAACAAGAAATTCGGTGGCAATGCAAGAAAACCAGGCAAACTAAACAAGTCATTGACAAATGCCGGCGGCTGGAATTGTCGTTCCACTGGGCCGTTGGCTTGAACAGGTTCCCTACTGGCCTGAGCAACTCTGAAAGGAATGTTATCGTGTTCATCAGTCAATCTGGCTTGAATAGGAGCAGGAATTCCATTATCGAGGCTCGGTTCCTTTCCCCCGGAGATCAACACGGCCCGGCTGGACAGCGGATCATCTTCAGGTTCAAGGGCATCAATCTGGGATGGTCGGAGCCGCCATGGTTTGGCAGTCCACTGCAAAAATGCTTCAACCTCAACGGAGGTGTACTTCATGGTAATTTCCTGATCTATGCCAACATAGAGATCAATAGTGTCTCGGAAACAAATGCTTTTCTTGACATAAGTTTCTTTACGGCACCTTGACAAGAAACAGGATTTCAATGGAGAGTGATGTTTCGAGAGAAGTTGGCAATCATGCTTCTGGAGATCGGATGCAAAATCAGTCAAATCATGGGAGCCTATAGGGGATTCAGAAAAAGCTTGCAGCAAACCCAGCTTGCATTCAGTTTCCTCCTTGTACAAGGACAAGGAAAGGCTCTGTGCACGAAGCACCGCATCAAATGGGTAAAGGAAATTCGGCTCATCCCAAATAGAATGCGACCAAGGCATCAACTGATAAGCATCACAATCTGTCAGCAGGTAAGTGCCGGTGTTCAATGACTCACCAGGCAACCCTGCACTGAACAAGGCGTCATGCATTCCATTACAAAGAACTGGAGCTGCACCGCCAAAGTTCACGATTCCATAGAGGAGGCCACATGCCCTGGAAAGGGCTCTAATGATCTTGGGCGCTTGGGAGCAGGAAGTGTCTGTGTCTCGTCGTCTGACTTGACCTCGTGCACTTCCTCTACCGATGCTTTGCCAAGATCGAGACCCAAAGACTGCGCACAACTCTGCAGCACCTTTTGCATAGATTGCTTCAACTTTTCCTCTTCTTTGTCGATGTCGGATGACTCTTCCGCCTCCAGCTTTGGCGCCAAGGGTGTGGCTGTGGCCAAACCTGTGTTGGCTGCCTTGGCATTCAGGAGTTGGATCGTATTCCTGGCCATCTCGATATCCTGCTTGGCTTTGTTGGTAATTTCTTGAAAGGCCGTCTGCTGTCTGCGGTAGCTCTGCAACTGGCCTTGCCAGGTCTGGATCGCCTCGCCGACATGCTTGGCCCATTGTGCTTTGTGTTGTTGCTTGGCATCGAGGTTCTCGGCAAGGGTCTTCTGGGCCTTGCTGAGCGCCTTGGTCGCGGAGTGAAGTCCTTTGGCAACATCTTTCACCGCATCTCGCTCGGCCTTCTCGATCATATCCTTCACATTCTGTGGCCTCAAGGCCTCGTCGGGGTATGCTTCCTTGAGAGCTTCTGCCATAGCAGCAACATCCTGTGCGGACTGGATCAATGTATTGGCTGCTGGGAAGGGAGAACTGGCGGTCGCAGCGTCTGCCACTGGCCATGGTGTGGCAGATGGGGCAAGTGGGCCAAAGGGAGATACAGCGGCAAAGGAATCGCCAGCGCTCTTCCCATCCTTCCCTTTGGCCTCTGAGGCCTTGCCTTTGCCCTTTCGGCCTCTCGGGCTTTTGGTTCTCGGCCTGGAGGCAGAGTGTGGCCGTTGAGCAGGCCATCCTTGATCCTTCTCCCATTTCTTCCAATCTTGATCCCAAGTTTCCCACGAATCCCTGTAGACAGAGGATTGATAGGCCGGCACCGTCTTCGGCTCGGTGCGATGCCTGGTGCCATAACTCCAATGAGTATGGCAATTTGGGCACGTTGTGTGCACCTTCTTGTTCAATCGATGGCATGTGCCGCAGTGCCATGGATATGCTTCGTCCATGTTCGTCATGGCGTTGTAAATCTTCTGTAAAAAAGAGAAATCTTTGGAATGATGATGGCTGAGTACCTTGTGTACCTTTTTGAGCGTCTTCGCGCCCAAAGGCCGCACTCCAGTGCGATGTAGATACCAGCCCCGTCGGGCTTTGGCGCGATTCCTGCGCGCTTTTCTCCTCAATGTCAAAGTAGACGGCGCAATCGTGGGCGAAGTCAAAGACAATGACAAAAAGCAGAAAAATCAACAAAATTGAGCACATAAATCAATCCCAAAAGGCCAATTTAACAGCAGCTGATGGGTAGAATGGATGCAAGGGAAAATACCGCCAAATAGAACCAATAAAATTGTCCAAATGCACGGTCGTCGGCCCCCGCAGTGCCAGGTCAATAAATTTCCGGATAATACTGTTGCAAGAGGTTGCACAAATGCCAGGCAAAGGGGAAAATCAACCTTATACCAAAGCAAAAAGCAAACAATGCCAGTGAATCCAAAAAATAATGTAAATGTGAAATGTAGCCCAAATAGAAAGCCAGAGGCTGAGCAAACAGCAGCTAAGGCAAATATGTCCCGATCAAGGCTTGTTGTATTTGGCGACGAAGCCAGCAGCAAGCCCGCGGGTTTGAAAGCCACAAATAAAAACCCGCTTAGGAAATGGCTTCTAGGTCCCTGGGAGCGTGACTACCGTGGGGCGCTAGAGCCAAACCTTCAGAAAGATCAAAGAAAAAAAAAAAAAGGAAAAAAAAAAAAACAACATCGTCATTTCCGTTTTTCTATGTCTCCGCGCGCCGAGACGACCACATCGCCGACGCGGCGTACGACGGCGACCTCCCGGCCGTCCGGGGCCACCTGCGCCGCGACCGCGGCAGCCTCGACCGACTTGATCGGCACGGCTGGGCAGCGCTGCACTGGGCAGCACAGCTCGGCCACCGGGCGGTCGTGGCGTTCCTCGTGGCGAAGGGCGCCGCCGTGGACGTCCTGACCGGCTCCACCCGCGGGGAGCTCAGCAATCGCCGGTCACGGCACCGCCGGACGCCACTCCGCCGGTGCTGAGGTTCCACTCCGCTGCACCATGCAGCATGGAACGGCCGCGTGGAGTGCGTCCAGCTGCTGCTGGCAGCAAAGGCCTCCGTGGAAATCAAGGACCGCGACGGCTGGGGGCCTCAGCCGATGTCCCGTTTTTGAAGACCGTTTTTTTTTCACCGGCAATCACAATAACAGATATAACAGGTGCAGTTCAACGAATGTGGCATGTCTCAATGACTTATGACATATCTTTTAAGTTTTTTCAACTTCAGCATGGGATTTCTCTGGATTTATCATCTCAGGTTCCCGTCTTCAAAGTTCCCTTGAAATTCAAGAGCCCTGATTTTGGGGCGTGTGTCTGTTGAAAAAAATTGGGTTTAGAGATGATTTTGATTTCATCCATGTCTTTGACATCCGTGTGAGCCAAATGAGAAGAATGAAACAGCGCTTTCCGCACATGGTTTCCACACGTCAAATTCGGCAGTCCGCACGGCGATCAAGTGAAGTGATATTGGAAAGGGTCACTTCGAATGTCAGCTGTGGTTCCCAGGCAGAACGCCTTTGGATCTCGCAAGAAAGAATGGACACACAGAAATCGTGAACTTGATGGAGAAAGCCTCTTGGCTGCACGGGTGAGGCTCAATGCTAGTGGCCCAGTGGCATAGTAGGTGGGAATATCCATGGGTGAAACATGGTGAAACTGCTGGCACTGGTGGGAATGAAAACATGAAAGGAGTAGGGATAGTGTGAGTCGGTACCAGGGATGTTTACGCATCCGATTTTGGACACATGACCCATGAAGATCCATGAAGCCTAAACCCATTGCCAAATCATCACAAGCCACCGGCCAACAATTGAGCACAGGTGAACCACGAATTTGATTGAATCTGCAGAATTGATTCGGCGAGAACACATCAGATTTTCAGATTATGCACGGACAGAACAAGTATGGTTTTTTGCCGCTTGACTATCTTCAGCACTACATGGCCTAAAGGTCACCGATGGTCACAAAGTAGGCATTTGTTTGATGTCTCTTCTGTCCATATCGTTTTTTGGGGTTGAATCATTTTGAGCCCCAGATGTTGTTTGCACATTTGCTCCGCCCAAGGCATGAAATATAAGGCCTGGCACCGGGAATAGCTCTTTTGGTGTCTCATGTGCCAGTCAGTTTTTGCTGGTAATGACAGTTAATAAAGAACTGGAGCGATCATCAAAACATTCACGGGAATGATAAACATGGCTAGGGCTAGCAAGCAGCTCCTACTTGCCTGTGACATGCGAAACTTGATGAACATTGCACATTGCACGCACCAAAACTTTGACTGCTGGGCTTATGACAACATGCTGGGTATCTTTAAACATTAATCAGTTGTCCTTGGCAGCAAGATCTCTCCAATGCAGAACCCTATCCATATACAGTTTTACACCTTTGTAATTGTTTTGGTGCAAGAAATGTTAGACATGTCGGCGAGTGTCTGACAACATGAAGTTTGTGGGAAAACATCTCCAGTCACCTGCTTCGCCTCCCGTTTTCGCAGGTTTGGTGTAGTGATTTCTGCATACCTCAATGTCGGGCCAAAGGTGCCTTTGGAGAGCACCTGTGAAAAGATCAAAGATGTGCCGTCCAACGCCGTTGGGTCCACAGGGTGTGGATTAAAATTGGGTCCCCGCAAAGTTCCCGGCTTTCGATGGTTTAATTATGTTTTATGAATTCAATGCGGAAACCAGAACCTAAAATGATGAATATTTGTGATTGCATTGGGTTTCTCTCTATTTCAGTTTGGGATCAGGATTGAGCTTAGCAAGTGGCTGGAATCTCTGCTGTGCAGCCATTAGTTGTATGACATCACACCGCTCCTTCCTGTTTGTGGTGGATTGTTATGTTCAATTGTTCAATTCTCTTGTCTTTTAATGTGATGACATGGTGAGCAAATGTCGTGAAATGACTTCCAGGTTCAAACCATGATTTGAGGTGGCAACTCAAGTAGTTTTCTTTCCAACGGCAGAACAATCCACTACCCCCAAAGGTGGTAGATATTTTTCAGGTAGTCTTGGAATACAGCTTCCACGACTGTTCGGCGATGGCCCCATGATCGCAGGCAAGACGTATCGGGTCCTGTATCGATTCCTTTGCGTTGACTGTATTATGCTGCAGTCAAGTTTCACCTGGGATGAAATTGCCTTTGAACATGTGCAATGCATAATCGATGTCACTGGTTTCAGGTTCAAAGCAACCGCAGGGAGTGAAACGCACATCAATGTTGCACCATGTTAAAGATGAACACTCGTGCCACCCATCAACGTTTCTTGACTGGGAAGCTACAGATATTCCTCAGTGCGTCGGGAGTTCATTTTAGTTGCTTACTACTTTCAACTGTCAAGCAGCAATTTCAAGAGCACAGGGTTGGAAGAAGGGACCTCCAAGGCTTCAACATAGCATCCACCTCAAGCTTTTTTGGATTGGACATTTTACAGCTACAGTTCCACCATTCTGTGGGAATTCCCGTTGCGCAATACGTGCATACAATCTGGTGTGACAGGTGTGCAAGGCCATCGTGAAGTCACCTATCAATCTGGCAGGTAGCGACTTCCAAAAAAAAACATGTCAACCTGCATGGGTCCTGTGAATCATAAGCTTGGACTTCGCGAATACTTTACAAGAGTACCATTTTATTTCACGAAGAAGGGCCGTTTCTGCCCTGGCGCTCCAAACTTACTCTCGGAAGATGTTTGGGACCCAAAAACCAACTACTAGCGTCTCAGACGGTGTTTGGAACTGCAGGGTCGGGTGAAACAAATTGATCTACAACTAGTTGTACTAGTACTGCTCTCTTTGGCAGATTTTTCTTCATTTCACACCATTTGCAAGTCAAGACCAGTTTTCCGGATAGCTACCCATGAACACCTAGGCACCTAGGCTTCACACATTGAGATACCTCCATTGCCGAGGTTTGAGCAAGCTGCAAGCCGTCAAAAGGGTGCCAAGATGCTGCTTGGTGGTTCACACCACCCCAACTGGTCAGTAATGGAAGTAGGAATACCGATTATCAAACAATAGGGGTCTAAACACCTGATATCACCTGATTATAGTTATCAGATATACACCTTTTGTTTTAAGCATCACTTAACTTATCATTGTGTATCTACATATCAGTTTTAGCCGATATTACAAATATATCACTTGACATAATCAGATGAATAACGGTTTATTAACATGATAATGATTGGAATGTGCTTCGTGTTTGTGGGGTTAATTCTCCCAGTTCTATAGATGTATGAATCGGGGACTTCAGCAGGGCTACTAATAAATTAAGATCCGCAGGATGATTGACAAGGGATTGTTTCAATGACTTGGGGATGGCTCCCAACTGCCACTTCCCCCTCAATTGTATGTTTGAAAAACAACTTCATATGTAGCCTCTGGTAGCATAGACAGCTCTGGACAATCACCATTTATAGTAGGTAAATCGACAAACTAAATGGACCCTTTTCAATAGCCAGGTTACATTACCAGAGGGTAAATGACTGGGTTTTTCAACTTTTATCAACAATCGTTATATCTACCAGAACCTTCGAAGGATTGAGTTCAAAGAAGAAGACAAATGGGTTCAACGGGACACTGTGAAATCCGGTTTCAATGTCCTGAAAAACACATATAATATGCATTGATACACCATTTTGTAGTGTTGACTGCATGCCATATGATTGTGGATATCTTGCTTCAGGATTTGCGGTTTGGACTTCAGGTTGGATTTCAACAGATTTCCTCCATTCGATCCAGTTTCCAGATCCCTTGGGGCGTGCTGAGGACTTTCAGATTCTTTCATTGCTCCGGCTGGATGATATCTTGGCCCTTGTTTTCATAATAAACCATAGTTTTTTTAGATTAGGGTGGTACTTCCCCACTAATCAAAATCTGATACTGAACCGGTACCCCCTCCAATTAAACAGCCTAAGGGTTTACTAATCCAGGGCTGACATTAATCCTGAATTGATATCTAAATGATTTAGTTTAAGACGTCATATTTTTTTCATATTCTACCTTGTCATATTTTCCATTGAAAATAAAAAGCAGTCGTAGCAGAATGTTCGGATTTTGACGCAAGAGGCATCCTTCGTGGCACAAAATCAGACGCACCGAGGAAATCCGCGTGAGGATTTCTCGAGGTCCTGAGGCGGAAATTGTTTGGAAACTCTGAATCCTGGATAAAGTTTGAAGCTTGGAGCACACCCGGGTCTGAAAATGGAGCCAGCAAAATTGCCAATGGGGAATTAGATTTGGGATATTCATGGATAGTCCATTTTCAGATAAACCCACCTCTTTTCAAACTTCGTCAAAGCTCATGGAATCTGATCATCTGCCGCAGTAGCTTTCGAAGCTCCTTTGGAGAGGACCGGGTGACCGGGTTGGGTTGGGCCTTCATCTGAGCATCCAAAGATTGTGGAGATTTCATCAGTTTGGGATTGCCAAGTTCAGATTTTCTTGATGTTACTTGGGGTGCAGTTGGGATTATGTTTTGCGGCTACAACTATGACAATAATTCCCATACGTTGTGAAATATGCATGATGTTAGTTCGATGATGTTTCCCCGATAATTTCCTGGTCACCATCTTTTCCATGTATTTGGGGTTTGCTGTACCACATCTTGGACAAAGCCACATATCATCCCATATCCTTTTCCGTTCATTGATCGTGGTTAAAGTTACAATGGCCTCACCATGACGTCATGACGTTGGTTGCGAAGGGGAATCATCCGAACATGTCCTTTATTTCAGGTTGGTGAATTACAATATACCAGCCAAATGGAGATGATTCTTCTCATTGTTCATCAATAGGACTACAGGTTTTTTTGAGAAACAACCACGTTTTTGGTGTGAATGACCATATTTGGTTGATGGTTCACACTCCATGAGTCATTTGAGAATGGCTCAAAATGAACAATCCCAGCAAAAAAGTGGACATTTTCAGATCCAAAAGAGACCAGCGGTGTCCAAAACAGTGCCCCAAATCAAAGGTCGCCAAAACCGTGCCATGATTGAACCTTGGGTGATCTGCCCCATGTCGGGTGTAACTCGACCTGGTAAATCCCAGGCATTCGAAGTTTCTTGTAGAGCTGGGTTAAATTTCCTGGCTTGACAGGTTTCTGTATACATATTCAATACATACATGAATATATCATATATAAAGCCATGTCCCCAGAATTTCGAGCCATGGCTTGACCACATGGTGTTTCGACAGGAGTGAGACCAGGCCTTGGATCACTGGCCATCGATTAGCAGCCCTGGCGCTGTTGGGTTTTTGAGGGACATTTGGCTGCCGGGATTGATAGATGTTATTAGGTTTCTTCATGTTTCATGTTAAATAGTTGGGTGATGTCAATTCTGAATTCTCAACAAATAATTATTAGACATATTTAGACATGATATCACCCAACTCTCCAACTATCCCAGGTGTCTGGGCATGACGGGTCAGATCATGAGTCGCCAGGATCGCCAGTTGGCGTCAGTGGATCATGGGTCGGGTTTGCCGTCAGAGGCGCACGGCACTCGTCCTTCCGGACTGAGGACTGGAAGTTTAAGCAAAAAATCTCATCTATCAAATCATCCCAAATCATCTATCAAATTGCTTAAAAGTAATTGTCATAGTTAAACATAGTTCCTGATCCTTATTGGTTCTGGAAGTTTTTTGTGCCACTGACTTTGGAGAGTGATGGTCAAAGCACTTTTGATTTCACGCAGGCATTGCAAAAAGCAAAGGAAAAGGGCCTGAGCACTCAGTTGATGGACAGCTTTGATGAAGAATGGCAGATGGCAGATGCAACCCGAAAAGGGTCCGTTTGTGATACGGCCATAATCTCCCAATCTGTTTTAGATGGTACCAATCCATGTATCAAAAACCCCTAGGCATATCTAGGCATCCTTAAATTCCTTGGTACCCCCATCGAGAGCCCAGGCGTGAGAAGGACTTGGACTTGGAGCCTGGGCAGGTGGCTCAGTTTGGAAAGAGTCGAGAGATGGCTGGAGGCATTTCATGGCGTGCCATTTGCAGCCATACCGATACCTGAAGATTCGCATGCAAGATGTCATCAATGATGATGATTGGTAGCTGCATCATTCTGAATTGTTGCAACTCCAAAATTGCCAAGTGCTTTACAACATGAATGCTGTTGCTTTTTTTCTGCACCCGCAGATGGTCCGCTCAACCGTTCAACAATTACATTTTTCTCAGATTTTCTGCACTCGCATGACCATCAGCACCCTGCAGGTCTTCCAAGAAGAAGTTCCACGAGCGAAGGCGCGTCAGCAGTTGCGAGAAGCCCAAAATAACGATGCCAGTCGGGGCCTTAGACAGGGTGGCTATGGGGGGGGGCAAGATTCAAAATCCACCGAAGCCACTAATGCAAGTACTTCATCCATCCGTGGCGAAAGAATCCCAATGCACTGCAATTTATTCAGCTTGAACCCCCAAAAAACATCAAAAAAACCATCCAACAATGGGGATTCAATAGGATTGCCCCCTTAGAAATGAGTAAACCATCCCATCTCCTACAACTAACCTCCCAATTCTGATTTCCCAAGGCTCTTGCGTTGGAACCTCCCAACAATCCTGTTGAATCAGGTGCCCTGCGTGATGCCGGGAGGCCAAGAGCCAGCTCCCCGAGGAGATGCAGCCCGACAGCGATGCGGTGGATTTTGACCCAGCCTACCATGGCCAGGGCCATCCCTTATGGAAGATCTTCACTGACCACAGAGATACTGTATTTATTTTTTTTTCAAACCATAGGTCTGGGTGAGACCCGTTGGCACCACTATATTATAATCATCTATACACTAGTACCATCTAGTACCTAATTTACTGAGGATTATGAGAAGCCATGGCGAATAGAGAAACTGCTTTCAAGCAGAAAAGGAGATGGCAAATAGGGGTAATTTTGCTGAAGTGGATCCATTCAAATGGCCATCACATATGGAACATAAACAAATAAGCCATTGGAATTATTTTTCCCGGATTGTTTCAGACTTTCCAAAGTCTTTAACCCTGGCTGAAGCAAGAAAGATTGGGATGTAAACCTTCAAACTTGGGGTTTTGCCGCCAAACTTAGGAGGATTTCACATGATTTTGGCGTGGGAATATGGTGATTTAACATGATTGAAGCAAGAACCATGAGGATTGAGCCATGAAAATCGGAGGTTGTGCATGATTTAAGCATCAAATTTCACGATTGAACTCACGATCGAACCATGACATAAAGACGGTTTCAGAATGACACATTGAGACTATTCTATGGACTTAATTGTACATGCAAATTTGAGTGGCAAAAAGTTATAATTCAATGTCTGGTCATGTATGGTCATTATCGTTGCGGCTATGATCATGAACCAGTGGATGGAATGGATATCTGATTCTTGGAATATTGCGATGTTCGGCAAAAAACTCAGGGGTGAGGATGCGCAATGATGTAGCTCCGAAATCCTGACTTGCGAATGGAGCATACCAGGCTACCTTGATACCTGCAGTATTAAATAGCTGTTGATAATCATCTGGCCATCCATTGAATGGCAATGCCATCGGTCCAGATTTACTGAAGGTGATACTGTGATATTGCTATTATATGTTATTGTAGTATGTTTAATGTGTGTTCCATGTGGTAATTCTTTGAAAATTCTCGGAAATGTCTATGTGCGTGGCAGCGCCAGTTGAGGAGTCATTGAAGAAGACCTATCTGGTGCAAGTTCCGCCCGTGTGCGTTTTTCGGTGGGGATCGCTGCTGCTCATGTTTGATTTTTCGAGGCATCGAAATTATGTCAGACGGTCAGACGTTTTTTCGTGCAAAACGTTGAGCCTTGGAAAACCATCCGGCCAGGTTCATTGGTATCATTGGACTTCCGCGAGAGCGCTGTGAAGCCTGCCTCTCAGCCTCTCAGACCATGACAAACTTGTGGCATTGCCATAGAATCCCAAAAGGAAGGAAAAAACATGAACATATCATTTGGACTTGGTGTTCTTTGCCATTTCCAGCGACAACAGTGTTGTTTTTACCACGAATTACTGTATCATTGATTTTTTGAGAGAACAGCACCACCACCATCATCATCATCACCACCACATTGTTTGAATCACCACCATTTGTTTTATCACCTCCTTGAGGATCATCCCACTAGTTTAATTGGTAAGCAAAACATATTCATATCTGAACTTCACAAAACAGTTATTTCTTTGGAGGTTCCCAAAATTGGGATCCCCAAGTCACCATAGGTCCCTCTAACAAAGCGGAAACCTCGAGTTTGAACATGTAGAGATGATCCCACTTAGTATCACTGCTCAACACGTATATTCAATACATGACCATATATAACTTAACTTTATAACACAGTTATATATGGAGGTTTCCTAAAATTGGGGGGCGGTACCCCAGTCATCATCAATTTTATGTTCGGGTTTTCGATTGTAAACCATCCAGCTATTGGAGTAAACCCCATAGAAAAATAAGTCCCACCTTTCTCGGCCTCGGCCTGGCGCCTGGGCGGAGTCGCAGCGTCAGATCCGAGAAGTTCTCGTTGGAGTGCCTGGAACCTGGGAAGGCGCCACTGCTGGTTTTGGAAGGATCCGTGGTCTCCCAAAATGGAGGATTAATATAATGCTTAATCAGTTAATCATGGATTAACAATGGTTGATATTTATGGTTGATATACAGTGGTGAATATATGGTTAATAGAATTGTGAATCATGGGTTGATCATGAGTGAATACTCCATTCCATGTCCATATCATAAATAGGTGGGTACCCCAATAGCTGGCAATAGCTGGATGATTTCATGGAGGAACCCATCAATGGATGATGACTCGGGGTACTGACTTGGGAAACCACCATATGGGGGCCAGAAAGGTGCTAGATAGACTGGATAGATGACTTTAGGCGCGGTGGAGATGAATGGGAAGAAATGGGATGTAATTATGATGTGCTGTGATAAATATTGATAAACCATATAAAACCTACACCCCAAGTAGGCAACTTAATGTGCGCATCATTTTTTCGACTATTTTTGACGGCTTCTGTGGTTGGTTTGGAGTGCTGGCTCCATCGCAGCATTTATGGCTCCATCGCAACCTCCAAAAAAGAGTCCAACAAATGGAATTCTGGTAGAAACCTAAAGAAAAAGGCAAACTTACGTTGATCAATTATACCTTTACATCTTTTTTGGGGTTAGAAAATACTGTAATTTCTTTAAAATTCAGATATGGCAGGTGAGGGCTTGGGTGGTGGCAGGACTGCCGAACGACTCCTTCAGCATTGAGAATGGCATCATCATGGACAAGGCGGTTATCCGGGCACTGGTGAACTAACAGTTTGCTATGGAAAATTGCCATTTAGTGCGTTGATTTACCAATTTAAAATTGTGATTTTCCATAGTTATGTTAGTTTACTAGAGGGTAATCTCAATCTATGGATATTTTTGGTCGCGTCAGTCAGTAGGGAAAATGATTAACCAACAATTTTTGGGGTATCACATGTTTGGAGAAGGCTTCATATACGTTTTTTTCCCTTGGTTCTTGGATTGTTATGGATTGTTGCGATTTGCGACTGACATCTGGGCAATTAGCAAGACGTATTCAGACTTGTCCATTCAATGTCGGACTGTGACACAAGTGCACCCTGTTCTGTGGGGATACGGCAGGCACGACGGTTCCATGCTCAGCATGGCTCAGTGATGAACGTCTGGATTGAGGATTCTGACCACATTTTTGGACGGATGATTGGCATTTGGTTTTGGACCTAGTTGAATACATACTCTGTACTCATTTCACCTTATATTTTGTCTATAGAATAAGACGTGTTTCACAAAAAATACGCTCTTATCAACATTACAACATTATTTAACATCAGTTTCCACAAGTTCCATCAATTTCCCAGTATTTTCCAACCTTTTCCAGATACCATGGTTTTTTCTATCCCGTTTCAGCATTTCCCCACCAAGGTGGCCCTCATGCACCCACAAGGGCAATCGGTGGATCAAAAAGCACGCCATGTCTTGGGGCCCGGGACATGGGACTGATTTTTTTTGCTCAGAATGAGATTTCATTCATTATATTTTGATATTTTATGTACATATGGTTCTAAAATAGATCCAACCTTCAAGTCACGAATGTACAGGATGTTTCTAAGCTTCCAGAATTTGGATGGGAACATTTACAGTTGAAACCTCTATGTGTGGAGGTTTCTTAACATGTGGAATCCCCAAGCCGCGCATGGTGTCAGGATGGGGCAACTGCTGCTGGTTGTGGCGTTTACGGATGGCGACTCTCAGCGCTTGGAAGGTGAAGGGCCGTTTTCGTTGAGAGATTCTGACTCAATTCATCGAAAAATGGTGGATTAAGTATGAAAAGTTGTGGTTTAATGGGTTTGATCATCACAAATTGTGGTTTCAGTAATTTTAAGTATTAAAGATTGGGAATCCTGGGGATTCAGGCAATGATTATGGATTTAATGGATTTCATAAATGATCAATTGGTTTCATGCCAATCTAAAGGAAGCCATGTCTTTTCTCCCCCTCACAGGGGAGAATTTTTTGGACTAAAAATGCTTAAAAATAAAAATACTTGTATTTACAGTGTTTTGTGACAAAAGTAGGCTTAAAAGCGTTATTTTAGAGCAAAACATAGAGCTCACCTCCAAAGGCTATCATATGTTGTCATAAATCACTGGTATCTACAGATTCTTGTGACAGGATTCAACTTTTCCTGTGAGGCTTGCAAAGAACTACAAACAATCAACACATAACAAAAACCATTTGCTGCATAACATGTCATAAGAATGGGTAGCTGTGCATCTTGGAACAGAATATACAGTAGCAATGGGTATGATTTAGGGATATTTTCGGATTAAGTTTTCTTTCCATTCTCAGAAAGTAGTTGGATCAGACAAGACAACCACGTCCCTTTGGAGCTGACGGCAGGTTGCATCCAGTTTGGCAATCCCATCGAAAATGTCGAGGATCGATCGGAGGGCGACCCTTCAGGGGCTGAATTGAGCCGATGAGTCATCGATTTCAGCGTGAAGTTCAGGACATGGTTGGAATATGTTGGAATCGTCGGATTATGTTGGAATTCACCTACATAAGTCATCATAATTTCTATATCCGGTGGTTTCAAACATTCTTGATATGTTTCAACCCGACTGGGATGATAATTCCAAGTGAGGAGCATATTCTTTAGTGTTGAAATGACCAACCAGATGCCATATTACTGCTTAAAACCCACTGACTCCATACCATAGAATATCAGACGGACCACAACTGACCAAAACGGTGCAAATAGTTTCCAGTCCATAATATTTATGATATTATCATATATTTGCCAGATTCAGATACCATAATTGTCAGTTATCATCGAAACTGTGGAATAGTAATAATAGTTAATAGATAGTATTAGTATTCGGATTTTTTTGTGCGAGTTGTTCATTGTTTTTTCCCATTGTCAACCATTATACATATTTTTTATGACAGATATAATGACACATATTTCAATCATACTACCCGATGGATCCAAGGTTAGCTTCGCTATTTCGGCTATGATTTGGTGATTTCTTCTCTCGGAAGTATTTGGATAGGGCGAGCATTCGAGTTCATTCCCGTGTGATTGAACCATGTTTGTGTCGAAACATCAAAAGTTCTAGGTTCCATATGAAACATCAATATGTCTTCCTATCAAAGCAAAAAAAAATATGTGTAGTGTCCATTCAACCCACCATGTTTCCAATGATTGAACCCGATGTTGTTCCGCCAGGAGACGGATCCGGCGAACCTGTTCTCTTGCGGCAGACCTTCAAGGGAAGCGCGTGGCTTGGTCAACGGATGTTCTGAAGCTGAAGTCATTTCCGGTTGCTAAATCAAGATAAATCAAGCTAAATTAAGGCATGTCCATGTATATCAATGATATTAACAAATAAAATAAAAGGATTTGAAAGGATAAGATATTATTGAGTATCATACATCAATCTAGTACCTGGACCCTCCAAGCACCTCGAAAATTCTGGCAAGAGGACTTGTGGCAATTTTGATGGCTTGGAGGGTCTATGTTATGTTATCACTTGGGACACTCATTGCCCCCTTGAATCAATGCTTGTGTTGCTTGTGCTTATCCATGGTGTTTGGGAAAATCTTTACCGGAAACCATGGTTTTCCCATAGAAATATCGGGTTTCCGGTTTCAATTTTGACTTAAACTGAAACCAATCCATTGATTGATCTCCTCATTTGGGGGTGCCAGCAATGCTGCAAAAGAAGGCTTATCCGGGCCTTCAGATGGGTGAAGCTGGACTATGTCGTTAGTTAAAATTCGCCTTTCAAAATCAATGTCCATCCCTTTCTCCACTTGCTCAAGATATTTGGATGATGGATTTGGGTCGAGTTTAGTGAAGGTGTGTCGCTAACTTGAGACCTGGGGTGATGTTGTGCGTGTTTCTAATTAATGCATACATCTACCATTTTGAGACTCTGCAGATAGGAACATTGCTTAAACTTCACATGCTGCAGTCGTCACTTTTGGCAGCCATCTCACTAGGTGGGACTACAAGACCAGTTGCTGAACATCGTGGTTGAAAAGGCAGCCCAGTGTCATGGTGTCATGGGGTACTTCGCTCGATTCAAGAGCTGCTAAAGAGAAAACTGCGCATCACAAATCGAGATACCACACCTTTCGATCTAGATATCTAATGATATCTAATGATATCTATGTTTTTTTTGGTTTCCTTTAGGTGTTTCCGACTTTGAGGCATCAAAGACACTGCAGTGCCTTGGTCCTAGAACGTCCAGATCTGGCAGAGGAAAAGGCCAGATTGGTCGAAGGTGCCCCCGCTGGACGTGTGTTCTCAAGTCATGGAGGATCCCCAGTCGTCACCATGGGTTAAGCGATTAACTAAGTCATGGTTGAATGACTTGGAGCATTTTTCGGGTTTCCATGACAAAACTGGAAACCTCCAATGTACTTATGACTTTCCGATTTTCCGTCTGTACCGTACCCATCAAAATTGCTACTGTAAAAGTCCCAAGTCATATTGAGTATAGTACCCCAGGTACTTCTAGGTACTTGGAGGCTCCCCCAAAAGTGACAGCCCGATGATAAAGGTTTATTAAGGGCTCCTTAACCACCAACCGCCGCTTGTGAAGCATCATCGGGGTGAAATTCACCGGGCTGAAATCTCTCATCGACTCATCGCAGGTGAGAACAAGGAGCAACTGGAAGTCACTGAGAATAAGATCCTGGATGTCACTGGTCAGCATATGTCAGCATGGGAATCAGAGTCCAAATCACCAGAACAACTTCGTGGTACCAATGGGAAATTATTCCAAAATATCCTGTATATACTGTATAATGGTAATACCAATGGTTATCCCATGTTATCAAATGGTAATTATCCTACTTCAGTTTATCCAGACAATATTTATCCAGATTTGGAATCAGCTAACTCAATTTTTGTGGTACCCAATGAATCAAATGGATTCGGAACCTCAAAATGAATTCAAGGATTAGTTGATTAAAGTTGAAAGAATCTTGGTTCAAGTGGTTCCAAGATTCTGTGAGATGATGCTTGGTGAACCACCTAATCGAACTGTTCAAAGAGATGATCTCCGGATTGCTCAACTCCGAGAAGATTGGCCACGAAGATCATCAACCATAATCCCATCACCCGTTCATATGAAACTTATTAAACACCCCATTTCTATGGTTCCAATGTGGAAATTCCCTATATCCACCATGGTGTCGTTGTGTTTAATATGCACGGGGGAAGCGATTACAAAAAAAATCATCCCTTTCCATTCAGGATGAGGCACACTGTTCCAGGAGGATCTCGATGCAAAGAATCCACGAATATTTCGCAGATATTTGGGACCATTTTGGGGGGTGATATTAGGGGGGATGCCATTAAATGCCATTAATATCATTAATCTAATCATCATAAAATCATGTTTGGTCCAATCACCGATTATATTGTGTATAATTTACATTTATTTTACCCGTATCTGTGATTCCATTCTTTCTTCATAAGTTCCATCACCAGAGTTCTTCACAGTTCACACCTCACGCCTCAGGTTCTCACTTCTTCCCATGGCAACATCCTTGAAGCTGCAGTGCAGGTCAGTAGCATCTTTGAATGAAGCCGGTTTTTTTCTTACTGTAATTTCACCATGGGATTTACTGGACATATCATGGGAATATAGTGGGATATGATGGGATATACATATATAATCATCTACAATTTATGTCTGCGATACCGTGGATGGTTGCCAAATTCTACACCAGTTGAGGGATGTGATAAAAAGCCCCTGGGTTTCAACATGTTTCAACCATTCAAAGGTGTTGCAGGATTTCGCCAGAATCCACAGTTCATTTCTCAAAACAGTGGCTTAGTGGCTTCTTGAACAACAGTGGCTTCTATATGTGATTCTGCATTGCATTGACATGCAGTGTTTTTTGGGATTACTCCCCTTATACCCTCTGGTAAACGTTTACATAACTACGGAAAATCAGCATGTTCATGGGAACATCCACTTTTTTGATTGGGCCATTTGGCCATTTTCATGGCACTGACATTTTGAAGTTGAAAAACATGAAAAATACACAACATTGCAACAACAACATTTCCATGATTGGGCCTTGATAAAATTATATCTATATGAACTCAAGGGCTTGGACCCACAGGTCTTCCAGGTCTTCCAGGTCTTCCAGGTCTTCCAGGCTACAACGGATGGAACCCCCTCGCAAATGATAAAAAAAAATCTGTGGGAGAAAAAATGTGAGCAATAAATTGTTCAAAATTTCCTGCCTGGACCTTCAAAAGTACCAAAAAAACTGTCCTGTTGGAACTTTGAACGCAACTCTGCGCAAACAGTGCGCAAATCTTGTAAACATGCCAGATTGGCACATTCGGATCAAACGTTCAGAAATCAAGTGGCGCAAGAACTCTTGGTTGTCATTCAGACATGAGTAATCAAGATTGCCTGTGCCAGGATGGAACTACGTTGAGTGTCAGGTCAATAAATTCTGTTCCATGAATTAGAGACACCAACATGTTTTGCAACTTTTTGCTACATATGCACACACAGAATATATTGTTCCTGCTCATCCGCCCCACTATTCAGGCATGGTCCCACCGACCTGCCCCTAATGACAAAAATACACGCAACTTGTTCCGTCGTATTGTAAACATTGCAGTGTCTTGATCCCCAAATGCTCCAAACCACAAACACAATGTACGCAAAAAAAACGCAAAAGTACGCAAATAATCCGCAAAAATACGCAAAAACCCACAAACATACGATTTTCAACAAAGCCTATAGTATCGTAGTATAGTATAATTTTAATATCATTTTAGTATCATTATAATCCACTGAGCTTGAGGACATCGACCCAGTGACAGGCCTTCCAGGTTCTTCCCGGCTACACCGACCCAAAAAACGGGCTACAACGGATGGTTGACCCACGAAATGGTGAAACACATACGATTTAAAATCATCGATGAAAATATAAAAATGACCAAACAAAAATGGCAAAATATTTAAAATACTTACAGTTATAGTTAAATATATATGGAAAATAAACCAAAACCAGCAACAAACAAACAATGAACAACCTTGAAACAATGAAAACATTGTGAGGTACACAATGAAACATTTAAACCCGGAAAATCAATGAAAATCAATCAAATACAATGAACAGCACCTGAAAAAATGGAAATGCAATGAACATCTCTGAAGAAAAGACAATGAACACGTTGAAGTTAAAACAATTAAAAGCATTCAACAAAACAATGTAAACGGGTGACAAAACTTGGAAAACTATCGAAAATTTAAAAAAACACAATGGACACATTAAAACCCGAAGGAACAATATAATATTGAAAACATAAAAAATCTGGAAAAACTAATGAAAAATAATGACAAATGACATATATATAAAACTGGTTATTATAAAAACAGCTCATAGTATATATATTTTAACAGAAAAAAACATAGTGCAGAAATCGAACAATGTCACTTAATGTCACTTAATGTCACTTAATGTCACTTAACCAATGTCATGTTATCGATGTTATCGTTCAAGTCATTGATCTGATATGTTTTCATCTAATTTATGTACTGATCTCTTCCAGTCCCAGTTGAGGTCCTTTTTCAGGCCCTGTTGAGGCCATATTGAGGTGATTTTCCATGACATGAACCAAGCAGCCATTTGGGGGTCCCCGATTTATCCATAAAGTTCCTAATGTCACGTCACCAATGGCCCGTTCAAACAACGGCAGGATCCGATGTTCAGAGCGGCCATCTCCAAGTCGCAGAAGTCCGATGACATCGCCACTGGGATAAAACACCCAAAGAACATCAAAAAACCTTGTTTTTCATTGATCAGTGGCTGTTGATTTATCAGATGTACACTTGGCTTTGATCCACAGCCACAGCAAGTTTGATCATGTGTTTTTATCACTTTGAATATCGTTGATTATCTTTGCGTATGACGGACATTTTGTTGGGTTGAATGTGCTGCAACCTATCTAACATGCAAAGCAGACACCGGTATGGAATGGGCTCCACAAATTTGACGAGGCCGAACGCATTTTGATCCTCAACGACTTTATGGACTGAACCGTATGGGAATGTGATGGCAGACATTCCTACCTGCCATATCCTGCCATGTCAAATCACATATTTGTTCGCTTTCACGGAACTCGTTAACAGGGGGGTGTATTCTCCAAGATATCCAAATGTCTGGTATCTCAGAATGCTCTTCGACTCACAAATACGGAGATCCAAGTTGAGGAAGGGATTAAAGAATCAAGACATATCAACACCTGACATTAGATTTGGATCATGGATCAATGAATCAAGAGATCAAATCTCTACCTCTACCTCTACCCTGATATGTAAACCAGATCTGGAATTTGTTGGATCTTCATGGATCTCCATGTAAAAAGATCATTCCTCCCAATGGTTTCTTCAGGAGATGCTTCATCTTTAACATGTGTCGCTCCTTCGGGAAGCGCAAGCGGATCACTGGCAAGGCACCTTGGAGCTGGAATCCGATGAATCCGTGGAAAACTGTTCGCTGAAAATTGCCAAAGTTCGTTGATTTACGGTAAATGGTGATGAATCCCAGTTCGCAAACTCTTAGTTCACCAGAGGGTATATAGTATAGCCTAAAAACAAAAGAACACGTTTTGCTTTGATACTTTTATCTGTAGTTTCCGTGCTTCCATAGATGTCTTTGATTTTTGAAAGTACTTTGACATAAGTATCACTAGATTTTCTATGTGCATAGATCGCAACATTTCCCATTTTGGCGTTGTTTCGACTTTTCCTTTTTTTGCAGCAAACCTATACCGGACCTGCTGCGCATCACACGCATAACATCACATCCCAGGAGCCTCCAGCCAAGCCAGCAGACTGGGTTCCTGACAGGTTGGGTGACCCAGTGAAATTCGCCCTAATCGACTGGCAGGGACTGGCAGAAAGACTAAAATTGGAAGATTCATGTCATGGAAAGCATCTCAAAGTCCTAGAGATTCATTGTTGTTGTTTTTTGGTTTTGAGATGTTTCCACGATGCACCTGTGTTAAACAATAACCATATCCACTCCATGACGGATTTACTGCTATATGGAGGGGCTGGGCACATGGCAGTGAGGTGCTGGAGATTTTCAAACTGCGAAATCTGGAAGAGATCTACCAAGCCATTCCGGACCGAGAAGCGAAGCGGCAAGAGATGACAAATTCGATGGTGTACAAAGTTAAAAAAAGTTATCTCATGTTATTTCTAATTTTCAGGGGGGCAATCATGTTGTTGTACTAAGTATTCGGATGTATTTGGATGTATTTGGTGCATCTCTAGGGATTTGTCTCGAAATGTTCATTGGCACCCAATATTTCAAACAGGTCTGGACCCCTTGGAGATCCAACATGAGAGCACCGTGACTCTGTAGATTCTAAATGATTCTAATCACAAAACATGTGGAGAGAACATGATAAAATATGATAACACCAAGCATTTTGGATAGAAATCTGATACAACCCATCTTCAACCCGTTTTCCAAGTGAAAGCCATATATCGGAGATGGCCAGAGCGGTTGAATTCGCAGGAGAGCTTCACCAGTGAAACCCCTGAAGTGGATGCCTATGATTCCGGCGATCCCATGAGGCGTGATTTATCCATGAAACATGGGGATTGATATGCGATTTATGATTGTTAAGTTGACTAAAAAATCACTTGCTAAACTAGGGTTCATGGAGGATTTAGGGCTTATAACGTCGACAGGAAGAATGTCTACAGTAGTAGGGTTAAAGGAAGAGAATGTCAGTAGACATTCCTTTAACCCTAGGGTTGCATTCCACGTAGATACTAAAATTTCACCAGTGACATGTGTCAGGACATTGTCGTAGGACATAAATTCACAGTGACATCTGTCAGGACATTGACATGTGACATCTGTCAGGACATTGTCGTTTAACCCTATCGTTTAACCCTATGTCGTTTAACCCTATCGACATGTGTCAGGACATCGTCGTCGTAGATGTTCAAATTTCACAGTGACATGTGAGAATGTCAAAGAAATTTAAAATAAGAGAAGTCAACCTTCTCGTAGATTCTCTTCCTTGAACCCTGTTCTCGTAGACATTCTCTTCCTTTAACCCTAATTCTCTTCCTTTAAACCAAAATTTCACATGTCGACGTTCTCGTAGACATTCTCTTCCTTTAATCCTGTTCTCGTAGATTTTCTCTTCCTTTAATCTTCAATGACGTTCTCTTTCTTTAACAATTGAAATTTAGGAAGACAACGTCAGCTGGGGTTAGAGGAAGAGAACGTCGACATGTGACATTTCACTGTCAGAGTAGGGTTAAAGGAAGAGAATGTCAGACGAGAGCGGAAGAGTCTCAAGTAAGAGAGCCTCAGGGTCTCAGAGAGAAAGAGAATGTCAGTGGAAGAATCAGCGGAAGAGCCTCAGCAGCCCCAGCGTCAGAGAAATCTCTCGGCCGCTGAAATTTCTCGGCCGCTGATTCCTTTCTCTCTTTCTCACTGTAGGCTTTCCGCTGACATTCTGTTCCTTTAACCCTAGAGAAATTTCTACGTAGACTTTTCGCTGACATTGTCTTCCTTTAACCCTAGGGTTAAAGTAAGAGAATGTGAGAATGTTATAAACGACAATGTCCTGACAAGGGTTAAAGGAAGAGAATGTCTACGTAGAAAGTCAAAGGAAGAGAATGTCCACGTAGAAAGTTAAAGGAAGATCATGTCTACGTAGAAAATTAAAGGAAGAGAATGCCTACGTAGAAAGTTAAAGGAAGAGAATGTCTCCGTAGAAAGTGACATTCTCTTCCCTCTCCTCCTTTACATTCTCTTCCTTTAACCCTACTCTGAAAGTGAAATGTCAACGGAAGAGAATGTCAGCGTAGAAAGTTAAAGGAAGAGAATGTCTACGTAGAAAGTTAAAGGAAGAGAATGTCTACGTAGAAAGTGACATTCTCTTCCCTCTCCTCCTTTACATTATCTTCCTTTAACCCTACTCTGACAGTGAAATGTCAAAGGAAGAGAATGTCAGCGTAGAAAGTTCAAGGAAGATAATGTAATGTAGAAAGTTAAAGGAAAATAATGTCTACGTAGAACAGTGTTAAAGAAGGAGAATGTGAGAATGTTCTAAACGACAATGTCCTGACAAGGGTTAAAGGAAGAGAATGTCTACGTAGAAAGTTAAAGGAAGATCATGTCTACGTAGAAAATTAAAGGAAGAAAATGTCTACGTAGAAAGCTAAAAGAAGAGAATGTCTACGTAGAAAGTGACATTCTCTTCCCTCTCTTCCTTTACATTCTCTTCCTTTAACCCTAGGAAGCTGAACAAATTTAGGGTTAAAGGAAGAGAATGTCCGTGAGCATTTAAATTTCTCTCACGCTGGCTCTCTTCCATTCTCTTCCTTTAAAGGAATATATTTTCTCTGATGCTACTCTTTCCCTTCCTTTAACCCTACTCTGACAGTGAAATGTCAAATGTCGACGTTTTCTTCCTCTAACCCTACTCTGACAGTGACATTCTCTTCCTTTAATGTTACAGGTGTCAGGTGTCAGGACATCGTTTAACCCTAAATGCTACAGCATCAATCAGAAAGCAAAATTGATCTGACCATAGACGGCTTGTGAGGAACGGCATGGGTCGGCATCCAGCTCAATTTGCAGTCATGGGTCTTGGTCATCAACAAAGTTCAGGCGGAAATTGGGTTTAATCCTGCTAGTCAGTGCAACGCTGACAGCTGAGCTGAGTTATACGGCTGAATAATGTTGAATATGCTGACAATGCTGGTTGTTCTTGTCAGGCCCCATCCATGCCAATGATGCCCATCCTGTCCGTGGCACTCAATTTCTTCATGATCGTTTGAAGTTGCTGGAGGTAAACAAAAATCATGTCAATTTGGTGCCGCATTGAAGAAATTGCCAATGGGGCATCGGTGCCGGAAGGGGAGCGTTCAAATTTTGAAGCCAAATTATCATTGTTCCGATGGCGAGGAGTTGCCGTGGTTTCTGCAACCATTGTTTTGCATCTTTTGTTCCTGGCTCTATGCGGAGCCTGTGTGACCTTGATTGGCATCGGGAGGTGACCAAGTGGAATCCACACCTGGCATGGTTGCCTTCACATTGAAGTCGACGTACTCGCCAATAGCAGTTGAAAGTATGTTTCAGCAGTCGCCAAAGAGTGTCATCGGTTTCATCTCTGCAAAGGCCAGGGGGATGCGCGGTTGCTCGAGGAGAAAATCCCGCAAAAGTATGCAAATACGGGTTTTCCTTTTTGTCGTCACGCATTGCTCCCACACGGTTGGTCAAGGTGTGCAGACGCCAAATATCTAACTTTATTCTGAACCACTGACATTGAAATGGACATGCTCAAGGCTCAAGTTTTAGGTGCCAGCTGAAGTAAAGTTAACAGATGCACACTGACCCTGACAAAAGAAATTTGTGAAATATGTTTTCCTTTCCGTAGTCACGCACCAGACTGCTCAGCAATGTTCTCCAAGCTGTGCAGCACCCCGCATTTTACTTGCCTGTGTTCTTTACCTGTCGTATTCGTAACTTGTTTTTTGCTCTTTCTTTGTGACATTCGATTGCAGTTGAGAAATGATGTGGATTGTTGCCACAGTCTTGTGCAGTAACCGCAACGAGTGTTTGAACATCATTGAACTGTGCCCTTTTGTTGTTTGCTATATTGTTTTATGGTCCATTGGAAAGCAAGGAGGAAGTGTCTTGAGGGAAATAAACATGTGTTTACAAACAGCAGCAACACTTGCTCACGCTCCTAGACGCATAGACCCACAGCAGAGCAATAGTTTCCTTAAAGGAAACAGATTGCGCTGCAACTGGTGGCTCTGCGCAGGCTGGTTGGGCAAAGGTTTGTGAGGTGTCGAACTAATTTCAGCCCAGGTGGGAGCCGAGAGAGAAGTTCAAAAACCTTCGAGGTGTCATGTTTAGAATTTCATCCAGGTGGTGAAATGGCGGATCCTGGAGTCACACCAAGTGCACCCCCGGGCCCACGGCCGAAGCAGATGCCAAAACGTGGTATTCACAAGGCCAGGGTTTTGGTGCTTGACGTCCTTGGTTTGTTGTATTTATCCACAAACCCGTGTTGCATACAGTCATGCCCGTCACCTTTTTTGTCTTCCTTCAGTGTCGTGGAGACATGAGGAAGATGAAGTCAAAGTTGTAGCCTCCTGCCCCGAAGATCACCACGACCGGGTAATGGCCATTTGCAAGGGTTCGGGAATGCTCAAAGCCTTTGGCAAGCAGGGGGATTTCATCGACCAGCTCAAGAGCGGAGCTCGCTGGTTCGACCTCTGGAAAGCGAAGGTTTGCCAGACCGTGCTGGTTGCCACTATGCCCGCAGAGTGCTCCGTGGTTCGAATTTTTTGCATTGAAGGCGGCCCTCACTGTGATGAAGAGTTCCGTACTATTCCAGATCTGAAAAAGGCCGTGAAAGATGACATGAAGAAACAGAATGGCCGAGAGGTGGAGGTGGTGTGCGAGTGGATGACAATGGAGCTCTTTGAAAGAGACTTCGGCAATTTGGCCAGTTGAAGTTGTAGTTTTGATGCGGTGCTCTATACCTGCTGCTGTTAGTCGTAAGTTGGAAGGCTTTATGCCGTTTGATTTGCTCAGGTAGTCACATGAAGCCGGACGGAAAGGCACGAGGGCGCCGGGTGCCAAGATGTGTAGGGGACAGAATGCTTCCAGCTGCTGGTGGTGCGGGTGGCTGTGATCTCAGATATGCATGGTGGTGATCTTACTTAATCTAACCATTTTCAATGTTCTGGAATGCCCTGTGTATGCAGTGCCGAGTATTTGTTTTCTGCGCGCGGTTTGAGGGCAGACGTCAGGATGAAGACTGGAGGTTAGTTTGGGCTACCGGCCATGATGTTCTGGCGAAGAGATGTACAGTAGGAAATAGAAGTTGGTTGCATGATGTTTCATGATTTTGGTGATGGTGGTGGTTTTACCAGCTGTGCGCTTTTTGACATGTTACAGTACTTATCTAGCAATTTGTCACAAGACCCTTTACAAGCATTGCCAGGGGTCGTCATTTTGGCAGGAACGAAAGGCCAGACTGCTCGGTATTCTTGACAAAGATCCGCAACTTGCTGAATCAGTCGCAATTATGAAGAAGCATGTTTCAGAGGAAGCATTAAGGACATGCAAACGGGTCGTCATCATTGGAGAGACCGGAGCTGGAAAGAGTGCATTTTGTGGTCTCCTCGAAGGCAGCTTAGAGTTTGTAGATGGCCATTGGACATCAACTTTCAAGCTTGGGCATGGAGGCAGCTCGGAAACCAACGAGCCGAAGCTGCTTGCAGCACAATGGCGTGTTAGAGATGACGTTCTCCCGATTCTTCTGGTGGATACCCCGGGACTGGGAGATAGCAGAGGTCCACAAAAAGATGATGAGCATATGGCGGAGGTGGCCAGATGGGTCAACGGCCTTGGTCATGTTCATGCAATGGTCATACTTCTAAAAAATGAAACCCGCATCTCGCATAGCCTTCGCGAGAACTTGCAGTTTTTCCAGCGAAGATTCGGAAAAAAAATGTGGGATCACACGCTGATGGTCGTGAACAATGGAGCCATGAAACAAAAGCACAGAAGAAAAGAAAGGCTGGGAAATTGCAATCAGCCAAACAGTTTGAGGAGGAATTCCGACAGATGCTTCAGCAAGATGCTTCAGGAGATGGAGAAGACAGTGACCTGGGCGTCGGCCTGTCAAAGGAGAGGGCTGAGAAAGTACCATTTTTCTTTGTTGACACACATCACGATCGTGACGATGAAGATGAGGTGAAGAGTATGGAGAATGAGCTGAGAGAGATGAAAAGATGGTTGCGAAGCCTCCTAGAGTGGAAAGTCGGAGCCAACAGTCAGTCAGAAGAGCTCAAGGACCTCATCCATGCCGTCAAGACCACAGGGTTGGCGGAGCCTCTTAAGGGGGCCTTGCAGACCGCCCTGAACCTCGCGCGCAGATCATCTCCGCCAAAGGATTTGACGCAAGAGAAGCTAGATGCTGTGGAGGAGGAGATTCGGTGCCGACGCCAGGACGAACGCCTAGAGGAAGCCAAATCTGTTCTCAGCGACTTTCAGAGAACTGGAAGGAAAGAAGATGCCGACAGCTTTCTGAAGAAGTTGGATGCAGTCAATCAGCCCACAATGCCAGTCTCATCAGAGACGGATTATTTGGCACAAATTGGGGAATTGCTGAGGTTAGCCCTTGCGGGTGAACCAATTCATGAAAAACGCATGCATTTTCCAGAGCTTTCCGGAGCTTTCCAGCAACATCTAGAGACACTGATGGAGCACGGTAAGAAGCAGAAAGATGCAGAGTCTCGGATCCAGACAATATTCAAACGATGGAACATTCAAGAGACCAAGGAAGTGGTTACAGAAGTCGCACGCTGGGCGATTGAAAAAGGCGTCTGTGAAGAAGCTGATTTGGTCCTCATCATTGACCCGATGCCTGCTCTCACCACAGTTGGCCAGACTCGGATTGCACTCTTGCGTGATTGGTACCACTACAAGGACTCAGCCGGCTATGACCTCAAGAAAGTGAAAGAAATACAGGAGCGCGCTCTTCGTGCCAATGTAGAACAAGAGGTGCTGGACGATATCAAGGCAGGATCCGGGCTCATAGACAGCGAGTCCAGTTAACAATGTATTCATTCGTCATCATCCCTTAGACAAAGAGGATGTAAGCCTCCGCAAGCCCCTGTGCAGGCAAAGCAGAAGAAGGACAGTGGTTGCCAGAAGCGGTATTTCATGGTATTTCTTTAGGTCTAGATTCACAGTCACAAACAGAATTTGCAACACTCGTCCAAATTTTTGAAAACAACTGCTTTAGTAAACATGTCCGGAGTTATACCAGGATTCAGCGCTCGAGAAATTGAAAGAGGCGATCTCAGAAGAATCCACTGAGAAAGCGGGGCCGTGCCTTGCACACTGCGAAGCTCTCAGCGTCTCGGCCGAAGAACTTGAATTTGCAAAGAAGTGGCTGGAGGCTGTGTGTTGTCAAACGCCCGGTTTTTCGTACCTGTAGCAAACCATCGCAAAACAACATGTGTTATGCATGATTCAAGACCCTCCTTGTGCTGTAGGCAGCCAAGCACAAGGAGAATTTCTTTGACTTTGAGAGCAAAGCTGTTCGCGCGATCTCTGAAAGTTTAGGGCCAACCCTGGTGCCCAGTTTTTGTTGATGCTAAACCGTCATTTTGGACTTGCAATACGCATTGCGGATGTCTTTTTGAGGGGATATCTTAAGCTCCAATTCAACAGCAGTCACGTGTCGTGCGATTGTTTAAGCAGTTGGTGTAAATTAGTGCCTCCATTTGGGAGCCGACCGCAAATGCAAGATAATGCAAGTCTAAGAATTATGAAAGGGCATGTGTATTTTCACATCAGTGATTTTAAAACCCTGCGTCGCGATTGATCGGCGATTGGTTCGCAATTGAAACAAACATTTGTTGTATAAGAATCGACTACTTCGCCAACCCCCCCTTAGCTAAACTTAGGTAACGGCCATAGCTGACTTATAACAGTTATAACTCGTTTTAAAAAGTTTAACTTGAGCCTACTTGAGTTAAGTTGAGTTAGCTTGAGTTATGTTTGTGACCCGAACTTGACATCTAGAGGCAAGCAATTTCTACATGCCGCAGGTAATTGACAGAGAAATCAAACAGTGTGCCCTGAAATGTTTTGCTTTTGAATTATTGGAATTGTATTGTTTCTTGTTTGTTTCTGTTAGACAATATTAGTTTGCCTTAAAAATGAACATGTTACATTCAGTATAAAAACATGTTACAATTATAATATTTTTAAAAAACACATAATCAACATGAAAATTCAATATTTAAATACATATTCAATGTTATGTTTTTATTTTACATAATAGAAACGTATTTTGACATTTCATTTCTAAATACATTATGTTGTATTCAATATTATCAGATATAAGATATAGTTTTTCATATTTCAATCTTAGGAAATTCAAATCTATATATTTCTATCTATCAATACATATTTTTTTCAGAAGGGGACACCCTGGGAGTGCGGGCTTTCACTGCATTCTAGAACCACTTTCACTGCACATGTGCCATGGTTCTCTCACTGCTTTGCAACCATTGACAAGTTCTGTTTGTTTTTCTGCAATTGCTAAACAAAACCAAAAACCAAAAAACAAAACAAGAAACAAAAAAAAAAACATGACAAGACCCAACTCTCTGCCACTACTCCCCCCCTTGGGGTGTGCAATCTTTTTTTTTTGGGTTTCTTGTTTTTTTGGTTTCTTATTTCCTGGTTCGTTGTTGGTTTTTTCTGCAATGGCTAACAACACCAAAAACCCAAAAAAAAACAAGAAACCAGAAAAACAAGAAACCAAACAACCGAAAAAAAAAGACAAGACCCAACTCTCTGCCACTACTCCCCCCCTTGGGGTGTGCAATCTTTTTTTTTTGGTTTCTTGTTTTTTTGGTTTCTTATTTCCTGGTTCGTTGTTGGTTTTTTCTGCAATGGCTAACAACACCAAAAACCCAAAAAAAAAACAAGAAACCAGAAAAACAAGAAACCAAACAACCGAAAAAAAAAGACAAGACCCAACTCTCTGCCACTACTCCCCCCTTGGGGTGTGCAATCTTGTTTTTTTTTGGTTTGTTTGTTTATTTTTTTTGGTTTCTTGGTTTTTGGGTTTCTTGTTTTCTGGTTCATGTTTTTTTATTTGAAGGGCTAAGGACCCGGATCCAACTCTTTGCCAGTTCTCCCACTTTAGGGGTTGCAAACTTGCTTTTGGTTGATTTTGTTATTTGCTTTGGGCCTGTGGTAACCCCCAGCGAATTTCCCATACAGATTGGAAATTCAATATCCAGACTTCTGCTGGACATCTAAGAAACCTAGGAATTTATAACATTTTCAGCTGAAACAGGCAGAAGTCTTCACAGCAAAATCAAGCGTTGACTTCTGCGGGGAGGCATGTTTCAGATGCTTTTACATCAAATCCTATCGTGTTGTGATTGCCATGGATCACGGTGAGTTGTCAGACCTTGACTTGAATCCTCGCATATACTTCACAAACAGATTGTCGAGTCTACGCTGTAAATATTGGGTTTTTTTCACTGACCACAAGTTCTATGATGTATATCTTCGATTCCATCATATTTTGTGATCAAATCCCATGAAGCAGTTTTAGTGGCGATTGCTGGTGGTATCCTTGTCATGGCTCTCATTTGATTGCTGAGTGCGCTACTCAGTGTTGCGTCAGTATCTTTGCTCTTTCAGTTCGTCAAAAGGTGTTGGGCGATCTTATTGACAAGATTATGTTTTTTTGGGGCGTGAATGAAAAAGGCAGGTCAATTCTGTCCAAAAAAAGATGGGTCTGGGTTGAAACGGAATACCTTGCCCACAGTTTGCCAATTCTGCCAAGCAGCGCTGGAGCTTAGCCATCATTGTGCAGCCACTGCAGCAGTGGCCCGCGAAGTGGTGGCCCAGAAGCGGCGCTGTGGCCAAATTTGGAGGTGCATATGGGATATATGTTTAGAATTATGGGGTGTATATTTGCATAGATACATGGACATGGCGTGCATGGCCATATAATATATATATATATACACATATTTATGCGTTTATCTATTTTTACATGGGTGCATATAGGTATACATATATCACGATATCTCCAAATAGATAAACGCATAAATATGTACATATATATATATATTACATGGCCATGCACGCCATGTCCATGTATCTATGCAAATATACACCCCATAATTCTAAACATATATCCCATATACACCTCCAAATTTGGCCACAGCGCCGCTTCTGGGCCACCACTTCGCGGGCCACTGCTGCAGTGGCTGCACAATGATGGCTAAGCTCCAGCGCTGTTTGGCAGAATTGGCAAACGGTGGGCAAGGTATTCCGTTTCAACCCAGACCCATCTTTTTTTGGACAGAATTGACCTGCCTTTTTCATTCACGCCCCAAAAAAACATAATCTTGTCAATAAGATCGCCCAACACCGTTTGACGAACTGAAAGAGCAAAGATACTGACGCAACACTGAGTAGCGCACTCAGCAATCAAATGAGAGCCATGACAAGGATACCAACAACAACCGCCACTAGAACAAGGAGAACAACAACAACATACAACAACCAAAGATTACAAGAATATATCACTGAAATATTTGGTCTCAGAAACTTGTAAAGAAAAAAACATACTGTTTTTTCCGGGCGTTGATTTGGGGTCGGAAAATGGAAATTTCTGAAGGTTTCAGCCGAAACATTCAGAAATCTGTGATGTTTTGGAACCGAAATCAATGCCTCGAAAAAGAACACATTTTTTTGGTGCAGAAGTCAAAGTGTGAAATCCAATAAGAAAGATCTGAAGGTTTCTATTGAAATCTATTGAAATTCCCAGGTATCTCAGGTAGAGTGAACACCTGGACACATCGTCAAGCAATGCATGCTCTCTAGTGGACATGAGCACAGCTTTATCTGTAGTTCAAGCTTTAATGTGACTACAGTTTTGAATATTGCATTTGTTGGCAGGCATGGGGCTGTTGTAATTATGTTCAAGTCATCTAGCATATTCTGCAGAAATTGTGTTTTGTTGAAGGGACACTGTAGTAGCATTTATCTGAGGTAGAGTGAACACCTGGACACTTCTTCAAGCAATACATGCTCTCTAGTGGACATGAACACAACTTTATCTGTAGCTTAAGCTTTAGTGTGATTACAGTTTTGAAAAAACAATAAACAGAAGGGTATGTTTGTTTTGAATACTGCATTTGTTGGCAGGCATGGGGATGTTGTAATTATGTTGAAGTCATCTAGCATATTCTGCAGAAATTGTGGCTTGTTGAAGGGACCCTGTAGTAGCATTTATCTAAGGTAGAGTGAACACCTGGACACTTTTTCAAGCAATATATGCTCTCTAGTGGACATGAACATAGCTTCATCTGCAGCTTAAGCTTTAATGTGGTTACAGTTCTGAAAAACAATAAAAAAAGTGCACTTCCACAGTGTCCTGTTTTTTTGTTGTACTTGTTGTTGTTTTTTGTTTTGCTGTTTTTCTTATGTCATTGTTTCCTTTTTAAAAGATGAAACATATTTCTTTGCTAAATTCAATTTGTTATTTCAAAAAAATGTATCATTACATATGACATTTTCTCCTCCTAACTAAATTGTTCAATTTGTTATTGACGTTTGTTGTAAGATAATTCTAAATAACTATTATTTTTGAAAATTGATTTTTAATTTCAAAGCAAATGTTGTTGTTTTAACATTTGGGGATGTCTCAAAATAGGGGGGGCCCAAAGCTAACTTCTAAATACAAAAAACAAGGGTTTGGGGCCCCCCTATTTTGAGACATCCCTATTTGTATTAAACCTTGATTTCTATGTATTACTACACTTATTTATTTCAACTTTGTTTTTGCATGTTTTTTAAAATACTATGACAGTTTTAATTTTCAGGTTAGCACATGAAATATTGAATACGTTTTTTCATTAGCCTCATTTTAAGAATATGTTTTATTTTAAAACATAGTTGTTAAATGCAATTTTCCTATCGTTTCACAGAAAATACATTTTTTTAAATATAAGCACACTTTTTTTGCCCCTTGTCTTTAACTGATCAAATGTCCATGTTTGGCAATCTAAAAAAAGGTCTAGAAAACTTATCTTGACTTATGTTGACTATGCTGAAATTAGACATTGTTTGTAAACAAAATAGATAACATAATCCAACATAATCCAACATAATCATCATAAAGTCGGACGATAAGTCCCATAACTTTACAGCCCAGGTTATGGAGTTTCGATAGTATCTTAGATGACTTGCGAACCTAGTTATGACTGGTTATAACCTATAGGTTATAAGAGGGGGTTGGCGTAGTATAGGCAAGAGGAGAAATGAATATTATACGGCGTGACAATTGTGTTACATTTCTTCTTTATAATATATTCGGGTCTGCTTAGACACTGTGATCACTGTGTTGAATAGTGACAGCCAATAGCAAAGAAGAATCATAACAACAAATTTCAAAGTCTAGCAACCCAGATCAATTCAATTTTCACAAAAATGTCGATGCAATCCATGATTGGCTCGCGGTCGATGAGCGATTGATCCGCGATTGTTAAACCCACCTGCGTAGGCCCTGGCTCGCGCAATGTCTCTAAATCAAATACTTTTTCAGCAATTTTGACGATCCTCAGCGCAAAATAGTGTTGGATCATCGATTGTAGCTGCCCGAGATACATTCATTATGATCAACAGGCCATTTGGGTAACTGCAGCACTACTTGTGTTGCTGTTGCGAAGGAAGCCCGTTTTTACCGAGAGAATGACTGGCCAAATTATTCACCGGGCAAGTGCATCCTCAACCTTGCAAGATAGCTTGTACCTAGTTTCGGCCGTAGAATACTTCAGACCCAAAACAAACGGCCGGCAAAGACGATTTTTTTCCCCAAGCGCGATACCCTTCAGAAGTCAGCATCACAGGAACAGGTAAAAAATGTTCACATACACCCACTCACTCATGCGTGGATCTATGCAGGATGATATGTTTGTTTATTCCTGAACGCACGTGAGGAGAATGGTGTTGATCAACTTCAGCGGGCTCTCAACAAAAATGATTCCAATGAGGTTGAGGAGGCGTTGAAATATGCCACCACTGTTTGCAGTGTGCCAGAAGATCATCAGAAAGTGCGAGAGGCGCGAATGTGGCTCAAGGCACGGGGTGATACGGGGTGGGCTTATATGGTGTTCCCTTACACTATGATGGGACCAGTTCTATTTTACTGGTTCGCAATATACAGTTCGCTTGGGACCAGTGAAAGCGAGTGACAATTGCAAGCGGTTTTGACGTTGACTACTTCGGAGTGCATCCAACGCATTCGCAGAAAGGTGTGGCAAAGACAGTTCAACAGATGCATCACTACCCATGTTTCAGGGTGCAAAACATGTAGATGTGGTATTGCCTCCATGTTTGTCTCAAAAAACAGTAGCAATGTCACGAACTGTAAGAGCAGCAACAGCCATGAAAAGGGGAAGACCCACAACAGTGTCAATAAGGGTATGCTTTGCAAAGGAAGTCTGCACTGGCCCTGTCCCACACAGGTGGAAACTAGTGGTTTGTTTGCGACTGGGATATCTTGAAAAACAGTTTTTAGCACAGAACCATCTTTAAATCCCTGCTTCGCGCAAAATTGCTGTGAACAATATGTCCGGCTGCGAAACATGTTTTTCAAAAGAACCATCTTTGCCTAGTCTGGAAACCACTCCTTTCGGTCCTTTTTGATTTTTTTGACCCCGTTGTAAATGCCACAGATTCATGGCATACATGTATCACGTGTGAGTGTCATCCTTGCAGCAAGTGTCCATACAAATTTATGACACCCTGCCTCATGATTACAGTATGTAATCAACTCAATCTTTCCATCTTTACACATGCGCAGTCATTGCAGGCATTTTCATAGTCGAAGCCCTTTGCTTTTAGGCCCGGTGGACTAGCTCGGGGAGTTTCAAAGTTTCCTTGGTTGTCCTATTGGTCTTTCCCTTCTCAATTGGAGCCAAAGTAGGTCCTTGCCAATTCATCGAACCGGGCCCCATCTTGTGCTTGGTTTCGGGGTTTCATAGTCTTTCTCCAACTCTCACACTCTCCTTTTGCATCTTCAATATCTTCAATCCTATTCATATAATTAATAATTACTGTAATATTCATGCTGCGCGAGTATTTGAGAACGCTTACTGGCTTCGGTGCAACCTGTTGCAAAAAAAATGCTGCCAGATGGCCTCTTTTTATCCCTGCACAACCAAAGCACAACGAACTCACCCAACGAAAACTGTCACCCACTTCGGATGACAGGTTCCAAAATATATTGCCGTAAGTTTCCACGTGAAACTGGGTGTTTCTAGTGCAAATCATATCCAGAACCGGATAGCCCGATGGAAAGCCATCTTTATCGCATTTGCTTGGTGAAAATGACAGGAAAGAAAGCGAGAAGAGGAAACACGGAAGCAAGAGGACGGATTGTAAAGCGGAATTTGTGGGCAGTTTGGCTCAGACCACAGCTTGCCAAGTGGTTCTTTGAGAGAGGCTGCTGAGGCCAAGAAGAAAACTTAGGATTTTTCCATGATAGACCACGTCGCACTGGAACAACACTTGAACCTATCGCTTGTCTAGACATAGACACGAAGACTGTTCGCTTAAAGTTATGTGGGTTTACAAATTTATATGAATTATAACGTGCTGATAAACCCTCTATAACGTCTTTATAACCTGCTTGCAGTTATGTCAAGTTTCATAACTTTTTACAAGTAAGTTATAACTTCAGCTAGCCGGCTAGGTGAAGTTGCAAATGTTTAGGTAGGATATAAGTTCTTAACGAACTTATCGGAAGTATCTTATCTAAAGATAACTTTTCATAACTATGTTAAGATACTTAACATAAGTTCTTAGCAAAGGTAATCATAAGTTACAAAAAGTTAGAAAAAGTTACAAAATGGAATTTGTGCTGTATGTTTCGATAGCTTGAGTAATGTTGTTCGGAAAAAGATAGTTGCAAAGATGCTTTCCCGGAAAGGTTATGGTTCCCAAGAATAAGTTTTTAAAACGGCTGAAGTGTGAAAAGACAGTTCCTGTGTGTGAAGAATTTGATCTGCAAAGGTAGTTCCTGTAAAGGATACGGTCTGCAAAGACAGTTCCTGTAAAGGATAAGGTTTGCAAAAATGGAGGAGGTTTTTTTTTTCTGGGATCTACTTATTTGAGCTTTAAAACCATTACACTATAAACTACAAGACCATTATTGCTTCAAATGGTTTTTGGTATATTTTGCGCGTTGTGATTTCCAAGTCCTTAGATTAAAAACAGCCAAAAAAAGAGCTACGAGTGCCCCAAACCTTTTTTTTACATTTGAAAATCCATTGCTTGAGGCACTCATTTATGGAACCCCTATTTTGCGTCATTTGCATTGGAATTATCTTGGAATTATTGCTGCATAACGCAAGCTTAAATTTGCAATGGTTCAGCCATAGTCCAGGTCTAGATACATGTTGAGTTTTATTGAAATAATATCACAGTCGAAATTTGGATGGAGAGATTCTCTCTTCTTGATGTAGCTACCTTCTGGCTAGGTACAACCCCCCAGCAGTACAGAAACTATGATCAGAATATTTATTTCCTTACAAGAACAAAATTTTATAAGATACAAAAAGCTTATCCACAAAACACATGGCACACATAGAGCTGAAAACCCCACAAGCACAACTTCAAAACCTAGGCAAACTATCCGAAAAACTTATATCAACACCCTTGGGATGAGGCACATTTTGGTATAGCAAACATGCCTGGTACAAGAGATAGTCTTTATCTCTTCCAGTGGAATTTTCAATAACAATGATTTAACCATATATCAGCTACAGTGCAGCTATAGTTCAACCATACTTGAGAGAAGGCAATCAGCCATAGTGCAGCCATATTGCAACCATACTTCATCCGTAGTTCAACCATAGCTCATGAAGAAATATTGTTGAACTATAGATGAACTATGGCTGAACTATGCAGGAACTATGCAGGAACTATGCAGGAACTATGCAGGAACTATGCGGGAACTATGCAGGAACTATGGCTAAACTATGGCTGAACTATGGCTTAACCATAGTTAAGTCAAATTTTAACCATAGTTTAGCTCTAGTTCAGAAACAATTCATGCATATTGCAAGGCTATTTTCATCTTAGTTTTTTTTTCAAATGTAATAGACTAACAATGAAATAATATCTTTTCTTTCTATATTTTCCATAGTTCTCCATAGTTCTGCCATAGTTCTTTCTATATCTTCCATAGTTCTTTGTAAAGGTTAAGATCTGTAAAGAATTCACATCAAATGTGAAGGTCCCTACTGAAAAGGAAAACTTCTGAACAGAACCCACATCAAGTATGATAATTCCTGAAAAAGTCATAATCTGAAAAGATTTCCTGGCAAATGTGCCAGTTCGTGAAAGGGGCAAAATCTGAAAGGATATCGCATTAAATGTGATAGTTCCTGAAAAACACAAAACTGATAAGATTTCACATCAAATATGAAAGTTCCTAGAAAAATTGCAAACATGATATCATATATGATAATTCTTGCAGAAACAAAGCAGTTATATAATAAAAAAAGGTTCTGCAATAAATGAAACCAATCCGGAAAAAATGTAATGAAACACTTGGGCACAAAATATTCAGAAATGTATCAACGCACTTTCAAAACAACATAGTCTGTATTAGGTTATTATTCAGCATTATCCGAAACAACTTTGAAACCAACATTGCAATGCCTTTAAAGGTTATAAAAAGTTATAAACATTTATAAAAAGTTATCGAAACTTACCAAAAACTTACACATAAGTTATCCAAATTAACATAATTTCTTTTCATATTTTTGATAAGTCATGTTAACTTCCAACATAACTTCTGTAACTTCTTTATATCTAGGCTAAGTCTGTAAAGTCTTCTATCTTAAAGCGTACAGTCTTCGCAGGCTTATGGTCACTTTCCTTATTTGCGTGCACGTGTGTTCTATGAAACTGCATGTCGCGCCGGTACAACACCTGCAGGAAGATCCAGAACAAGTTGCAGCCGACGAAGCCGCGGCTGCGAAATGTCTGGGCCTCAGTCCTTACTGACTAAAGATAGAACTTGATGCTACCTCAGGCAGAAGATCTATAGAAGTAAATTTGAAGCTGCACTTCAAGTTCCATAACATTGAGCATCAGGAACTTCAAAGTTCAATAAGTTTAGGTCTCTAACTGATTCAATGGAATTTCAATAGTAGCAGACTTAGCAGACTTGTAACTTAGAGAAATCAGAAAGATCAAAGGAAAAAAAAGGAAAACAAAAACATCGTCATTTCCGTTTCATTCCTCCGCGCGCCGAGACGACCACATCGCCGACGCGGCGGACAACGGCGACCTCCCGGCCGTCCGGGGCCACCTGCGCCGCGACGAAAGCTGCCTGGACCCACTCTTCGAGGGCTCGGCAGCGCTGCACTGGGCAGCAAGCCGCGACCACCCGGCGATCGTGGCGTTCCTCGTGGCGAAGGGCGCCGCCGTGGACGTCCTGAGCGGCGACGGCCTCGGCCGCGGGGAGCTCAGCGATCGCCGGTCACGGCACCGCCGGACGCCACTCCGCCGGTGCTGAGGTCGTTCCACTCCGCTGCATGGTGCAGCAGCCGGCGGCCGCGCGGAGTGCGCCCAGCTGCTGCTGGCAGCAAAGGCCTCCGTGGAAATCAAGGACCGCGACGGCTGGGGGCCTCAGCCGATGTCCCGTTTTTGAAGACCGTTTTTTTTTCACCGGCAATCACAATAACAGATATAACCGGTGCAGTTCAGCGAATGTGGCATGTCTCAATGACTTATGACATATCTTTGAAGTTTTTAAGTTTTTTCAACTTCAGCATGGGATTTCACTGGATTTATCATCTCAGGTTCCCGTCTTCAAAGTTCCCTTGAAATTCGAAAAAAAAAGGGTTAGAGATGTTTAGAGTTCATCCATGTCTTTGACATCCGTGTGAGCCAAATGAGAAAAATGAAACAGCGCTTTCCGCACATGGTTTCCACACGTCAAATTCTGCAGTCCGCACGGCGATCAAGTGAAGTGATATTGGAAAGGGTCACTTCGAATGTCAGCTGTGCTTCCCAGGCAAAACGCCTTTGGATCTCGCAAGAGAGGAGGATGAAACAGAAATGGTGAGCTTGCTGATGGGCAAGGCCTCTTGGCTGCACGGGCGAGGCTCAATGCAGTGACCCAATGGCATTGTAGGTGGGAATATCCATGGGTGCAACATGGTGAAACTGCTGGCACTGGTGGGAATGAAAACATGAAAGGAGTAGGGATAGTGTGAGTCGGTACCAGGGATGTTTACGCATCCGATGTTGGACACATGACCCATGAAGATCCATGAAGCCTAAACCCATTGCCAAATCATCACAAGCCACCGGCCAACAGGCCAACAATTGAGCACAGGTGAACCACGAATTTGATTGAATCTGCAGAATTGATTCGGCGAGAACACATCAGATTATCAGATTATGCACGGACAGAACAGAACAGGAATGTTTATTTTTTGCGTTTGACTATCTTCAGCACTACATGGCCTAAAGGTCACCGATGGGCACGCACAGAGTAGGCATTTGTTTGATGTTTCTTCTGTCCATATCGATTTTTGGGGTTGAATAATTTTGAGCCCCAGATGTTGTTTGCACATTTGCTGCGCCCAAGGCATGAAATATAAGGCCTGGAACCGGGAATAGCTCCTCTGGTGTCTCATGTGCCAGTCAGTCTTTGCTGGTAATGACAGTTAATAAAGAACTGGAGCAATCAGCAAAACATTCACGGGAATGATAAACATGGCTAGGGCTAGCAAGCAGCTCCTACTTGCCTGTGAGGAGCTTTGTTTCATTGTTAATTAGCAAACATGCGAAACTTGATGAACATTGTACATTGCACGCACCAAAACTTTGACTGCTGGGCTTATGACAACATGCTGGGTATCTTTAAACATTAGTCAGTTGTCCTTGGCAGCAAGATCTCTCTAATGCAGAACCCTATCAACTATACACCTTTGTAAATTGTTTCCGTGCAAGAAATGCTAGACAAGTCTGCGGGTGTCTGACAACATGAAGATCATGAAGTTTGTGGGAAAAAATCTCCAGTCACCTGCTTCCCCTCCCGTTTTTGCAGGTTTCGTATGGTGATTTCGACACAGTTCAATGTCGGGCCAAAGGTGCCTTTGGAGAGCACCGGTGAAAAGATCAAAGATGTGCCGTCCAACGCCGTTGGGTCCACAGGGTGTGGATTAAAATTGGGTCCCCGCAAAGTTCGCGGCTTTCGATGGTTTAATTATGTTGGATGAATTCAATGCTAAAACCAGAACCTAAAACGATGAACATTTGTGATGCATGGGGTTTCCTCTCTATTTCAGTTTGGGATCAGGATTGAACCTAGCAAGTGGCTGGAATCTCTGCTGTGCAGCCATTAGTTGTATGACATCACACCGCTCCTTCATGTTTGTGGTGGATTGTTATGTTCAATTGTTCAATTCTCTTGTCTTTCAGTGTGATGACATGGTGAGCAAAGTCGTGAAATGACTTCTAGGTCCAAACCATGATTCGAGGTGGCAACTCAAGTAGTTTTCTTTCCAACGGAAGAACAATCCACTACCCCCAAAGGTGGTACATATTTTTCGGGTAGTCTTGGAATACAGCTTCCACGACTGTTCGGCGATGGCCCCATGATCGCAGGCAAGACGTATCGGGTCTTGTATCGATTCCTTTGCGTTGACTGTATTATGCTGCAGTCAAGTTTCACCTGGGATGAAATTGCCTTTGAACATGTGCAATGCATAATCGATGTCACTGGTTTCAGGTTCAAAGCAACATCAGCGAGTGAAACGCACATCAATGTTGCACCATGTTAAAGATGAACACTCGTGCGACCCATCAACGTTTCTTGTTTGGGAAGCTACAGATATTCCTCAGCGCGTCGGGAGTTCATTTTAGTTGCTTACTACTTTCAACTGTCAAGCAGCAATTTCAAGAGCACAGGGTTTGATTGGGTCGTTGGAAGAAGGGACCTCCAAGGCTTCAACATAGCATCCACCTCAAGCTTTTGTGGATTGGACATTTTACAGCTACAGTTTCACCATTCTGTGTGGATTCCCGTTGCTCAATGCGTGCATACAATGGCCTTTGATACCATCGCAGGGTGTCACAGGTGTGAAAGGCCATCGTGAAGTAATCTATCAATCTGGCAAGTAGCGACTTCCAAAAAAAAAACATGTCAACCTGCATGGGTCCTGTGAAACATTACTTACAAGAATACCATTTTATTTCACGAAGAAGGGCCGTTTCTGCCCTGGCGCTCCAAATTTACTCTCGGAAGATGTTTGGGAGCCAAAAACCAACTACTAGCGTCTCAGACGGTGTTTGGAACTGCAGGGTCGGGTGAAACAAATTGATCTACAACTAGTTGTACTAGTACTACTCTCTTTGGCAGATTTTTCTTCATTTCACACCATTTGCAAGTCAAGACAGTTTTCCAGATAGCTACCCATGAACACCTAGGCACCTAGGCTTCACACATTGAGATACCTCCATTGCCGAGGTTTGAGCAAGCTGAAAGCCTTCAAAAGGGTGGCCAAGATGCTGCTTGGTGGTTCACACCACCCCAACTGGTCAGTAATGGAAGTAGGAATGCCGATTATCAAACAATAGGGGTCTAAACACCTGATATCACCTGGTTATAGTTATCAGATATACACCTATTGTTTTAGGCATCACTTAACTTATCATTGTGTATCTGCATATCAGTTTAAACCGCTATTACAAATGTATCACTTGATATAATCAGATGAATGACGGTTTATTAACATGATAATGCTTGGAATGTGCTTCGTGTTTGTGGGGTCAATTCTCCCAGTTCTATAGATGGATGAATCGGGGACTTCAGCAGGGTTACTAATAAATGAAGATCTGCGGGATGATTTCCCAGGGATTGTCTCAATGATCTGGGGAGTGCTCCTGCCACTTCCCCCTCAATTGTATGTTTGAAAAGCAACTTCATATGTAGCCTCTGGTAGCATAGACAGCCATGGACAATCACCGTGAATGGTACGGTAGGTAAACCGACAAACTAAATGGACCCTTTTCAATAGCCAGGTTACATTACCAGAGGGTAAATGACAGGGTTTTTCAACTTTTATCAACAATCGTTATATCTACCAGAACCTTCGAAGGATTGAGTCCAAAGAAGAAGACAAATGGGTTCTGCAGGACACTGTGAAATTCGGTTTCAATGTCCTGAAAAAGCACATATAATATGCATTGATACACCATTTTGTAGTGTTGAAACTGCATGCCATATGATTGTGGATGATCTTGCTTCAGGATTTGCGGTTTGGATTTCAGGTTCTTTCACTGCTCCGGCTGGATGATATCTTGGCCCTTGTTTTTCATAATAGACCATATTTTTTTTAAGACTAGGGTGGTACTTCCCCAATAGTCATAATCTGATACTTAATGGTACCCCCTCCAATTAAACAGCCTAAGGGTTTACTAATCCAGGGTTGACATTAATCCTTAATATCTGAATTTTAGCTTCAGATGTCATATTTTTCATATTCTGCTACGTTGTCATATTTTCCATTGAAAATAAGACGCATTCTCTGAATGGACGGGTTTTTACGAAAGAGGCATCCTTAGTGGCGCAAAATCATGATGCAGAAACGCACCAAGGAAATCCGCGTGGAGGATTTCTCGAGGTCCTGAGGCGGAAATTGTTTGGAAACTATGCATCCTGGATAAAGTTTGAAGCCTGGAGCGCACCCGGGTCTGAAAATGCCAGCAAAATTGCCAATGGAGAATAGATTTGGGATATTCATGAATAGTCCATTTTCAGATAAACCCACCTCTTTTCAAACTTCGCCAAAGCTCATCGAATCTGATCATCTGCCGCAGTATCTTTCGAAGCTCCTTTGGAGAGGACCGGGTTGGGTTGGGCCTTCATCTGAGCATCCAAGATTGTGGAGATTTCATCAGTTTGGGATTGCCAAGTTCAGATATTTTTGATGTTACTTGGGGTGCAGTTGGGATTATATTTTCTGGCTACAACTATGACAATAATTCCTATACGTTGGGAAATATGCAGGATGTTAGTTCAACGATGTTTCCCCGATAATTCCCTGGTCTCCATCTTTTCTATCTGTTTGGGGCTTGCTGTACCACATCTTGGACAAAGCCACATATCATCCCATATCCTTTTCCGTTCATTGATCGTGATTAAAATTACAATGGCCTCACCATGACGTCATGATGTTGGTTGAGGGACATTTGGCTTTTGAGGGACATTTGGCTGCCGGGATTGATAGATGTTATTAGGTTTCTTCATGTTTCATGTTAACTAGTTGGGTGATGTCAATTCTGAAAAAAATAATTATTAGACATGATATCACCCAACTCTCCAACTATCCCAGGATATCCCAGGTGTCTGGGCATGACGGGTCAGATCATGAGTCGCCAGGATCGCTAGTTGGCGTCAGTGGATCATGGCTCGGGTTTGGCGTCGGAGGCGCACGGCACTCGTCCTTCGGGACTGAGGACTGGAAATTTAAGTAAAAAAAAATAATCTATCAAATCATCCCAAATCATCTATCAAAATGCTCAAAAGTAATTGCCATAGTTAAACATAGTTCCTGATCCTTATTGGTTCTGGAAGTTTATTTGCGCCACTGACCTTGGAGAGTGATGGTCAAAGCACTTTTGATTCCACGCGGGCATTTGCAAAAAGTAAAGGAAAAGGGCCTGAGCAATCAGTTGATGGACAGCTTTGATGAAGAATGGCAGATGGCAGATGCAACCCGAAAAGGGTCCGTTTGTGATACGGCCATAATCTCCCAATCTGTTTTAGATGGTACCAATCCATGTATCAAAAACCACTAGGCATATCTAGGCATCCTTAAATTCCTTGGTACCCCCATCGAGAGCCCAGGCGTGAGAAGGGCTTGGACTTGGAGCCTGGGCAATTGGTGGCTCAGTTTGGAAAGAGTCGAACAGAGAGATGGAGGCATTTCATGGCGTGCCATTTGCAGCCATACCGATACCTGAAGATTCTGGTGCATGCAAGATGTCATTGATGATGATTGGTAGCTGCATCATTCTGAATTGTTGCAACTCCAAAATTGCCACGTGCTTTACAACCTTAATGCCTGTTGCTTTTTTCTGCACGCTTATTTCTGCACTCGCAGATTGTCCGCTCAACTGTTCAACAAGTACATTTTTTCCAGATTTTCTGCACTCGCATGACCATCAGCACCCTGCAGGTCTTCCAAGAAGTTCCACGAGCGAAGGCGCGTCAGCAGTTGCGAGAAGCCCAAAATAACGATGCCAGTCGGGGCCTTAGTGAGGAGACAGGGTGGCTATGGGGGGGTAAGATTCAAAATCCACCGAACCCACTAATTCAAGTACTTCATCCATCCGTGGCGAAATAATCCCCTATGCCGTGCAATTTATTCAGCTTGAACCCCAAAAAAAACATCAAAAAAACATCCAACAATGGGGATTCAATAGGATTGCCCCCTTAGAAATGAGTAAATCATCCCATCTCCTACAACTAACCCCCCAATTCTGATTTTCCAAGGCTCTTGCGTTGGAACCTCCCAACAATCCTCTTGAATCAGGTGCCCTGCGTGACGCCGTGACGCCGCGGCCAAGAGCCAGCTCCCCGAGGAGATGCAGCCCGACAGCGATGCGGTGGATTTTGACCCAGCCTAGCATGGCCAGCTTATGGAAGATCTTCGTTGACCACAGAGATATGGCCATCTCTTCATTGACCATTTTCATGATATTCTTTATTTTGGGAGTAGCTATGGGTAGCTAATTTTCAGACAGCCACAGAGATATATTTTTTCAAACCATAAGTCTGGGTGAGACCCGTTGGCACCACTATATACATCTATAATCATCTATACACTAGTACCATCTATAGTACCTAATTTACTGGGGATTATGAGAAGCCATGGCGAATAGGGAAATTGCTTTCAAGCAGAAAAGGAGATAGTCCCAAGTCATAATGAGTATAGTACCCCAGGTACTTCTAGGTACTTGGAGGCTCCCCCAAAAGTGACAGCCCAATGATAAAAGTTTATTAAGGGCTGCCGCTTGTGAAGCATCGGGGTGAAATTCACCGGGGCTGAAATCTCTCGTCGACTCATCGCAGGTGAGAACAAGGAGCAATTGGAAGTCACTGAGAATAAGATCCTGGATGTCACTGGTCAGCATATGTCAGCATGGGAAGCAGAGCCCAAATCACCAGAACAACTTCGTGGTACCAATGGGAAATTATTCCGAAAGATCCTGTATAATGGTAATACCAATGGTTATCGCATGTTATCAAATGGTAATTATCCTACTTCAGTTTATCCAGACAATATTTATCCAGATTTGGAATCCGCTAACTCAAATTTTGTGGTTCCTAACGAATCAAATGGATTCGGAACCTCAAAATGAATTCAAAGATTAAGTTGATTAAAGTTGAAAGAATCTTGGTTCAAGTGGTTTCAAGATTCTATGAGATGATGATGACAACCACCTAATCATAGAACTGTTCAAAGAGATGATCACCGGATTGCTCAACATTTCCGAGGAGATTGATCATCACGAAGATCATCAACCATAATCCCATCATCCGTTCATATTAAACTGATTAAACACCCCATTTCTATGTTCCCAATGTGGAAATTCCCTATATCCACCATGGTTTCGTTTCAGGTGTGTTTAATATGCACAGGGGAAGGGATTAAAAAAAAAAAACATCCCTTTCCAGTCAGGATGAGGCGCACTGTTCCAGGAGGATCTCGGTGCAAAGAATCCACCAAGATTTCGCAGATATTTGGGACCATGTTTGGGGGTTGATATTAGGGGGACGCCATTAATTATCATTAATCTAATCACCATAAAATCATGTTTGGTCCAATCACCGATTATATTGTTAATTGCTCCAATGTAGATTTGTGTATAATTTACATGTATTTTACCAGTATTTGTGATTCCATTCTTTCTTCATAAGTTCCATCACCAGAGTTTTTCACAGTTCACGCCTCACGCCTCAGGTTCTCAGTTCTTCCCAGGGCAACATCCTGGAAGATGAAGCTGCAGTGCAGGTCAGTAGGATCGTTGAATGAAGCCTCCGAAAGGTCCCCCGGTTTTTTCTTAATTTGACCATGGGATTTACTGGAAGTATCATGGGAATATAGTGGGATATGATGGGATATACATCTATAATTTATGTATGCGATACCATGGATGGTTGCCAAATTCTACACCAGTTGAGGGATGTGGTAAAAGAAAACCATGGGTTTCAACATGTTTCAACATGTTTCAACCATCCAAAGGTGGTGCAGGATTTCGCAAGAATCCACCGTTCATTTCTTTTGGGTCGAAACAGTGGCTTCTCTACTTGAACGACAGTGGCTTCTATATGTGATTCTCATTGATTCGGATTACTCCCCTTATACCCTCTGGTAAACGTTGGACCCAGTGACAGGCCCAGACTTGGGTCCACTTCCCGGGCAACACCGCAGACCTACATCGGAACACAACAGGGTGGAAACCCCATAGTTTTTATCTGAAAAGGTTGGAAAATAACGTGTTTTCAAAAAAAAAATTGAACAAAAGATCATTGCAAGACCCCCTGGTAAACGTTTAACTATGGAAAACCACCATGTTTTTCATGGGAAAATCCATGGCTTGAGGACATCGACCCAGTGACAGGCCTTCCAGTTCTTCCCGGCTACACCGACTAGAAAAACGGGCTACAACGGATGGAACCCACGAAATGGTGAAACACATAGTTTTTCAAAACATCTATGAAAATATAAAAATGACCAAACAAAAATGGCAAAATATTTAACATACCTACAGTTATAGTTAAATATGTATTTGGAAAAATAAACAAAAACCAGCAAGAAACAAACAATGAACAACCTTGAAATAAATGAAAACATTGTGAGGTACACAATGAAACATATAAACCCGGAAAATTGATCAAATACAAACTGCACAGCACTTGAAAAAATGGAAATGCAATGAACATCTCTGAAGAAAAGACAATGAACACGTTGAAGTTAAAACAATTAAAAACATTCAACAAAACAATGTAAACGGGTGACAAAACTTGGAAAACTATTGAAAATCCAAAAAACACAATGAAAAACACTAAAAACCCGAAGGAACAACGTTGAAAAAACAACGAGAAAAAACACCGCAAAACATTGAAAAAAAATAAAGAAACAATAATGAACCATATACTGTACTAAACAATGAAACACATGAAAAAAGTCAGGAAAATAATTTTAAAACAATAATGAAACAAATGACAAATGACATATATAAAACAGTTCATTATCACAAATAGACCATAACAGAAATATTTCAAAGTGATAGTATTTCCCAGGGTCATGAAAGAGTATCGTTATTAACCATTATGATGGTTTATCAATATCACAATTATGATGGTGATCTATAACAGGTTCACTAATAACAATGGTGTCATGTTCATATAGCTATAGTAAAATAGTGATAGTATAATAGTTAATTAATTAGTATATAACTTATCACTATTATTTAACAGACGATGGGCTCCAGGACTTGGACCCGAGCCTTCCGGTCCGGCTGGGGCGACAGACCGACCCTGGGATACGCTGAACGAAGAAGTCCAAGCAGAAACGACAACGGAGTGGTGGAAACCCATGGTGGAAGATGGTGAAGTCCTACAACAGAAATGCCGGAAAAAATGATGGAAATGATGGAAAAATGGTGGAAAATGGCGTTTTTTAATAGAAAAAAATGTACTGATCGATTGTGTGCATCTGCTCAATGATCTATTCCAATAGATAAAACATCAACATAGAAAAATTATGTTTCTTTATTAAAATTGTTTGAAAAAAAATATCGTTGCAATGCTTTTAAAACCATTCAGATGAGCTCGAAGTTGAACCCAGTGACCTTCCAGGTCCACAAACCCAGGCAACGCTGACAACGGATGGAACCCAATGGATGGAACCCAATGGATGGAACCCAACGGATGGAATCTCCGAAAAACGACCCAAAAAATGTAAAAAAATCTCTGTTTTTATTAAAAAAATGAATGAAACCACACATTTTTTTCTGAAAAAACACTTTTTAAAACCATTCAGTGGTTAGAACGGTTCATTTTCGTGGCACTGACATTTTAAAGTTGATTTTGTTTTAAATGAAACATTGCCACAACATTGCAACAAACAACATTTCCATGATTGTGGGCCTTGATAAAATTATACGTGTGCAAAAATCGAACAATGTCACTCAATGTCACTTAATGTCACTTAATGTCACTGAACCAATATCGATGTTATCGATGTTATCGATGTTATCGTTCAATTCATTGATCTGATATGTTTTCATCTAATTTATCTACTGATCTCTTCCAGTCCCAGTTGACGTCCTTTTGTTTCCAATCCATGGAAACTGGATATGGTTATTGGACTCGTTATAAAGAATTTTACACGACCATTACCATAAAATTTGAAAACGTTGAACATCATTTTGTTCAAAATTTCCTCGTTTTTTTCCTTGAATCATACCTTGATGTCTCCGGGCGCATCCGGGCGCCAGGTTCCAAACAGCCATCCTCGTCTTTTGCATCGCTGATGCCAACTTTGCCACTCAGCGAGTTACTTCAGGGCAGGCTTGATCGGTCTCGCAACCCTTGGTTGCTGAAGCGAAGCCGTGCGTAATTTGAGAGTCTTCTTTTTTCGTTTGTGAATGTCATGGTCATGTTTTCATCTTTCACTCCTGACTGGTCAATCAACCATCTGGCATTGAGTTTTCTGTCTTCAAGGATTGTTGCAAGCATTCCTGTTTCTTCTTCTTCTTCTTCTTCTTCTTCTCTTTTTTGAGTTCTTGTGCGATAGGTAGGCTTTCAGGTTGGCTATTTATCTCGCTTATAACTTATATCAGGTAGGCTTTCAGGCCTCAGTGCTGTCGTCCTCTTTCTCCCAATGAGGGGGTTTCTTGTATGGTCTGTGGCTTCTTTGTCAAGGGGCATTTGAATCCTCCTTGCCGGATTGGGGTTGCCGTCTTCATCATTTCGGAGTCATTTTGCCGCCAGATGCGACGCTGGTTCGTCACGCTCTGGGAGTCTTGTCTGTCTTTTGTTTGGATTTGTAGCGACTTTATTGACTATTGCTGCTTGACTCTTCTGATTCTTGCATGTGTTCGTTTTTTTCTCGCTGCCTGAGTAGTCTTCTTGAAGGCTTCTTACCAAAGGTTTGCTTATCTTCTGTTCTCTCTCTATTTCTGTTTTGTTGCGGTCTGCCTGACCTGTCTCATTGAAATAATACAGTAGAGATGGGTGATACATCCAATAGATTATAGATTCAACATATTTATAATCTATAGTTGGAAAATCCCTATTGGAAGATCCTGGGCCGCCATGCAGATGCCACGGCAGGTAGCTCTAAAGAAGGCCCAAGAATCCAGAGATATTGCGGCCTTGGAATTTGCGCTACAGCAGGTGGGGGATTGGGGTATAACGGTATACCTATTGAAAATTACAAAAAATATTGAGGTTTATGTTGCAATGTAGACATGTATGTTTAACACATTGAGTTTCAGAAAATCTTCGTTCATGCTGCATGTCTTTTTAATTTAGCAAGATCTTTGCTGAGGAAAATAGAAGTCTGGCTATATATATATATATCAATTGCTTATGTTGGATGAAAGTTAGACTATAGGTGCTAAGTGCTAAGTGCTAAGGATTCTCAAGGTAAGTCCATGGGTGGAGGCGTTTTTTTGAGTGGAGGAATGAGTGATTTACGGACATCCCAAGTCTCTGCCACCATCGGTGGCTGCGTTGTTCGTGCAAGGCCCCGAAGAACGAAGCCCGGCAGCAGATGGCCCATGGCCCAATTGGCCAAGGCTGGTCTCTTGGATTCCAAGTATGACCATCTCCCATCATCTCCCTGTGTATCCAATTGATATTCTTTTCACTCCCTCCTTGATATTGCCAAACTTGACGGGAGGTGAACAATGCATGTGAAGGTCCTGGCAGACCTCAACTTGTGAAGACCTCAGAGTTTACGCCCTTTGACTTATCCTCGGAATGGGGAGTAAACATCAAGTAATATCAAGTGTCAACATGATCATACATGATCCATGGGTCAGATTGGGCCAGGTGTTTGTTCATGTTGAAGTGGATATCACATGATATCACCCAGTGTGAGATCTCGCAAACATGTCCTGTGCAGCCAAGATGCTGAAGAAATAGATGGCAACAGACATCAAGTAGAAATAGTTGGAGAAACAAATCAACTATTTTCAGAAATAACTTGGAAATACTGTTTTTAAAACTTGGAAATAGTGTCCTGAAATACTGTTTCTAGAACTTGGAAAAGGGCAAGTTAGGACACTTGTTGAAAACGTGTTAATCCCACAAGTTGGCAACAGACATCAAGTAGAAATTGGACAAACAAATCAAGTATTTTCAGAAATAACTTGGAAATACTGTTTTTAGAACTTGGAAATAGTGTCCTGAAATACTGTTTTTAGAACTTGGAAAAGGGCAAGTTAGGACACTTGTTGAAACCGTGTTAATCCCACAAGTTGGCAACAGACATCAAGTAGAAATTGGACAAAACAAATCAACTATTTTCAGAAATAACTTGGAAATACTGTTTTTAGAACTTGGAAATAGTGTCCTGAAATACTTTTTTCAGAACTTGGAAAAGGGCAAGTTAGGACACTTGTTGAGAACGTATTAATCCCACAAGTTGGCAACAGACATCAAGTAGAAATTGGACAAAACAAATCAACTATTTTCAGAAATAACTTGGAAATACTGTTTTTAGAACTTGGAAATAGTGTCCTGAAATACATTTTTCAGAACTTGGAAAAGGGCAAGTTAGGACACTTGTTGAAAACGTGTTTATACAAGTTGGCAACAGACATCAAGTAGAAATTGGACAAAACAAATCAACTACTTTCAGAAATAACTTGGACATACTTTTTTGAGAACTTGGAAATAGTGTCCTGAAATATTTTTTCAGAACTTGGAAAAGGGCAAGTTAGGACACTTGTTGAAAACGTGTTAATACAAGTTAGCAACAGACATCAAGTAGAAATTGGACAAAACAAATCAACTATTTTCAGAAATAACTTGGAAATACTGTTTTTAGAACTTGAAATAGCGTCCTGAAATACTGTTTTCAGAACTTGGAAAAGGGCAAGTTAGGACACGTGTTGAAAACGTGTCAATCCCACAAGTTGGCAACAGACATCAAGTAGAAATTGGACAAAACAAATCAACTATTTTCAGAAATAACTTGGAAATACTGTTTTTAGAACTTGGAAATAGGGTCCTGAAATACGGTTTTTAGATTTTGGAAAAGGGCAAGTTAGGACACGTGTTGAAAACGTGTTAACCCCACAAGTTGGCAACAGACATCAAGTAAGTAGAAATAGTTGAACAAAACAAATCAACTATGTTCAGAAATAACTTGGAAATACTGTTTTTAGAACTTGGAAATAGTGTCCTGAAATTCGTTTTTTTAGAACTTGGAAAAGGGCAAGTTAGGACACTTCTTGAAAACGTGTTAATCCGACAACCTGGCAACAGACATCAAGTAGAAATACTTGGGCAAAAAAAACAACTATTTTCAGAAATAACTTGGAAATACTGTTTTTAGAACTTGGAAATAGTGTTCTGAAATACGGTTTTTAGATTTTGGAAAAGGGCAAGTTAGGACACTTGTTGAAAACGTGTTAATCCCAAAAGTTGGCAACAGACATCAAGTAGAAATTGGACAAAACAAATCAACTATGTTCAGAAATAACTTGGAAATACTGTTTTTAGAACTTTGAAATAGTGTCCTGAAATACGGTTTTTAGATTTTGGAAAAGGGCAAGTTAGGACACTTGTTGAAAACGTGTTAACCCCACAAGTTGGCAACAGACATCAAGTAAGTAGAAATAGTTGGACAAACAAATCAACTATTTTCAGAAATAACTTAGAAATACTGTTTTTAGAACTTGGAAATAGTGTCCTGAAATACTGTTTTCAGAACTTGGAAAAGGGCAAGTTAGGACACTTGTTGAAAACGTGTTAATACAAGTTGGCAACAGACATCAAGTAGAAATTGGACAAAACAAATCAACTATTTTCAGAAATAACTTGGAACTACTGTTTTAGAACTTGGAAATAGCGTCCTGAAATACTGTTTTTAGAACTTGGAAAAGGGCAAGTTAGGACACTTGTTGAAAACGTGTTAATCCCACAAGTTAGCAACAGACATCAAGTAGAAATTGGACAAAACAAATCAACTATTGTCAGAAATAACTTGGGAATACTGTTTTGAGATTTGGAAATAGTGTACTGAAATACTGGTTTTAGAACTTGGAAAGGGCAAGTTAGGACACTTGTTGAAAACGTGTTAATCCCACAAGTTGGCAACAGACATCAAGTAGAAATTGGACAAAACAAATCAACTATTTTCAGAAATAACTTGGAAATACTGTTTTTAGAACTTGGAAATAGTGTCCTGAAATACGGTTTCTAGATTTTGGAAAAGGGCAAGTTAGGACACTTGTTGAAAACGTGTTAATCCCACAAGTTAGCAACAGACATCAAGTGGAAATTGGACAAAACAAATCAACTATTTTCAGAAATAACTTGGAAATACTATTTTTAGAACTTGGAAATAGTGTCCTGAAATACGGTTTTTAGATTTTGGAAAAGGGCAAGTTAGGACACGTGTTGAAAACGTGTTAATACAAGTTGGCAACAGACATCAAGTAGAAATTGGACAAAACAAATCAACTATGTTCAGAAATAACTTGGAAATACTGTTTTTAGAACTTGGAAATAGTGTCCTGAAATACGGTTTTTAGATTTTGGAAAAGGGCAAGTTAGGACACTTGTTGAAAACGTGTTAATCCCAAAAGTTGGCAACAGACATCAAGTAGAAATACGACAAAACAAATCAACTATGTTCAGAAATAACTTGGAAATACTGTTTTTAGAACTTTGAAATAGTGTCCTGAAATACGGTTTTTAGATTTTGGAAAAGGGCAAGTTAGGACACTTGTTGAAAACGTGTTAACCCCACAAGTTGGCAACAGACATCAAGTAAGTAGAAATAGTTGGACAAACAAATCAACTATTTTCAGAAATAACTTAGAAATACTGTTTTTAGAACTTGGAAATAGTGTCCTGAAATACTGTTTTCAGAACTTGGAAAAGGGCAAGTTAGGACACTTGTTGAAAACGTGTTAATCCCACAAGTTGGCAACAGACATCAAGTAGAAATTGGACAAAACAAATCAACTATTTTCAGAAATAACTTGGAAATACTGTTTTGAGAATTTGGAAATAGTGTCCTGAAATACTGTTTCTAGAACTTGGAAAAGGGCAAGTTAGGACACTTGTTGAAAACGTGTTAATACAAGTTGGCAACAGACATCAAGTAGAAATTGGACCAAACAAATCAACTATTTTCAGAAATAACTTGGACATACTGTTTTGAGAACTTGGAAATAGTGTTCTGAAATACTGTTTTTAGAACTTGGAAAAGGGCAAGTTAGGACACCTGTTGAAAACGTGTTAATCCCACAAACACAACAGCCCAGAAACCGCAACAGCCAACGAACCAAAACAACCCCAAAGGGCGAAGAAACCAAGAGCCACAAGAGCCACAAGAGCCACAAGAGCCACAAGAGCCACAAGAGCCACAAGAGCCACACACCATAAAAACCACAACAGCTACAAAAACTACAAAAGCCGAAAAAAACACAAAACCCGCAAAAGCAACTGCAGCACACTTTATGGCAATATTTTCTTGTGAATTTCTTCTGAAATTCTGATGCATTTTTCCATTTCTATTGAAATTCTTCTGAATTCCTTTTGCATTTTTGTTTTACAGTTTAGTTTGCATTTCTGAGAAATTCTCATGAATTTCTTATGAGTTCCTTTTGCATTTCTTATGAATTTCTTATGAAATTCTTATGCAGTTTTCAAAACGTTTTACGCTTTGGGCAAAAGTGTATGAAGTTTTGGCAAAAGTGTATGAAATTGTTAAAACTGCATAAGAACTGCATAAGAATTGCATAAGAAATTTTGTAAAAATACAAAAGAAACTCATAAAATTTCACAATAAGTTCAAAAAAAAATCAAAAGGGATTTCATGAAGGTCTGGTGTACAAGAACAATCTATTGTGACCCCCCCAAAAAAGACTCTATACGTGAGACCACAAAGCAAATATCAAAATACATCAAAACCTGTATTCAAGATAACTCCTGTTCATACGTTTATGCAATTTGAAATGCGTTTGAATACATTAGTCTTAAGAATGAAAGTCACAAGCAACCTTGTATAGTTTTGAAGAGTTTTCCCCGGCAATCGCAATCGGTGCAGTTCCATGAAGTTCAATCTGGCCTCTTATGATATTGTCCGTTTCTGTCTAATTCAACAGAGTCAATGAGTCAGTGAGTACTGGGATTTCCAGATTTAAATATATGCTTTATGTCGCGTTCCCTTCTTCAAGGTTTCCTTGAAGTTCAAGAGCTAGAATTTTGGACGTGTCTCTGTCACCATCAACGTAGCACGTTTTTGTTGAAGCAGGTAATTTCGGAGTTCATCCTTGTCTTTGACATTTGCAGATGGGACTCTTCTTGGATAACCGTGAGCCAATGCGAAGAATGAGAGACAGGTTGCCACACATTGAATCGTCACTTGTCAAAGTCGGCAATGCACATGTTGATCAAGTCAAGATAGTTCAAGTATGTGAAGATATTGAAGGGTGTCAGTTCGGGTGTCAGCAGTCTTCAGGCAACTTGCCCGTGGATCTGGCGAGAGAGGAGTGCCAGAAGGAAATCGTGAACTTGATGATGGACAAAGCCTCTTGGCTGCACGAGTGGGCCTCAAGCACTGCAGTGGCCCCAGGATGTCAACCTGTATAACATGATGAAACTTCTGGCACTTGGGATGAAAACGTGAAAGGGACGTGGCGTGAGATAGTGCAAGTCCGGACTGGGGGATGTTTACGAAACCAATTTTGGACAATGAAGCTGCCAAATAAGTTATTGTCGCAATCCACTTGCCCACAAGGGTGAGCATAGATTGAGCAGGAATCTGATTGAATTCGCAGACTTGATTTGGTACTCATGCATGGGATTCTCTGTGTTAACCCCACCCTTTCCAGTGCCATGGTCTTCGGAGACAACATCAAGAATATAGGTTGGATGTTCTTATGATTGTCTCCAGCTACACATGGCCTAAAGGATGTGACATGTCACAGATGGGTATGCCTCACCACAGAGTTGGTCATGTGTTCGTTCAGAATGAGCTTATAATTACTTCTCAACATCTCCGTATTTCAGGTCGCTCCAACCCTCCAAGGGTTTTGAAGTGCAAATGTTCTGCGCACCTTGTGGCCGCCCAAGGCATGAACCGGAAGGCCTGGCACATGGAGTGGCTGAGCGATGTTTGCGAAACCGCTTGATGTTTCTTGCTTTGGTGTTTCATGTGAGCCGCTGTCAATATTCTTGGCATAGTTTTTAGCCACGATCCATCAGTTTGGAGGAATGAAACATACATCTCTAGAAGATGCATTTAAGCCGAAATCATGGTATAATACTGAAATGATCTTGACAGCTACCAATGCTCATGCCCATGGGCATTTAGACGGCCCCGGCTCCGGCAAGAAATTTCAATAAAGTATTTTGCTGTATTGACATGTCAATGCTTCATTTTGGAGAGGCGCATAGTCTATAGTAAAATTTGATGAAAGTTGCAGTTCTACCCCTCAACCTGAACTCTTAGCAAGATCACGTACCATCTGTAGCAGCCTTCGACATCCTTTGAACATGATTTTGAGAAGGGGATCTTTGTCAGCTGCATTGACCCGCAGCTGCAATTAGCTCCCGAGTTGATTTAATCTTTGCTGATTGTATCCCCATTATTTGTTGCTTAAAGCCCCATTGAACAGCATCATTTCCTCGCGTTTGTTTGCCTTCCCATCAGGCAAAGTTCTCCTCGGCTTGACAAAGTGGTTCGCGCAAGCTTCCGACGGTGTCCAAAAGGGGATTCCGGGCCAAAGGTGCCCTTCAGGTGCATTGTGTGGTCAAAATTGCGCTGCCCAACTCCTTCAGGGTCACCAGTTATGGGTCAGAATTTCCCCTCAAAATTGGATGGTTTCAACATGTTTTAAGAACATTCAAGGAAAGATGTATCCCGAAACGACCAGAATCTGTGGTTCCATGGCGCCTCATGTAGAGGGGATCCCCATGGAGTTTCGCCATCTCAGTTTGGGACAAGGATTGAGCTCAGCAAGTGGCAGCGACCTCCTGCAGCCATCAAGGGTATAGCCGGTATAGCCGTGTAGACTTAAACTGCTGCCTTAACCTGCTTCCCGTCAGTAGTTCATTTGTCTTGATTACGTCCCAATGATGATATGATGGTTGTCTTTCATTTTAGTGTCATGGTGAGCAAACGATCGTGAAATGACCTGCAACGCAATAGCTTAGTTTCATGATGATCACAGCAACTCAGCCAGGACTTTCTCCACTGCAAATTGCATGAAGTATCAAGAAGTAAAAAGCACCCCACAATTTGCTGGATAGGTGATAATCCTTCAGTTGTAGTGATATTGCAGCTCCGAGAACTGTTGGGTGATGTCTCGTTTTCTGTTCTTTTCTTTTTTCTGTGGTGAAGCTTGATGTGGGGTCAAAGTGCCATGGATGATGTGCATCCAATGCGCGATCGATGTCACACCGTTCCATTTTCAGGTTCAAAGCGACATTGGGACCCATCAGCTCTTCACATGTTTGTGCCAAACCATGATCTTTCTCATTGATCTCATTACGTTTGAAATTGGACTTTGGTTCCCATTACCTCAAATTACCAATTTCAATTGAACCCGCGGTTGGGTTGGCTTGTTGCCCAAAGGGACCTCCAAGGCTTCAACATAGCATCCACTCTACCAACCTTTATTGAATTGAACATTTTACTACTACACTTTCACCATTCGGCGGGAAGTCCTGTTGCACAACACGTGCATACAGTGATGGCCTGCGATACGTTCGCAGGGTGTCCCAGATGCTGCGATGCCAACTAATTTTGATCCATATTCATACCACATTCATACCACTCTTGCTGGAAGGGTCGCATACATAGAGTTCTGTTTTTTTCAAAGGCATTTCCAAAAATAATCGACAAACTTGTGAATTGTGAATTTGCGTGCCCGTCTGGACAATCAGTGCGGCAATTCTTCTCGAAGGTTGATGTATCAGCTTCATCTGTTGAATGGGTTCTGATTGAGACGAAGCAACACACTTGTCAACGTCAACAATATCTAAAATGGCGGTTCCCAATGGGTTCAATCCCAAAATATATGTTCAAATTTGGACGATTTGGGGTAACCCCTTTTTAGGAAACCTTTATATTAGCGGCACAAACTGGTCATCGAAGAGTGGTTTTGATCTCTCGTCACTGCTCAGCATGAATCTCTCTGACATGTGGGCCTGCTGGTCTTGACATGGAGAGGACCTACCAGATTTGGCGGAACTTCAGAAGGCAAATGACAATGTGCAGGCCTTTAGCTGTTGTGGTTGGATGCCTCTTTTTGAAACCACACTTCGGCCATCTTCCAGTATCCCATAGGCATCCAGAAATAACCTGCTTCTGTGCCACCGTTTCTTTTGAACATGAAATCCAGACCATAATGTCCGTGGTCTTCATGCCCTGGTAAGGCCCTATTGAAAACATTTTGTGATGCTCTTCGGAAGCAAAGACTTGAGCGCCAGAAAGTGCAGGTTCAACTGGTGACTGGAGATTTTGAGTGAAGGTGACCAAGCGGTTACAAAGCAAATTGCTTACCAAAACGAGTGTTGACAAAGGTCAGTTGAACATCGTTCTATCCTGGTCCCGTTTTCGTGGCTTTTCATGATTTCATGTGTTGAATTGTTGTTATTACAACAATTCTGCTGCCCTCTGTTGGGCGGAAATTGACGATTTGTGGGGGTCTGGTGGGCTTTTACGTGGTTCCATTTTTACCTGGTGCTGTATACTCAGAGAAACCCTAGCCCACCACAATAATTCCTTCCCGTACCGTTTTTCGAAGGACCAACTGAAAACTGTCGAACGCCAGCTTTCAGATGCAGGTCGCACGCAGGACCCAGCATTCAAGGGCATACCACAACATGGTTGCATTGCTGGACAGTGCAGCATCATTTTTTCAATGCAAAACGGTATGATGCAACAACAATTTCTTGGCCATGTCTAGGTTTTGCAATTTTTGCCTGACACTTCATTGAAAAGTGAGCAATGTACTTGTTTGTATCCGTCACGGCATCAGAGCAGGGTGGTTGTCAAGTGCATCTCCCCATCTCCTCCCCTTGCAGGATGAAATCACAAAAAAATATCTGGAAGACTTTGCAGCACATTCGCTAGCCTGCGCAAAAGCTGAAGTGCGGATACATGCTTGTATGCTCGTAAACCATGATCTAATCTAGTGTTCATGTGGAAGGTTCAGCAGGAGTTCATGGGATTCCAGAGATGTCATCAGTGAATATGGGACAAAGCGGCAACCATGGTACAGTAGATGGCAAGATCCGGCATGTTGCATACATGGACATGATGGACATGACATAGTAGCTGGCCAGTGTTGATTCAGTGATTTCATCCAGTTGGTGTATTTCATCCCTGCAGGAACAGGTTCGGGCAGTGCTTGACGACCTCAAAAAGGAGGCCGAATGAACTGGATCAAAGGACTGACAGCTGAACATGTTCTTTGCCATCCTGGCCCCTTCCTTTGGTCCTTTAGGTCTTGCTATGGCGGCTATGGGTCAGGTTTCTAGACCATGCTACCGCTAGGATGCGAGTCCTGTCCACAACACATATTCAACATGAATGCATCAAGAAGCAATCGGATCTATGCAAAACCGATGGTGTCCTGTTCGTATCTATACTTGGGATGCCAAGAAACTTCGACAGGGATCTTGGATATGTAGTATGACTTCCACGTTTTCGCTTCAGTTGGAATTCAGAAGTAGACGGTGCTGCAAATTTGTTTCCTAAAGATGGGGTTTGGGGTCATTGTCTCTTGGGCCCGTTGCCTGTCCATTTTATCCAAATTAAATATTGAGCTTCTTAATTGTGGTTTGGGTCTATCTTGCTTTTTATAGCTACAGATACGGACTTGCAGAGGGTGGGGCTGGCAGGTGGGCCGTTTTCAGAGGTTGTTTCATCAGTCGAAAGTCTTTCTATCATCCTATAACATGCGCTTGCTGTGAACATGTGTGAACCAGTCTTCGTGAATGCGATTTCCGACAAGGTGGCAACGTCATCCTCTATGAGCGCGGCACTTGCGGATTCTTCTTTCCGGATTCTTCTTTCCGACAAGACAATCAATGATTTGAGGCAAAGTACATGATTTACCTCCCACAGACATGGAATGTTCTCAATATTTTTGGGAGTTTTGCCATGCTCATGCCAAGGCCAAGACGCCACAGCTGAGGACAATGCTGTTGAGAAGAAGAACAGGTTGGGCCGCAAGCTCAAAGTTGAGATGAGGTCGAATAGCAAAGAAGCGAACAGCCGGATGGCCGGCAGAGTTGGTTGACGTCGATAGTGAGATATGCATGGGTTTTGACTTCTCCTTTTTTGCCAAGTTCAACCCTTATTAACCCTTGCTACTTGTTGTATACGTGTTCTTTCGTGCAGCAGTGCATCTTATAGTTTTATAGTGAAATGGAAAATTCATGTGAGATATACTTGGCTGGTAATATTATGCCACACTTTTATCGTTCCATTGCAACTGCACCAGTGTGCACATGCAACTTGCATGAACGTTCTTCACCCAGGCCGGACAGAGCTCCACAATGCTGTTTGCAAGGGCGACGAAAAGCGTGTCCAGCAGCTCCTGCAAAACCGCGCATTTGTTGATGCCAAGGATGAAAGCGGCCCGAACCTCTGGAGTGTATGCGTACATAAAGTTGCAAGCTGTTGTTTGTTGCAACTTCAAATTTAAAGCTTAGACAATCCATGACACTGTCGAGAGGTTTGAAAGAGGAGTGGAATGCAGTGAAATCATGGACGTGGAATGCAAATCAGTTTATCACCATTTCGTGTCAAGTCCAACCCGAGGCCGGACACCATTGCACTTGGCCGCCAGTGAGGTCTCCGGACCAACCAAAATCATTAAGCTGCTGCTAGAGGCGAGGGCCATGACTGAGGCCAAAGACCTGGGCGGCCGGGAGCCTCAGAGCTCTTCACATGGAGCATATGTTTTTGGTGAGTTTTTCAATGCATTTAGCTCTGACATGGACTTGATGTTCCATCTTAAAGGCCATATCTTTGATTGATCAAGTCGCACACTGCAAGGTGGTATACATAACATACAGTAGTGATCAGAAGTGTCTGCCCTCCTGTGTCTCCAAAATCATGAGGAGGTATAGGAAAATGAAGTGCCTGTAGGAAAGGTTTCAGACTGGCATGTGTGTGTGTGTTCTTGTGTCTGAGTGGTTTAATGACTGGATGGCGAAATGAATGGCTGGCTTGGCCACTTAAGGCTCGCATGGTTGAGTGACTGAATGACTGAATGATAGACTAAGTGTTCCTTTTTGAGCTAGCTCTTTTCTGAGCTATCTCTGTCCTCAACCATCCTTTCCTTGAACAATCCCTCTCATCAATTATTGACTGAGTGAAGGACGGAGTGAAGGACTGAGCGAGCCTCTTCTCTGAGCCACTTTTCTCTGAGCCGCATCTTCAAGGATCCAGCTCTCGGCTGCCTCGTTTCGAAGCTGCTTCTTCTCTGAGCCAACTGTTCTTTGAGCCACTCCACTTCCGTAATCTGAGCTACTGCCTCCCAAGCTATTTTTTTGAGCTGTCTTTCCTAAGCTATTTCTTGCCTGGCCTAACTCTTCTCTGAGCTACTATGTAGAAAAGCTGTCAGCTTTTAACATCGCGTTTAGCATGCAGCCATTAAATTCGGCTAAAAGTAGGGCGCAGGCAGCAGTTCCCAAGGTGTTTTGCAACCCTAAAATGCATTCCACATTTGCTGGCCTGCAGAGTTGCTGAACGAAGTGTACCGGGTGTGTGAAGCATGCACTACGAACTTGCGACGCGGCTCAGAGAAGATGGGGCTCAGCAGACTTGGTAAAGAGAAGATATATGTAAGGTAGAGACAACTCAAAGATTGAGGTGCTCAGACCATCAATCCGTCATTCAGTTGCTTGATCATGTAGTTTTTCTGTGCCCGAGTCAGCCATTCAATCATTCAGCCGGTCAGCCATTCAATCTTTAATCGGACACCCATGTCAGCAAGCTGCTGTTTGGTGTTCAAATTTTGCTAAGGTTTGACTCCATTGAATTTGGCTTGCGACTCGAAGTGCGAGGAAGCGGTGGCTGTTCTGCGGAGCGCTGCTCCTCGATTGGCAACGCTTGACTTGCTACATGCATGCAAGTGCCATTGAATTTGGTCTAGCCGCAAGATGTAGGTCCAATCTCGTTTTTTAGTTCAGGATGGTTTCGTCTTTTCGAGTTTTACTTTTCAGATTTTCGTGTAGGGGTCAGAGGGCATGTCAGGTATTGTCAGGCATGCCAATGTGATCCAATGTGGAAACAAGACAACTTCACAGGAGAAATTGGAGCAAAGTGGGAAAACCGCGTTAAGTTCTTCCGTAGAGACTTTGGTGTTCCATTTTGTTTTTGAGATTCAGCGAGCTGTGCACTTGTATTCCAAGTGGCTGCTGCACCAAGGAGGGCTCACCAAAAGTTTCAGAAGGGTTGACAGAAGATCACATCGGGACAGAGGCGGTGACGTGTTTTGTTGTTTAAAAAGTTGCCGGCTTCTGGATCGACGAAATCAACAAATTGATGATTCGTTTGTTTGAACATGTTTGGATTCACCCACTACAAGCTCATTTACCTGCGAATATCTTGGGTATCTTTGCATATCTTGAATTTCGGCCAAGTTTGTTTTGATGCTGTTTCGCAAATGCTCTATTCCATCAGGGTTGGCATTTCAAATGTACGTGGAGTCAGTAGCAATAGACCCGTGTCCGAAGGCGCCGCTGGATGTCCTGCACTTCTTGCCGAAGCACATGCCAGCCGTGGCCTCCGATGCAAATGAAATCACCTTCGAGGGAAACATCATGCCTAGCGCAGAGCAATGCTGGACGTCGTTCCCTGGCAAATTCAAGGCTGGATGGGATGCGCTGGTGAACGTGCCAGCTTTTGGCGACAGTGTTGCATGCGTTTTCTTGTGCGATTCCCAGTCTGGCCTTGGGGAGCACAAGAAAGATCCAAAAGGTGATGGCAAAAAATGCTATTGCTACCGGATTTATGGAGAGCGAGCAGATGCAGAGTACAAGAAGTTTGGATACATCATCTATGTACAGAAGAAGTATTCAGAATGCAGTGATCTGGAGAGAAGCAAGCTGGAGCAGAAGGCCAACGCCATGGATGCAGAGCTTGTTTTTGAAGATGATGACAGCAGCACGAGGGACACAAAGGAGAAGCGGGCCAAGGAAAAGTTTGCCCAAAAGAAGACCGCAGCATTTGGCTGCAGTTGGTACGATTTGTGGTTCCAACGTGTGAGAGAAGCAGTACAACGAGGCCAACGGCTGAAGGTCGTGTTCTTTCCTGGTGAAGTGATGCAAGGCAAAGTTGATATGGATGCACTGGCCACAGCTGACCTCTGGAATGGTGTTGGGCTTGGAACGTCCCAGAAATGCGAGGTTGCCACACTTGAGGCACAGGTTGAAAAAGTCTTAAAGCGGTAGTCTTTCTTGATGGATTTTATTGCCCTGGACATCCCTGGCCTCAGCAGTTTGATGTTTCAAGAGTTTCAAGGCACCAATCCTTGACAGTGGATATTGTGGTGCTGTACCCTCCGACAAGATTTGACATGATTTCACCAGTAGACCCTGCAGAATCAGTCTCCGACACAGAAGGTATATAGTTAGTTAAGTTAGTTATAGAATAGCCACCCGCAGTTTGCAACACTTTCTTTTTGGGGATGGAAACCTCATGAAAAAACAACGCCGTGTGCCAACATTTGAACTTGCTCGTAGTCAGAGTCTTTTTGGAGGTTGCTGAAACCAAACTTGGACATATTGCTGCCTTTTTTCTTGGAATATATCTTGGAATCGATACACCTGAAAAGCGTAGCGGTGAATTGTGGACAATTCAGCCGACTTTACTATTTGCTTTGAGGTAGCCGTGCTTTTTGTAAAATAACTCGAGGCTCTGGGTCAAGGCTTGACATTGCTGGTATGTATTCTTGAGGTATCAATTTGGTAGCAAAACAATGCAAGATATATTTCATCATATTTCTCTTGATAGCGTGGAATGTTGGACATGACACATGGTGTATCAGTTTAGCCGATTAACCCATCTTCCCCGAGCGCCCACAAGGTAGGGAACACCATTTTAGCGCATCTGGGTTCCACGCTCTCATTTTTTCATGTTGATTTCGACCGGGAAGAGGGATGAACCACGTGGTCTTCATTTTCTAAACGTGATGTTTGTGAATAATGCCGCTAAAAGGGTTCCTCACGGCAAAAGTTTGTAGCCTTTCTGAACTTCTGAACTCAATAATTACGATTTGTGTCAGAGGTGTGTTGGGTGATTTGCCCTGAAGAGGCTGTGATTCTGTAGGCAGCCCAACTGGTACCTTCCTTTCAAACTTTGTTATTTACTACAGGGACCCCAAGGTATTTCGCATCTTCCACAGCCTGCAGGCAATGAGGAAGGAAACTGGCGATCCCAAGTGGGACTACGATCCAGTAGATGTGACCGATTTCCTCATTTCACAATTCAAGGAAGGTGATTTGGTGGAAGCGTTGGACGCGGACAGCCGGCGTTGGCGCAAAGGCCGCATAAGCGGGATGACGAAGGATGACAGGCCATTGTTGAACTCATAGATTCTTGCGACTCCAAAGTCTTGCAGTGTAGAAACCAATGTCACGGAATGGAGTTTTTCGAAGTTGGGATTCGACTTGTTGGTTACCGAGTTGATCTTTGAAATGTTTTTTTAATCTTGTGGTAAATTGCCGTCCAATTTTGGCAGGCACACCGTGCGACACACCTGGAACATCATTTGCAACTGGTCCCAGACAGAGTTCCAGTCAGAGCACCTGAGGCCTTTGGTGCAACATACCAACGGCTTTGAGACCATACTGCAAGGGTTCCAGGATAAGAAGATGCTGCGGTCTCTGGAGGAATTCTTCAGTGTTCAGGTGAAGCAGGTGCAGCGATCTTGGTCCAATGGGAGGCATTCCATAGCAGTGGATGTGAACATCAGCAACCTTAGGCAAGCACACAGCTTAAGGGACAAGGTCCTGAGCGGAGATTTGGATCTAAAGGTCAATGATATTTTGTCCATACACTGGCAAGTAGGAATTGATAAAAGCGCTTTCTTGACCTTCTATGAGAGATCTCTTCTGTCATTGACGGATCTGACAAAGCACCAGAACGAAGTCCTCCAAGAGCTCAGAGATGCAGGTACTCATGAGCAAGGTGTCATTCACCTGTCTGCAGCGGCTGGTGCCGGGAAGACCTTCATAGCGGTGAAGTGGGTCTTAGAGCATCTCAGAATGTCCTCGGGAAAGGTGCTGTACATTGCACCCAACAAGGCCCTCGTGTTGCATTTCATTCGGTGGCTATTGGCCTTTGCACATGCAGACAGGGACTCATCATCAAGATACTTCTCAAGACTCCTGGTATTGTATGAGCCCTACGATCAAGTACGAGTGCCTGTCATCAATGGCAACCAGATCCTTTTCGAGTCAGCCGCAGTTGAGCTGGAACCATGTCAAGTCAAAGTACTTGACGAAGCGCATTGCATTTTTTGCGCGGACACGGACTCACTGATCCAAGACCGCTTGAAAAGCTACAGTGCGAGAAGCACAGTGCTGCTGTCTGACCTGTCCCAAGGTTCAAGTACCACATTTTCAGTTGATCGACACTATCCCAACAGGCGTCCAGTCAAACTCATAGAAGTCGTTCGAAGCACGCAGCGCATTGTTGCAGGAGCATTGAATTTTCGACTTGGCGAATCACGTAATGAGAATGTTGACAGCTTGGGGACACATGGGCCACCGATCAAAACCTTTTTATTTGAAGTCCAGGCAGAACAAGACAAGATGGAAGAGTATGCCAAGCATACTATTGCAGCCATCAACTATGTTATTTACCACTTTCCAAGCATAAACCTGAACAATAGAATTGCTCTGCTAGTGAAGGACAATGATTTCCTCGGATCCTTGAGTGGAAAACTCGGACGCCACCTTCAGCACAAGTTTGCCAAGCGATATTGCTTGGTGTCGTATGAGACATCCCTGAATTTATTACCTAGCCACTTGAGCACTGGAGCATCTGCACAAGGTGTGCAACAAGAGCAACAGATCATTTTGGACACTGTCAAGAATGCCAAAGGTTTGGAAAACCTCATCGTGATCTCAATTGGGCTTGATGCCCCCATTCAGGGTGGTTACGAAGATGGCGCTACAAGATCCTTACTATACCAAGGCATCACAAGAGCACAGCTGGCTTCAATGATCGTAAATGAGTTTATGCCAGATGGCTGGCTGGCTTTCCTGGGCTGTTTGAGGCTCAGCAAGGACACTTTCGATAAAAATGCAGCCTTTGCTGAGACTGACAAAGGAGCAGCTGCTGCCATGCTCAAGGTGAAAGACAGTCGATCGGAGGTGCTTTGGACTTAATCATCGGGAACTGCTGAGACTCAGCGGGACTCCCCAACAAGATCCAACAAGATTAGTTGAAAAGCATCACAACCATAACATCAATCTACTGAACGACTGTCGCAGCAGAGACAAGAGCATCCCCGGGCAGTTTGTGATCCTTGATGTGACCATACGGTCTTTCACATGGGTTGAAGTTTCAAAACCGCTTGGCTTCAAACAGATATAGATTATTTGACCATATTTGACCATGCCACTTGCAAAAGATTCGTTAAGACAGGGCACGGTGGTTTCTGGCATGATGGTTCACTGTCAAATGTCATCCACTCCAGTCGCAAAGCTTGCAAGGTTGCCGAGGCCGCCAAGACTTTAGAAGAGGCCTGTTGTCCGCTCTTCTAGGATGTTCCATTTCAACTGTTAGTCTTGTGGTAGCAAAAAATCTGGTGTCCTTAAGGATGCCTTCGATTATTTGGCAAGATCCATAAAATGATCTACTTAAAAACCTAGAGCGGTGGGTGAGCTCCACAGAGCAATCAAACCAGATAAAGTAACTTGCCAATGGCATTGCACAATGCACAACAGTGCTGCCACAATCACTGCATTTGAGAAGGCGTTGGCAACACCTTTTTCCTAGTTTGAGCGCATCTAGTTCTGCTCAGAGTTGCTGGATTTTGAATATCGAATTTGCCAAACAGCTGTGAAGGCCCCCGTTTTGCTAGACCTTGCAGCAAACTCCAACTGTTTCATCTCTTTCACTACAACTGGTATCGCAAAGTAATACATCACATGATTCATGATTCATCATGCGTAGGCTCTGGGGGCAAATCCTTAACAGATTCAGCTTCTCAGTCGCTTATATGATATAAATTAACCGACAAGATGAAGTGTTGATTTTGCTTTGCAATAGCAGTTCCTTGATTGAAGATCCTGGCTAAAGTGGCACAATGTCTGTTTGAACCTTGTGATTCAACAGTTTGCATTCCCGTGAGTGAAATTCGTTCTCCAGTGGTCGGAGTAGCTGGGCGAAAATCAACAAGTAGCACGTTGGCTCCTCCCTCCCCATCCACCTTTCGACAGGAACCTGCAGCAAACATCTCTGTGGCCCTGACCTTGGAAGATTAGAGTGGGTTGGTCCGAAAATTGGGGATGTGAGATGCCAAATTTTCTTTTGTAATGAGAAAATGCTGATCAATCATGGGATTTGGGATGCCTTTTTTCGCGGACCTGCCTAACAGTTGTGAGTTCCACAGCTGCGTGTCGCGATCTTGTCATTGCGGCTCAGGAACCAGAAATAGCCACGCAGGCGAGGGGAGCACGCTTTATTGAGCTGTAGCTTGTGCTTGTTTTTTTTGGAAAATCTCAACTGTCAACGAGTAAAAACGTCAAGTGAATTTCTGGTTTTGTCCTCATCAGGTCACATGTTGTACCGTGCAGCGCCGTATTATGCCATGAGAGTCATGTCCAGAGCCAGCTTGAATCGTTTTGATCTATGTTTGGGTATGATTTGGTTCTTGAACAATGCTGCTCATGGGGGGATTGATGCAGGAGCCCGCAGTGGTTAAAGTGCTCCCAACTTCTGTGTGGGACACGGACGACAACACGATCAAAGCCAAGATCACGACACTGAAATTTGGTCCACGGTTCACTCAGGACGCGTCGCAGCGTCATCAGCATCATGCATTGCAATAGCAGACGAAATCTTTATAAATCTTCAAAGTGTGCGTTACTTTGCCTTAAGTCTATGATAGGTCATTGCTTTAAAGTTCCCTGAAGTTTTTCTTGGCAACATCCATAAGTGTGTAAACCATGTCGAGAGCTGTGACACCAGGAAGATTCGGAAGATCCAGAACAAGTCGAAGCCGACGAAGCGGCAGCGGCGAAATGTCTGGGCCTCAGTCCTTACTGCCTAAAGATAGAACTTGATGCTACCTTAGCATGTCTAGGTTTTGCAATTTTTGCCTGACACTTCATTGAAAAGTGAGCAATGTACTTGTTTGTATCCGTCACGGCATCAGAGCAGGGTGGTTGTCAAGTGCATCTCCCCATCTCCTCCCCTTGCAGGATGAAATCACAAAAAAATATCTGGAAGACTTTGCAGCACATTCGCTAGCCTGCGCAAAAGCTGAGGTGCGGATACATGCTTGTATGCTCGTAAACCATGATCTAATCTAGTGTTCATGTGGAAGGTTCAGCAGGAGTTCATGGGATTCCAGAGATGTCATCAGTGAATATGGGACAAAGCGGCAACCATGGTACAGTAGATGGCAAGATCCGGCATGTTGCATACATGGACATGATGGACATGACATAGTAGCTGGCCAGTGTTGATTCAGTGATTTCATCCAGTTGGTGTATTTCATCCCTGCAGGAACAGGTTCGGGCAGTGCTTGACGACCTCAAAAAGGAGGCCGAATGAACTGGATCAAAGGACTGACAGCTGAACATGTTCTTTGCCATCCTGGCCCCTTCCTTTGGTCCTTTAGGTCTTGCTATGGCGGCTATGGGTCAGGTTTCTAGACCATGCTACCGCTAGGATGCGAGTCCTGTCCACAACACATATTCAACATGAATGCATCAAGAAGCAATCGGATCTATGCAAAACCGATGGTGTCCTGTTCGTATCTATACTTGGGATGCCAAGAAACTTCGACAGGGATCTTGGATATGTAGTATGACTTCCACGTTTTCGCTTCAGTTGGAATTCAGAAGTAGACGGTGCTGCAAATTTGTTTCCTAAAGATGGGGTTTGGGGTCATTGTCTCTTGGGCCCGTTGCCTGTCCATTTTATCCAAATTAAATATTGAGCTTCTTAATTGTGGTTTGGGTCTATCTTGCTTTTTATAGCTACAGATACGGACTTGCAGAGGGTGGGGCTGGCAGGTGGGCCGTTTTCAGAGGTTGTTTCATCAGTCGAAAGTCTTTCTATCATCCTATAACATGCGCTTGCTGTGAACATGTGTGAACCAGTCTTCGTGAATGCGATTTCCGACAAGGTGGCAACGTCATCCTCTATGAGCGCGGCACTTGCGGATTCTTCTTTCCGGATTCTTCTTTCCGACAAGACAATCAATGATTTGAGGCAAAGTACATGATTTACCTCCCACAGACATGGAATGTTCTCAATATTTTTGGGAGTTTTGCCATGCTCATGCCAAGGCCAAGACGCCACAGCTGAGGACAATGCTGTTGAGAAGAAGAACAGGTTGGGCCGCAAGCTCAAAGTTGAGATGAGGTCGAATAGCAAAGAAGCGAACAGCCGGATGGCCGGCAGAGTTGGTTGACGTCGATAGTGAGATATGCATGGGTTTTGACTTCTCCTTTTTTGCCAAGTTCAACCCTTATTAACCCTTGCTACTTGTTGTATACGTGTTCTTTCGTGCAGCAGTGCATCTTATAGTTTTATAGTGAAATGGAAAATTCATGTGAGATATACTTGGCTGGTAATATTATGCCACACTTTTATCGTTCCATTGCAACTGCACCAGTGTGCACATGCAACTTGCATGAACGTTCTTCACCCAGGCCGGACAGAGCTCCACAATGCTGTTTGCAAGGGCGACGAAAAGCGTGTCCAGCAGCTCCTGCAAAACCGCGCATCTGTTGATGCCAAGGATGAAAGCGGCCCGAACCTCTGGAGTGTATGCGTACATAAAGTTGCAAGCTGTTGTTTGTTGCAACTTCAAATTTAAAGCTTAGACAATCCATGACACTGTCGAGAGGTTTGAAAGAGGAGTGGAATGCAGTGAAATCATGGACGTGGAATGCAAATCAGTTTATCACCATTTCGTGTCAAGTCCAACCCGAGGCCGGACACCATTGCACTTGGCCGCCAGTGAGGTCTCCGGACCAACCAAAATCATTAAGCTGCTGCTAGAGGCGAGGGCCATGACTGAGGCCAAAGACCTGGGCGGCCGGGAGCCTCAGAGCTCTTCACATGGAGCATATGTTTTTGGTGAGTTTTTCAATGCATTTAGCTCTGACATGGACTTGATGTTCCATCTTAAAGGCCATATCTTTGATTGATCAAGTCGCACACTGCAAGGTGGTATACATAACATACAGTAGTGATCAGAAGTGTCTGCCCTCCTGTGTCTCCAAAATCATGAGGAGGTATAGGAAAATGAAGTGCCTGTAGGAAAGGTTTCAGACTGGCATGTGTGTGTGTGTTCTTGTGTCTGAGTGGTTTAATGACTGGATGGCGAAATGAATGGCTGGCTTGGCCACTTAAGGCTCGCATGGTTGAGTGACTGAATGACTGAATGATAGACTAAGTGTTCCTTTTTGAGCTAGCTCTTTTCTGAGCTATCTCTGTCCTCAACCATCCTTTCCTTGAACAATCCCTCTCATCAATTATTGACTGAGTGAAGGACGGAGTGAAGGACTGAGCGAGCCTCTTCTCTGAGCCACTTTTCTCTGAGCCGCATCTTCAAGGATCCAGCTCTCGGCTGCCTCGTTTCGAAGCTGCTTCTTCTCTGAGCCAACTGTTCTTTGAGCCACTCCACTTCCGTAATCTGAGCTACTGCCTCCCAAGCTATTTTTTTGAGCTGTCTTTCCTAAGCTATTTCTTGCCTGGCCTAACTCTTCTCTGAGCTACTATGTAGAAAAGCTGTCAGCTTTTAACATCGCGTTTAGCATGCAGCCATTAAATTCGGCTAAAAGTAGGGCGCAGGCAGCAGTTCCCAAGGTGTTTTGCAACCCTAAAATGCATTCCACATTTGCTGGCCTGCAGAGTTGCTGAACGAAGTGTACCGGGTGTGTGAAGCATGCACTACGAACTTGCGACGCGGCTCAGAGAAGATGGGGCTCAGCAGACTTGGTAAAGAGAAGATATATGTAAGGTAGAGACAACTCAAAGATTGAGGTGCTCAGACCATCAATCCGTCATTCAGTTGCTTGATCATGTAGTTTTTCTGTGCCCGAGTCAGCCATTCAATCATTCAGCCGGTCAGCCATTCAATCTTTAATCGGACACCCATGTCAGCAAGCTGCTGTTTGGTGTTCAAATTTTGCTAAGGTTTGACTCCATTGAATTTGGCTTGCGACTCGAAGTGCGAGGAAGCGGTGGCTGTTCTGCGGAGCGCTGCTCCTCGATTGGCAACGCTTGACTTGCTACATGCATGCAAGTGCCATTGAATTTGGTCTAGCCGCAAGATGTAGGTCCAATCTCGTTTTTTAGTTCAGGATGGTTTCGTCTTTTCGAGTTTTACTTTTCAGATTTTCGTGTAGGGGTCAGAGGGCATGTCAGGTATTGTCAGGCATGCCAATGTGATCCAATGTGGAAACAAGACAACTTCACAGGAGAAATTGGAGCAAAGTGGGAAAACCGCGTTAAGTTCTTCCGTAGAGACTTTGGTGTTCCATTTTGTTTTTGAGATTCAGCGAGCTGTGCACTTGTATTCCAAGTGGCTGCTGCACCAAGGAGGGCTCACCAAAAGTTTCAGAAGGGTTGACAGAAGATCACATCGGGACAGAGGCGGTGACGTGTTTTGTTGTTTAAAAAGTTGCCGGCTTCTGGATCGACGAAATCAACAAATTGATGATTCGTTTGTTTGAACATGTTTGGATTCACCCACTACAAGCTCATTTACCTGCGAATATCTTGGGTATCTTTGCATATCTTGAATTTCGGCCAAGTTTGTTTTGATGCTGTTTCGCAAATGCTCTATTCCATCAGGGTTGGCATTTCAAATGTACGTGGAGTCAGTAGCAATAGACCCGTGTCCGAAGGCGCCGCTGGATGTCCTGCACTTCTTGCCGAAGCACATGCCAGCCGTGGCCTCCGATGCAAATGAAATCACCTTCGAGGGAAACATCATGCCTAGCGCAGAGCAATGCTGGACGTCGTTCCCTGGCAAATTCAAGGCTGGATGGGATGCGCTGGTGAACGTGCCAGCTTTTGGCGACAGTGTTGCATGCGTTTTCTTGTGCGATTCCCAGTCTGGCCTTGGGGAGCACAAGAAAGATCCAAAAGGTGATGGCAAAAAATGCTATTGCTACCGGATTTATGGAGAGCGAGCAGATGCAGAGTACAAGAAGTTTGGATACATCATCTATGTACAGAAGAAGTATTCAGAATGCAGTGATCTGGAGAGAAGCAAGCTGGAGCAGAAGGCCAACGCCATGGATGCAGAGCTTGTTTTTGAAGATGATGACAGCAGCACGAGGGACACAAAGGAGAAGCGGGCCAAGGAAAAGTTTGCCCAAAAGAAGACCGCAGCATTTGGCTGCAGTTGGTACGATTTGTGGTTCCAACGTGTGAGAGAAGCAGTACAACGAGGCCAACGGCTGAAGGTCGTGTTCTTTCCTGGTGAAGTGATGCAAGGCAAAGTTGATATGGATGCACTGGCCACAGCTGACCTCTGGAATGGTGTTGGGCTTGGAACGTCCCAGAAATGCGAGGTTGCCACACTTGAGGCACAGGTTGAAAAAGTCTTAAAGCGGTAGTCTTTCTTGATGGATTTTATTGCCCTGGACATCCCTGGCCTCAGCAGTTTGATGTTTCAAGAGTTTCAAGGCACCAATCCTTGACAGTGGATATTGTGGTGCTGTACCCTCCGACAAGATTTGACATGATTTCACCAGTAGACCCTGCAGAATCAGTCTCCGACACAGAAGGTATATAGTTAGTTAAGTTAGTTATAGAATAGCCACCCGCAGTTTGCAACACTTTCTTTTTGGGGATGGAAACCTCATGAAAAAACAACGCCGTGTGCCAACATTTGAACTTGCTCGTAGTCAGAGTCTTTTTGGAGGTTGCTGAAACCAAACTTGGACATATTGCTGCCTTTTTTCTTGGAATATATCTTGGAATCGATACACCTGAAAAGCGTAGCGGTGAATTGTGGACAATTCAGCCGACTTTACTATTTGCTTTGAGGTAGCCGTGCTTTTTGTAAAATAACTCGAGGCTCTGGGTCAAGGCTTGACATTGCTGGTATGTATTCTTGAGGTATCAATTTGGTAGCAAAACAATGCAAGATATATTTCATCATATTTCTCTTGATAGCGTGGAATGTTGGACATGACACATGGTGTATCAGTTTAGCCGATTAACCCATCTTCCCCGAGCGCCCACAAGGTAGGGAACACCATTTTAGCGCATCTGGGTTCCACGCTCTCATTTTTTCATGTTGATTTCGACCGGGAAGAGGGATGAACCACGTGGTCTTCATTTTCTAAACGTGATGTTTGTGAATAATGCCGCTAAAAGGGTTCCTCACGGCAAAAGTTTGTAGCCTTTCTGAACTTCTGAACTCAATAATTACGATTTGTGTCAGAGGTGTGTTGGGTGATTTGCCCTGAAGAGGCTGTGATTCTGTAGGCAGCCCAACTGGTACCTTCCTTTCAAACTTTGTTATTTACTACAGGGACCCCAAGGTATTTCGCATCTTCCACAGCCTGCAGGCAATGAGGAAGGAAACTGGCGATCCCAAGTGGGACTACGATCCAGTAGATGTGACCGATTTCCTCATTTCACAATTCAAGGAAGGTGATTTGGTGGAAGCGTTGGACGCGGACAGCCGGCGTTGGCGCAAAGGCCGCATAAGCGGGATGACGAAGGATGACAGGCCATTGTTGAACTCATAGATTCTTGCGACTCCAAAGTCTTGCAGTGTAGAAACCAATGTCACGGAATGGAGTTTTTCGAAGTTGGGATTCGACTTGTTGGTTACCGAGTTGATCTTTGAAATGTTTTTTTAATCTTGTGGTAAATTGCCGTCCAATTTTGGCAGGCACACCGTGCGACACACCTGGAACATCATTTGCAACTGGTCCCAGACAGAGTTCCAGTCAGAGCACCTGAGGCCTTTGGTGCAACATACCAACGGCTTTGAGACCATACTGCAAGGGTTCCAGGATAAGAAGATGCTGCGGTCTCTGGAGGAATTCTTCAGTGTTCAGGTGAAGCAGGTGCAGCGATCTTGGTCCAATGGGAGGCATTCCATAGCAGTGGATGTGAACATCAGCAACCTTAGGCAAGCACACAGCTTAAGGGACAAGGTCCTGAGCGGAGATTTGGATCTAAAGGTCAATGATATTTTGTCCATACACTGGCAAGTAGGAATTGATAAAAGCGCTTTCTTGACCTTCTATGAGAGATCTCTTCTGTCATTGACGGATCTGACAAAGCACCAGAACGAAGTCCTCCAAGAGCTCAGAGATGCAGGTACTCATGAGCAAGGTGTCATTCACCTGTCTGCAGCGGCTGGTGCCGGGAAGACCTTCATAGCGGTGAAGTGGGTCTTAGAGCATCTCAGAATGTCCTCGGGAAAGGTGCTGTACATTGCACCCAACAAGGCCCTCGTGTTGCATTTCATTCGGTGGCTATTGGCCTTTGCACATGCAGACAGGGACTCATCATCAAGATACTTCTCAAGACTCCTGGTATTGTATGAGCCCTACGATCAAGTACGAGTGCCTGTCATCAATGGCAACCAGATCCTTTTCGAGTCAGCCGCAGTTGAGCTGGAACCATGTCAAGTCAAAGTACTTGACGAAGCGCATTGCATTTTTTGCGCGGACACGGACTCACTGATCCAAGACCGCTTGAAAAGCTACAGTGCGAGAAGCACAGTGCTGCTGTCTGACCTGTCCCAAGGTTCAAGTACCACATTTTCAGTTGATCGACACTATCCCAACAGGCGTCCAGTCAAACTCATAGAAGTCGTTCGAAGCACGCAGCGCATTGTTGCAGGAGCATTGAATTTTCGACTTGGCGAATCACGTAATGAGAATGTTGACAGCTTGGGGACACATGGGCCACCGATCAAAACCTTTTTATTTGAAGTCCAGGCAGAACAAGACAAGATGGAAGAGTATGCCAAGCATACTATTGCAGCCATCAACTATGTTATTTACCACTTTCCAAGCATAAACCTGAACAATAGAATTGCTCTGCTAGTGAAGGACAATGATTTCCTCGGATCCTTGAGTGGAAAACTCGGACGCCACCTTCAGCACAAGTTTGCCAAGCGATATTGCTTGGTGTCGTATGAGACATCCCTGAATTTATTACCTAGCCACTTGAGCACTGGAGCATCTGCACAAGGTGTGCAACAAGAGCAACAGATCATTTTGGACACTGTCAAGAATGCCAAAGGTTTGGAAAACCTCATCGTGATCTCAATTGGGCTTGATGCCCCCCATTCAGGGTGGTTACGAAGATGGCGCTACAAGATCCTTACTATACCAAGGCATCACAAGAGCACAGCTGGCTTCAATGATCGTAAATGAGTTTATGCCAGATGGCTGGCTGGCTTTCCTGGGCTGTTTGAGGCTCAGCAAGGACACTTTCGATAAAAATGCAGCCTTTGCTGAGACTGACAAAGGAGCAGCTGCTGCCATGCTCAAGGTGAAAGACAGTCGATCGGAGGTGCTTTGGACTTAATCATCGGGAACTGCTGAGACTCAGCGGGACTCCCCAACAAGATCCAACAAGATTAGTTGAAAAGCATCACAACCATAACATCAATCTACTGAACGACTGTCGCAGCAGAGACAAGAGCATCCCCGGGCAGTTTGTGATCCTTGATGTGACCATACGGTCTTTCACATGGGTTGAAGTTTCAAAACCGCTTGGCTTCAAACAGATATAGATTATTTGACCATATTTGACCATGCCACTTGCAAAAGATTCGTTAAGACAGGGCACGGTGGTTTCTGGCATGATGGTTCACTGTCAAATGTCATCCACTCCAGTCGCAAAGCTTGCAAGGTTGCCGAGGCCGCCAAGACTTTAGAAGAGGCCTGTTGTCCGCTCTTCTAGGATGTTCCATTTCAACTGTTAGTCTTGTGGTAGCAAAAAATCTGGTGTCCTTAAGGATGCCTTCGATTATTTGGCAAGATCCATAAAATGATCTACTTAAAAACCTAGAGCGGTGGGTGAGCTCCACAGAGCAATCAAACCAGATAAAGTAACTTGCCAATGGCATTGCACAATGCACAACAGTGCTGCCACAATCACTGCATTTGAGAAGGCGTTGGCAACACCTTTTTCCTAGTTTGAGCGCATCTAGTTCTGCTCAGAGTTGCTGGATTTTGAATATCGAATTTGCCAAACAGCTGTGAAGGCCCCCGTTTTGCTAGACCTTGCAGCAAACTCCAACTGTTTCATCTCTTTCACTACAACTGGTATCGCAAAGTAATACATCACATGATTCATGATTCATCATGCGTAGGCTCTGGGGGCAAATCCTTAACAGATTCAGCTTCTCAGTCGCTTATATGATATAAATTAACCGACAAGATGAAGTGTTGATTTTGCTTTGCAATAGCAGTTCCTTGATTGAAGATCCTGGCTAAAGTGGCACAATGTCTGTTTGAACCTTGTGATTCAACAGTTTGCATTCCCGTGAGTGAAATTCGTTCTCCAGTGGTCGGAGTAGCTGGGCGAAAATCAACAAGTAGCACGTTGGCTCCTCCCTCCCCATCCACCTTTCGACAGGAACCTGCAGCAAACATCTCTGTGGCCCTGACCTTGGAAGATTAGAGTGGGTTGGTCCGAAAATTGGGGATGTGAGATGCCAAATTTTCTTTTGTAATGAGAAAATGCTGATCAATCATGGGATTTGGGATGCCTTTTTTCGCGGACCTGCCTAACAGTTGTGAGTTCCACAGCTGCGTGTCGCGATCTTGTCATTGCGGCTCAGGAACCAGAAATAGCCACGCAGGCGAGGGGAGCACGCTTTATTGAGCTGTAGCTTGTGCTTGTTTTTTTTGGAAAATCTCAACTGTCAACGAGTAAAAACGTCAAGTGAATTTCTGGTTTTGTCCTCATCAGGTCACATGTTGTACCGTGCAGCGCCGTATTATGCCATGAGAGTCATGTCCAGAGCCAGCTTGAATCGTTTTGATCTATGTTTGGGTATGATTTGGTTCTTGAACAATGCTGCTCATGGGGGGATTGATGCAGGAGCCCGCAGTGGTTAAAGTGCTCCCAACTTCTGTGTGGGACACGGACGACAACACGATCAAAGCCAAGATCACGACACTGAAATTTGGTCCACGGTTCACTCAGGACGCGTCGCAGCGTCATCAGCATCATGCATTGCAATAGCAGACGAAATCTTTATAAATCTTCAAAGTGTGCGTTACTTTGCCTTAAGTCTATGATAGGTCATTGCTTTAAAGTTCCCTGAAGTTTTTCTTGGCAACATCCATAAGTGTGTAAACCATGTCGAGAGCTGTGACACCAGGAAGATTCGGAAGATCCAGAACAAGTCGAAGCCGACGAAGCGGCAGCGGCGAAATGTCTGGGCCTCAGTCCTTACTGCCTAAAGATAGAACTTGATGCTACCTTAGGCAGAAGATCTAGAAGTAAATTTGAAGTTGCACTTCAAGTTCCATAACATTGAACACCAGGAACTCCAAAGTTCAAGAAGTTCAGGTTTCTAACTGATTCAATCAAATTTCAATAGTAGCAGACTTAGCAGACTTGTAACTTAGAGAAATCAGAAAGATCAAAGGAAAAAAATGGAAAAAAAACATCGTCATTTCGGTTTCATTCCTCCGCGCGCCGAGACGACCACATCGCCCGCGCGGCGTCCAACGGCGACCTCCCGGCCGTCCGGGGCCACCTGCGCCGCGACCGCGGCAGCCTCGACCGACTCTTCGATGGCGCGGCAGCGCTGCACCAGGCAGCACGGTACGGCCACCCGGCGATCGTGGCGTTTCTGGTGGCGAAGGGCGCCGCCGTGGACGTCCTGAACCCCAGCCGTGAGGAGCTCAGCGATCGCCGGTCACGGAGCCGCGGAGCCGCCGGACGCCACTCCGCCGGTGCTGAGGTCGTTCCACTCCGCTGCACTACGCAGCAGGCGGCGGCCGCGTGGCGATCGCCCAGCAGCTGCTGGCAGCGAAGGCCTCCGTGGACATCAAGGACATCACCGGCTGGGGGCCTCAGCCGATGTCCCGTTTTTGAACACAGTTTTTTCTCACCGGCAATCACAATATTATAACAGATATAACAGATATAACAGATATAGCAGGTGCAGTTCAACGAATGTGGCATGTCTCAATGACTTATGACACATCTTTTAAGTTTTTATTTTTGTTTTCAACTTCAGCATGGGATTTCACTGGATTTCTCATGTCAGGTTCCCGTCTTCAAAGTACCCTTGAAATTCAAGAGCCGTGATTTTGGGGCGTGTGTCTGTTAAAAAAAAATAGGGTTTAGAGATGTTTAGTTTTTTTAGAGTTCATCCATGTCTTTGACATCCGTGTGAGCCAAATGAGAAAAATGAAACAGCGCTTTCCGCACATTGTTTCCACACGTCAAATTCTGCGCTCCGCACGGTGATCAATTGAAGTGATATTTGGGAAAAGGGTCACTTCGAATGTCAGCTGTGGCTCCCAGGCAAAACACCCTTGGATTATGCGAGAGAGCGGGGACACACAGAAATTGTGAACTTGATGATGGGCGCAGCCTCTTGGCTGCACGGGTGAGGCTCAATGCAGTGACCCAATGGCATAGGAGGTGGGAATATCCATGGATGGAACATGGTGAAACTGCTGGCACTGCTGGGAATGAAAACATGAAAGGAGTAGGGATAGTGTGAGTCGGTACCAGGGATGTTTACGCATCCGATGTTGGACACATGACCCATGAAGATCCATGAAGCCTAAACCCATTGCCAAATCATCACAAGCCACCGGCCAAAAATTGAGCACAGATGAACCACGAATTTGATTGAATCTGCAGAATTGATTGGGCGAGAACAAATCAGATTATCAGATTATGCGTGGACAGAACAGGTATGTTTTTTTGCCGCGTGACTATCTTCAGCACTACATGGCCTAAAGGTCACCGATGGTCACAAAGTAGGCATTTGTTTGATGTCTCTTCTGTCCATATCGTTTTTTGGGGTTGAATCATTTTGAGCCCCAGATGTTGTTTGCACATTTGCTCCGCCCAAGGCATGAAATATAAGGCTGGCACCGGGAATAGCTCTTTTGGTGTCTCATGTGCCAGTCAGTTTTTGCTGGTAATGACAGTTAAGAAAGAACTGGAGCGATCATCAAAACATTCACGGGAATGATAAACATGGCTAGGGCTAGCAAGCAGCTCCTACTTGCCTGTGACATGCGAAACTTGATGAACATTGCACATTGCACGCACCAAAACTTTGACTGCTGGGCTTATGACAACATGCTGGGTATCTTTAAACATTAATCAGTTGTCCTTGGCAGCAAGATCTCTCCAATGCAGAACCCTATCCATATACAGTTTTACACCTTTGTAAATTGTTTTGGTGCAAGAAATGTTAGACATGTCGGCGAGTGTCTGACAACATGAAGTTTGTGGGAAAACATCTCCAGTCACCTGCTTCGCCTCCCGTTTTCGCAGGTTTGGTATAGTGATTCCGGCATGCTTCAATTTCGGGCCAAAGGTGCCCTTTGAGCGCATCTTGTGAAACGATCAAAGATATGCCGTTTAACGCCGTTGGGTTTACAGGGTGTGGATTAAAATTTTGTCCCCGCAAAGTTGGGGCTTTCGATGGTTTAATTATTTTTTATGAATTCAATGCTGAAACCAGAACCTGAAATGATGAACATTTGTGATTGCATGGGGTTTCTCTCTATTTCAGTATGGGTTAGCAAGTGGCTGGAATCTCTGCTGTGCAGCCTTTAGTTGTATGACATCACACCGCTCCTTCCTGTTTGTGGTGGATTGCTATGTTCAATTCACTTGTCTTTCAATGTGATGACATGGTGAGCAAATGTTGTGAAATGACTTCTAGGTCCAAACCATGATTTGAGGTGGCGACTCAAGTAGTTTTCTTTCCAACGGAAGAACAATCCACTACCCCCAAAGGTGGTAGATATTTTTCGGGTAGTCTTGGAATACAGCTTCCACGACTGTTCGGCGATGGCCCCATGATCGCAGGCAAGACGTATCGGGTCTTGTATCGATTCCTTTGCGTTGACTGTATTATGCTGCAGTCAAGTTTCACCTGGGATGAAATTGCCTTTGAACATGTGCAATGTGTAATCGATGACACTGGTTTCAGGTTCAAAGCAACATCAGGGAGTGAAACGCACCATGTTAAAGATGAACACTCGTGCCACCCATCAACGTTTCTTGATGGGGAAGATACAGATATTCCTCAGTGCGTCGGGAGTTCATTTTAGTTGCTTACTACTTTCAACTGTCAAGCAGCAATTTCAAGAGCACAGGGTTTGATTGGGTCGTTGGAAGAAGGGACCTCCAAGGCTTCAACATAGCATCCATTTCAAGCTTTTGTGGATTGGACATTTTACAGCTACAGTTTCACCATTCTGTGGGGATTCCCGTTGCGCAATACGTGCTTACAATGGCCTTTGATACCATCGCAGGGTGTCACAGGTGTGCAAGGCCATCGTGAAGTAATCTATCAATCTGGCAGGTAGCGACTTCCAAAAAAAAAAACATGTCAACCTGCATGGGTCCTGTGAAACATAAGCTTGGACTTCGCGAATACTTTACAAGAGTACCATTTTATTTCACGAAGAAGGGCCGTTTCTGCCCTGGCGCTCCAAACTTACTCTCGGAAGATATTTGGGACCCAAAAACCAACTACTAGCATCTCAGACGGTGTTTGGCACTGCAGGGTCGGGTGAAACAAATTGATCTACAACTAGGAGTACTAGTACTGCTCTCTTTGGCAGATTTTTCTTCATTTCACACCATTTGCAAGTCAAGACCAGTTTTCCGGATAGCTACCCATGAACACCTAGGCACCTAGGCTTCACACATTGAGATACCTCCATTGCCGAGGTTTGAGCAAGCTGCAAGCCGTCAAAAGGGTACCAAGATGCTGCTTGGTGGTTCACATAATGGAAGTAGGAATACCGATTATCAAACAATAGGGGTCTAAACACCTGATATCACCTGATTATAGTTATCAGATATAATTACACCTATTGTTTTAGGCATCACTTAACTTATCATTGTGTATCTGCATATCAGTTTAAACCGCTATTACAAATGTATCACTTGATATAATCAGATGAATGACGGTTTATTAACATGATAATGCTTGGAATGTGCTTCGTGTTTGTGGGGTCAATTCTCCCAGTTCTATAGATGGATGAATCGGGGACTTCAGCAGGGTTACTAATAAATGAAGATCTGCGGGATGATTTCCCAGGGATTGTCTCAATGATCTGGGGAGTGCTCCTGCCACTTCCCCCTCAATTGTATGTTTGAAAAGCAACTTCATATGTAGCCTCTGGTAGCATAGACAGCCATGGACAATCACCGTGAATGGTACGGTAGGTAAACCGACAAACTAAATGGACCCTTTTCAATAGCCAGGTTACATTACCAGAGGGTAAATGACAGGGTTTTTCAACTTTTATCAACAATCGTTATATCTACCAGAACCTTCGAAGGATTGAGTCCAAAGAAGAAGACAAATGGGTTCTGCAGGACACTGTGAAATCCGGTTTCAATGTCCTGAAAAAGCACATATAATATGCATTGATACACCATTTTGTAGTGTTGAAACTGCATGTATGATTGTGGATGATCTTGCTTCAGGATTTGCGGTTTGGATTTCAGGTTCTTTCACTGCTCCGGCTGGATGATATCTTGGCCCTTGTTTTTCATAATAAACCATATTTTTTTTAAGACTAGGGTGGTACTTCCCCAATAGTCATAATCTGATACTTAATGGTACCCCCTCCAATTAAACAGCCTAAGGGTTTACAAATCCAGGGTTGACATTAATCCTGAACTGATATCTAAATGATTTAGTTCAAGACGGCATATTTTTCATATGCTACGTTGTCAAATTTTCCATTGAAAATAAGGCGCATTCTCTGAATGGACGGATCCTGACGAAAGAGGCATCCTTCGTGGCACAAAATCAAACGCACCGAGGAAATCCGCGTGGAGGATTTCTCGAGGTCCTGAGGCGGAAATTGTTTGGAAACTATGCATCCTGGATAAAGTTTGAAGCCTGGAGCGCACCCGGGTCTGAAAATGCCAGCAAAATTGCCAATGGAGAATAGATTTGGGATATTCATGAATAGTCCATTTTCAGATAAACCCACCTCTTTTCAAACTTCGCCAAAGCTCATCGAATCTGATCATCTGCCGCAGTAGCTTTCGAAGCTCCTTTGGAGAGGACCGGGTTGGGTTGGGCCTTCATCTGAGCATCCAAGATTGTGGAGATTTCATCAGTTTGGGATTGCCAAGTTCAGATATTTTTGATGTTACTTGGGGTGCAGTTGGGATTATATTTTGTGGCTGCAACTATGACAATAATTTCTACACGTTGGGAAATTTGCAGGATGTTAGTTCGATGATGTTTCCCCGATAATTTCCTGGTCTCCATCTTTTCTATCTGTTTGGGGCTTGCTGTACCACATCTTGGACAAAGCCACATATCATCCCATATCCTTTTCCTTTCATTGATCGTGATTAAAATTACAATGGCCTCACCATGACTTCATGATGTTGGTTGAGGGACATTTGGCTCTTGAGGGACATTTGGCTGCCGGGATTGATAGATGTTACGAGGTTTCTTCATGTTTCATGTTAAATAGTTCGGTGATGCCAATTCTCAACAAATAACTATTAGACATGATATCACCCAACTCTCCAACTATCCCAGGTGTCTGGGCATGACGGGTCAGATCATGAGTCGCCAGGATCGCCAGCTGGCGTCAGTGGATCATGGTTTGGGTTTGGCGTCAGAGGCGCACGGCACTCGTCCTTCGGGACTGAGGACTGGAAATTTAAGCAAACATTCTCATCTATCAAGTCATCCCAAATAATCTATCAAATTGCTCAAAAGTAATTGTCATAGTTAAACATAGTTCCTGATCCTTTTTGGTTCTGGAAGTTTATTTGTGCCACTGACTTTGGAGAGTGATGGTCAAAGCACTTTTGATTCCACGCAGGCATTGCAAAAAGCAAAGGAAAAGGGCCTGAGCGCTCAGTTGATGGACAGCTTTGATGAAGAATGGCAGATGGCAGATGCAACCCGAAAAGGGTCCGTTTGTGATACGGCCATAATCTCCCAATCTGTTTTAGATGGTACCAATCCGTGTATCAAAAACCACTAGGCATATCCCGGCATCCTTAAATTCCTTGGTACCCCCATCGAGAGCCCAGGCGTGAGAAGGACTTGGACTTGGAGCCTGGGCAGGTGGCTCAGTTTGGAAAGAGTCGAGAGATGGCTGGAGGCATTTCATGCCGTGCCATTTGCAGCCATACCGTACCTGAAGATTCGCATGCAAGATGTCATTGATGATGATTGGTAGCTGCATCATTCTGAATTGTTGCAACTCCAAAATTGCCAAGTGCTTTACAACCTTAATGCGTGTTGCTTTTTTTCTGCACTCGCAGATTGTCCGTTCAATCGTTCAACAATTACATTTTTCCCAGATTTTCTGCATTCGCATGACCATCAGCACCCTGCAGGTCTTCCAAGAGGAAGTTCCACGAGCGAAGGCGCGTCAGCAGTTGCGAGAAGCCCAAAATAACGATGCCAGTCGGGGCCTTAGTGAGGAGACAGGGTGGCTATTGGGGGGGGCAAGATTCAAAATCCACCGAACCCACTAATTCAAGTACTTCATCCATCCGTGGCGAAATAATTCCAATGCACTGCAATTTATTCAGCTTGAACCCCCCAAAAAACATCAAAAAAACATCCAACAATGGGGATTCAATAGGGATTGCCCCCTTAGAAATGAGTAAATCATCCCATCTCCTACAACTAAATAACCTCCCAATTCTGATTTCCTAAGGCTCTTGCGTTGGAACCTCCCAACAATCCTCTTGAATCAGGCGCCCTGCGTGACGCCGTGACGCCGCGGCCAAGAGCCAGCTCCCCGAGGAGATGCAGCCCGACAGCGATGCGGTGGATTCTGACCCCGCCTAGCATGGCCAGCTTATGAAAGATCTTCATTGACCACAGAGATACTGTATATGGGTAGCTAATTTTCAGACAGCCACAGAGATATAAATATTTTTTCTCAAAGCATAGGTTTGGGTGAGACCCGTTGGCACCACTAATATATACATCTATAATCATCTATACACTAGTACCATCTAGTACCTAATTTACTGAGGATTATGAGAAGCCATGGCGAATAGGGAAACGGCTTTCAAGCAGAAAAGGAGATGGCGAATAGGTGTAATTTTGTTGAAGTGAATCCATTCAAATGGCCATCACATAGGGAACATGAACAAATAAGCCATTGGAATTGTTTTTTCCTGGATTGTTTCAGACTTTCCAAAGTCTTTGACCCTGGTTGAAGCAAGAAAAATTGGGATGTAAACCTTCAAACTTGGGGTTTTGCCGCCAAACTTAGGAGGATTTCACATGATTTCGGCGTGGGAATTTTAACATGATTTAAGCAAGAAACATGAGGATTGAGCCATGAAAATCGGAGGTTGTGCATGATTTAAGCATCAAATATCACGATTGAAGCATGATATAAAGATGGTCGCAGAATGACGCATTGAGATTATTCTATGGACATAATTGTACATGGAAATTTGAGTGGCAAAAAAATACAATTCAATGTATGGTCGTGTATAGTCATTTTCGTTGCGACAATGATCATGAGCCAGTGGATGGAATGGATATCTGATTCTTGGAATATTGCGATGTTCGACAAAAAACTCAGGGGTGAGGATGCGCTATGATGTAGCTCCGAAATCTTGACTTGCGAATGGAGCATACCAGGCTACCTTGATGCCTGCAGTATTAAATATTTGTTGATAATCAACTGGCCATCCATTGAATGGCGATGCCATCGGTCCAGATTTACTGAAGGTGATATTGTGATATTGCTATTATATGTTAGTATGTTTAATGTGTGTTCCATGTGCTAATTCTCTGAAAATTCTGGGAAATATCTATGTGCGCGGCAGCGCCAGTTGAGGAGTCATTGAAGAAGACCTATCTGGTGCAAGTTCCGCCCGTGTGCGTTTTTCGGTGGGGATCGCTGCTGCTCACGTGCGTTTTTTCGAGGCATCGTATGTCAGACGGTCAGACGTTTTTTCGTGCAAAACGTTGAGCCTTGGAAAATAATCTGGCCAGGTTCATTGGTATCATCGGTGACAGTTCGCAATGCCGTGGCCAGGTCATTGTTGCCAGTGGTTTGATCGCACTGGGTGCCTTCACTCCAGACTTCCGCGAGAGCGCTGTGAAGCCTGTCTCTCAGCCTCTCAGACCATGACAAACTTATGGCATTGCCATAGAATCCCAAAGGAAGGAAAAGACATGAAAATATCATTTGGACTTGGTGTTCTTTGCCATTTCCAGCGACATCAGTGTTGTTTTTGCCACGAATTACTGTATCATTGATTTGTTGAGAGAACAGCACCACCACCACCACCACCATCATCATCATCATCATCATCACCATCATCATCATCACCACCATCATCATCATCATCACATTGTTTGAATCAACACAATTTGTTTTATCACCTTCTAGAAGATCATCCCACTAGTATAACTGGTAAGCAAAGCATATTCATATCTGAACTTAACAAAACAGTTATTTCTATGGAGATCTCAAAAAAATGGGGATCTCCAAGTCACCATAGGTCCCTCTCACAAAGCGGAAACTTTGAGTTTGAACATGTAAAGATCATCCCACTCAGTATCACTGCTTAGCACGTATATTCAATGCATAATCATATATTATATATATATAACTTAACTTAACTTAACTTTATAACACATGCAGTTATATATGGAGCTTTCCTAAAATTGGGGGCGGTACCCCCAGCATCCCCCAGTCATCATCCATTCTATGTTCGGATTTTCCATGAAATCAACCATCCATCCAGCTATTCGGGTACCTCCATGATTTAGGACCCCGCAAATCATCCGCGTTGGTCCTGTTTAACCCAGGGTTCCCCCAATCATCATCCTTTTTTACGAAAGCCAGCTAGCTGGCTAGTTGCTGTTTGCGAACGAAGTGAGAATAGGGGGTGTGGGGGGGAGTGGTTGCCGAAAGGGAACAAAATCTCGCCGTAAGGCTGTGAGGAGCGCCAGAAAACGGAGCATTTTGCTGGACTATGTACCACTAGGCAATTTGCTGACGGTGGGGTATCGATTCTCCCTAGGTCCGCCTTTTTGGTGGCCGGAGAGACCATGAGGATGTATTGGAAAATACAATGAAACATGCGATAACACCCAGAGGAAATGGTGCAAAAACGATTGGAAACTGAAGGAGACGGGTAAAACTCTGGGCAAAATATATTGAAAATGCGTGAAATGCAGGAAACGAGAGGAAATGGTACAAAAAGCCATAGAGGAAAGCGGTGAAAATGGTGGGAAGCATGTAATAAAAAAAGCTGGACAAAACGCCCTGAAAACCTAGAAAAGAGAAGAAAGTAACCGCAGGAAACGGTAGAAAAAACCGTGGAAACTGGAAGCAAAGTTGTGACAATATTAGGAAAACGGTGTACAAGCTAGGAAATGCTTGTAACAACTAGAGGAAACGATGTAGAAAATAGTACAACATGAAGGACACACGTGAACATGCTAGGAGGCATGTAGCATGTTAGAAAAAGACAGTGAAAACCAAGAAAAATATCCCCGATGGTATTTCCACTACAAAAAGGGAGAACACGTGTACGGTATAAAATGGTCTGGGGATATGTTTTTGTAGCTGAAATTAGTCTTGGGCCCCCCTTTTTGTAGTAAAGTTACCCTAGGCATTTTGTAGGCCCCCTGTTTGGCAAATACAATAGGCTTTTTGTAGGCCTCCAAAACGTGGAATCGAAAATGGAAGATTATGTGATATTACATCAGCTTATAAATTGCTGACTGCATTTTGTAGTCTCTTTGTGTCTGAATCATGCAATGTACAACGCAGCCCAAGAGAATCAGGGAATGCATTTTGTAGCCTCAGTATCCCCGTTCGAATTTCCACTACAGAATGGGAGGCCTTGTGCCCCGTTTCAAGGCCTTGCCAGGCTTAAAATAAGATGAAAAAATGGGGTTGAAAATAAATACTATAGCCAGGACCATTAACTAGTCTGCCGAACAGGCAGTGTCCTGAACAGGGACGTTTTTTTTTTTAAATAGGAAACATATGTAGTCCAGGACTTTGTCCTTGGAGTTATATATATATATAGTCCAGGACTCTGTCCTTGGAGTTGTGTATATATATATATATACACCGTGTCTTTGGAGTTATACAAATATGCGTAGCTTAGTTCCCTAAAATAACGCACCTACCCTAGTAAAAAAAACAAATTGCAGCTCTTGGCAACGTTTTGTGGGAACTCTTCATTTGTTGTGTTTTGGTTGCTTTTTGTTTATTATTACACACAATTAAATGATCCATAGTGATCCTAATTGACCCTAATGAACACTAAATAACATTCATTGACACTAATTGGACACTAAATGTCACTAATTGACACTCAATTGCACTACTTGCCACTAAATAAAGCTAATCGATACGAATTGACACCACTAATTGACTGTAGATGACACGATGTCACACTAATTGACACGCATATTAGATACCATGCTTACATGAGGGTCGTTGGAACTTCATGCTATAGTTGATCACAGCATGCATTTTGTAGTGAAGTGAGGCGGCCTCATCATTTTGTAGCGCGCAGTAATTGGATGGGCAGACTTTGGTACTTTAGGTGCTCGACACGAAATAAAACCCAGATATATAAGTAGTTAATACTACAGATATATATAAATATATATAAGTATTAAAAAACATATATATATATATGTAAATTGCTACAGATGTATACTAGGATGTGGTCCTTGAAAATAAATACTATAGCCAGGACCATGACGAAACAGTAACTAGTCTGCCGAACAGGCAGTGTCCTGAACAGGGACGTTTTTTTTTTTAAAAATAGGAAACATATGTAGTCCAGGACTTTGTCCTTGGAGTTATATATATATATAGTCCAGGACTCTGTCCTTGGAGTTGTGTGTATATATATATACACCGTGTCTTTGGAGTTATACAAATATGCGCAGCTTAGTTCCCTAAAATAACGCACCCTAGTAAAAAAAACAAATTGCAGCTCTTGGCAACGTTTTGTGGGAACTCTTCATTTGTTGTTTTTTGGTTGCTTTTTGTTTATTATTACACACAATTAAATGATCCATAGTGATCCTAATTGACCCTAATGAACACTAAATAACATTCATTGACACTAATTGGACACTAAATGTCACTAATTGACACTCAATTGCACTACTTGCCACTAAAGAAAGCTAATCGATACGAATTGACACCACTAATTGACTCTAGATGACACGATGTCACACTAATTGACACGCATATTAGATACCATGCTTACGTGAGGGTCGTTGGAACTTCATGCAATAGTTGATCACAGCATGCATTTTGTAGTGAAGTGAGGCGGCCTCATCATTTTGTAGCGCGCAGTAATTGGATGGGCAGACTTTGGTACCCAGATATATAAGTAGTTAATACTACATATATATTTATATAAGTATTAAAAAACACACATATATATATATATGTAAATTGCTACAGATGTATACTAGGATGTGGTCCTTGAAAATAAATACTATAGCCAGGACCATGACGAAACAGTAACTAGTCTGCCGAACAGGCAGTGTCCTGAACAGGGACGTTTTTTTTTTTAAATAGGAAACATATGTAGTCCAGGACTTTGTCCTTGGAGTTATATATATATATATACCAGGACTTTGTCCTTGGAGGTGCATATGTATATATATATATAGTCCAGGACTTTGTCCTTGGAGTTATGTATGTATGTATATATATATATAGACCAGGACCTTGTCCTTGGAATTACTTATGCGTATATAGTCCAGGACTTTGTCCTTGGAGTTATGTATATTCATATAGAATCATATATATATATACCAGGACTTTGTCCTTGGAGTTACATATGTATGTATATATATATATATAGTCCAGGACTCTGTCCTTGGAGTTGTGTATATATATATATACACCGTGTCTTTGGAATTATACAAATATGCGTAGCTTAGTTCCCTAAAATAACGCACCTACCCTAGTAAAAAACACAAATTGCAGCTCTTGGCAACGTTTTGTGGGAACTCTTCATTTGTTGTTTTTTGGTTGCTTTTTGTTTATTATTACACAGAATTAAATGATCCATAGTGATCCTAATTGACCCTAATGAACACTGAATAACATTCATTGACACTAATTGGACACTAAATGTCACTAATTGCACTACTTGCCACTAAATAAAGCTAATCGATACGAATTGACACCACTAATTGACTCTAGATGACACGATGTCACACTAATTGACACGCATATTAGATACCATACTGGGCTTTGAGCAAAGATGATTCGAAAACAAACTGGGTGAGACTACAAAAAGACTTGGGCTTATCTTAGTCGCTTTTGCATCTGTTTTCAACATCCATAACAAAAATGCGAGTGGCTTTTTGTAGGCTCCACCTGGGTATGTGTGGGGTACCTGCAGCATCATTTTGTAGAGCTGCTTTTTGGGTTGGGCATACCTTTTTGTAGCTAGGGGACCCGTGACCCCATATTTCATACCTACAAAACTGGTACACAGCTGCTCACCCTATATTCCATCGAGGATAGAAAAATGTTATAACTAAAAATGCTTAAAAAAATATAGTGAAAACCAAAACACTGTTAACGAGCGGAAACGATGAAAAAACCAGTGGCGCGCAGGAAAATCTCCGTTTGATTGGTGAATGGGACGTCTTTCGAAGGTGTGAAAGAACTGCTAGATGATCTGTTTCGAAAACTGTTGTTCTGGGTATGCTGGTCTGATAGATAGGATAAGCTATAGAGTGTGGTCGGTGAGCTCCGAGATGCGTGTGGTTCAAGCAACATCTGCTGGTTCGTGATCGATGCGTGGGCTCTGAGAGCAAGGAGTTCGGTAGGGTGCTCAAGCCTCAGAACTGGAATGGCATTGGGTACAGGGTTTAATACCAAAGGATTATCTCAAGCAAAAAGTTGAGCAGATTCCGTCAACTGATCCTGTGTAGGGGAATTTGTTTTCAGTCACCGCAGACTTTGCAAAACAAACAATAGTTGGCTTGATGGATAGGTTATGCGTGGATGTACGAAATACAGTCGTGGTAGACTGTGGCTGTGGCATCCTCAGCAATTGATGGGATGCGCATTAAATCTATCTAACTGTGGTTGTTTTTGCTGTTCGGCTGTCAGTGTTGAATAACTGTCCACCAAACGTGCGTGCCGCTGCTGTGATGATGGAGTTTACAAATGCAGTGAAAACAAGTAGTTGAAACCGGTGAAGAAAATACAATGAGAAGGCAGGAAACTACAGGAAAGTGTTACAGAAAGCAGAAGACGTGTAGCAGAAATTGCCATGGTCCGTGCTTCCACGCCGCCGCCGCTGACAGTGTTTGCTTCCGCAGACCTGCCGTGCCCTGTTTGCAGAGACGCGGTTGTGACGCGGTTCGCGTTTTGTAATTGTTTCGAAATATGCTTTGCGTCTTCGGTTGAGGCCAAGGGCTGCAGGGGCTAGAAGTCTCGGGGCGAGGACAAAGGCGGTGTTCCCGCCGCGTTCGTTACTTGGTGATTCTGTCTAGGAGAAGTATTGTGGTTATTTGGGGGTGTTGCGTTGGCATGTGGTATCAGGAATCGGTCAGGAAGGCCTTATGAAGAGGCGATGTTTCTAGTAGGTGTTTGTAACAAGACGAGGTCAGTGAAAAGAGCGGCACCTCCAATTGGACTTCCGTGCTTTGTCTGCAAGTGTGTTTTTCGGCTGCTTGTTATTCATGACTGGGGAGTTATTCATGGCAACTGAGGCAACAAAGTTTTTGCTCTTGTTTGTTTTGGTTCCGGCCACCAGCGAAAAGAACTGCAACTCCAATTGGACTTGCGTGTTGTGTCTGCAAGTGTGTTGTTTTGGCACGTTGTTAGTCATGGTGGCTGGAGAAAAACGGTTTTTGATGTTTTTTGTTGTGGTTCAGGCCACCTGTTCGTCCAAAGAACCCTGCGCTACCAATTGGATTGGCGCGCTGTGGCTGCAAGGGGGCGTGCTCCATATCTTCTAATGTTTTGGCTGTGGCAACTTTTGTATCATTGCTAAGGCCGCCACCGCTTGCGAAGAAAGCTCGACCGCTTCCGTGCTGTGTCCGCAAGTAAGGTTGTTTCACGTTGTTGCAAGCAGTTTTGGTTACAGTTGGTCAAGCCAATTGCTTATGGCTTACAATGTTTTGGCTTTAGCAACTCTTCTATCAGAGCTAAGGCCGCCATCTCTTCCAAAGAAAGCTCGGCCATTTCTGTGCTGTGTCCGCAAGGAAGGTTGTTTCACGTTGTTACAGGTAATTTTGGTTGTGGCCGGTCAAGGCAACCCGCTCTTCGGCCAAAGAAAGCTCGACCGCTTCCGTGCTGTGTCCGCAAGGAAGGTTGTTTCACGTTGTTGCAAGTAGTTTTGGTTACAGCTGGATGTTTTGGCTTTAGCAACTCTTCTATCAGAGCTAAGGCCGCCATCTCTTCCAAAGAAAGCTCGGCCACTTCTGTGCTGTGTCCGCAAGGAAAGTTGTTTCACGTTGTTACAGGTGGTTTTGGTTGTGGGCGGTCAAGGCAACCCGCTCTTCGGCAGAGAGCGTCAGCAGCACCGCATGCAGCAGGAGCAGATGTAGAGGCAACGATTTGTGTCCAATTTTAGACCTGCAATCCAGACAGGTAAGGTCCTGAATCCTCATGTCTATGGCACGAACCGCTACAGAGAGCAGAGTATGCCATAGAATAGTGGAGTATTCGTTTGGATTTGAATTTTTGCTGGAGCTTGTTCCTTGTTGAGTACCTATCTTCTTTCCAGGCAACAGCAGGAACAGTTGCAAAGGCGCAAGTGATACTTTGAGTTCTCCGTGCGGTGTCGCGGTGTTGGAAGTCACAAGTAGCCTTGTTGCAATGTGACAGGCTGCAGCAGTGTTGTACTCTTGGGGACCAAACCAGTTGTTGCCAATTGGTCTTAGCTTTGTGGAATGGCTCTTGAGTAGCTTCGTGGCACATTTTTGGTGCAGCCTGTCTTCCTTGCAGGCAAAGGCTACTCCTTCAGAAGCTGCAGCAGGCATGGTTGTGGAGGCAATCAACTGACTCGTCGTGCGCTCGCAAGAGTAGCAATTCGCAGATCTGGAGCTCCCTTCGCCTCAAGCGTCAGCAGCACCGCATGCAGCAGGAGCAGATGTGGAGGCAACGATTTGTGTCCAATTTTTAGACCTGCCATCCAGACTGGTAAGGTCGTGAATCCTCATGTCTATGGCACGAACCGCTACAGAGAGCAGAGTATGCCATAGAATAGTGGAGTATCCGTTTGGATTTGAATTTTTGCTGGAGCTTGTTCCTTGTTGAGTACCTATCTTCTTTCCAGGCAACAGCAGGAACAGTTGCAAAGGCGCAAGTGATACTTTGAGTTCTCCGTGCGGTGTCGCGGTGTTGGAAGTCACAAGTAGCCTTGTTGCAATGTGACAGGCTGCAGCAGTGTTGTACTCTTGGGGACCAAACCAGTTGTTGCCAATTGGTCTTAGCTTTGTGGAATGGCTCTTGAGTAGCTTCGTGGCACATTTTTGGTGCAGCCTGTCTTCCTTGCAGGCAAAGGCTACTCCTTCAGAAGCTGCAGCAGGCATGGTTGTGGAGGCAATCAACTGACTCGTCGTGCGCTCGCAAGAGTAGCAATTCGCAGATCTGGAGCTCCCTTCGCCTCAAGCAAGTCTATCTGTGTCCAAGCCTGCAGCCTTCAGGCCAGCCCATCTGTGTCCAAGTCAGCCACAGAAACAGTGATGGAGGCGGAGGTGCGTGCACAGATTTTGCCGGGAGGTCGAGGAGACCAACCCAGAAAGTCCGGTTGTTGCCAAGGGCACCGAGAGCAGCTCTGTGAGTGGCAATCCCGCAGTGCCCACAAGTGTGAAGGTGGGGGTTGGCGAATGACTCAGGGTTTGGTTGTTGAAAACGAGAGAGAATATTTTGTTGGCAGGCAGAAACTATGCTACCTGCTTTGGACGTGGTCATGTCGTTGCAGGTGCCACATGTACTGATTTGAATTATGATATAAGATATCTTTTCGATACTTGAGTTTGAGGCCGCTTTGCCACACTTATCCAGAGCAGCTGCTGCGGATGTGAAGGCTTGTGTGGATAGAGTGACAATTACTGTTGTCACGGGGGGTGTTTATATGAGGCAGCACTACAAGCCCTTGGCACCCCTTTGACGCTAGAGGCAGGCCATGAAAACGGGTATCCGAAGAAATTTTGCAAGCAGGTGTTGTGTCGCGAAGCGTCCGCATGGCTGTGAGGGGCTTGCTTGGGCTTGTTTCTTGTTCAGGCAGGCTTATCTTCTTCGAAGGTGTCAGCAGACGCAGTGGTGGAGGTAGGCGCACGGATAAATTTTGCGTTTCCGGCGCGGTTGTTTTCTAGCAGCTCACTCGTTCAGGCCAGCTCATCTTGTGCGACGACTTCAAAGGTTCCAGCAGGAACAGCTATAGAGGCGATCAGCCTACTGTGAGGGGCTTGCTTGGGCTTGTTTCTTGTTCAGGCAAGCTCATCTTCTTCGAAGGTGTCAGCAGAAGCAGTGGTAGAGGTAGGCGCACGGATAAATTTTGCGTTTCCGGCGCGGTTGTTTTCTAGCAGCTCACTCGTTCAGGCCAACTCATCTTGTGCGACGACTTCAAAGGTTCCAGCAGGAACAGCTATGGAGGCGATTAGCCTAGCCCCGGTCGTTCCTAGTCGTTCACAGACCTAGGACCCCCCCCCCTCCCCCCCGGGTCTGGGAAGCAGCTATTTTTCCATTTACATATCTTTTTTTTCCCTGCTTGATACTAGCTTCTCCGATTGTCTATTCTGATGGCACATGCAGGGACAGTCACAGTTTTTTGGTCAGGTTAGCCCATCAAGTGTCAAGTCTGCAGCAGGGGCGGTTGTGGAGGCACTGGTGAGAGAACGAGAATGCTATAGCATTGTGAAGTGTCGGTTTGGATTTGAATGTTTGCTGGAGCTTGTGCCTTCTTTAGACAAGCCCATCTTCTTTCCAGGCAACAGGAGGAACAGCTACGAAGGCACAAAGTTTGAAGTTACACGTGGCATTGTTGTTGTAGTATTGCAACATGACAGGCAGCAGCACTGTTGTATTGTTGGAGATCAAACCAGTAGTTGCTCATAGATCTGGAGCCCTTGCTCCCTCAGGCAAGTTCATCTGTGTCGAAGCTTGCAGCAGAAACGGTGGTAGAGGCAAGACCATTAGACAGACTATTGTTTGGGTTCGTTGTACTACTTGGTCATCTTGACACACGTGCATTTACCCATTAATCCCATTAATAGCATGGTGGATCTTTCCAGTTCGTGATGTTAGTCATTACCAGAGGGTATTTTCTGGGTTTTCAGCTTTCTATTTTTCCATGGGAACATCCGCTATTTCTATGGTCATTTTCAATAGCGAACTGGTAAATTACCAGAGGGAATATTATACCAGTGATATAGCCAGAGGGATAAAATGGCCCACATGACCAGAGGGATAAAATGGTGATTTTCCATAGTCATGTTATGATACCATTAACATATATTGGTATGGATCAATACCTATTAATACCATTTTTAGGGGAATGAACATCCATAAATCCCAGCTATTTTGATGTGAACTACAGGGGTACAAGGTCTTGACACACTGCCATATATATCTATCCCATGGATTCATCTTGTCGTCTCTCCCCCCAGGTGGTGACTTTGGAGCTGCGTTCCCTGGAGCAACGGTTAAACTACGGCAGCGTTTCGGCTGGCGCCATGGATGAGGCCAAGGAGGCCATGGCCAAGGCAACGCAACGGGGAAAACACTGGGAGTTTGGAGGGAAAAAGGTGGAAACACCTGGGGAAACCGTGGAGAAAAATGGGAAAATTGGACTTGGAAAAGGTTGGGATGGTTTTGAACGAAAGGTGGGAGTTTGGTTGGAGAAATAGGGAAGTCCAGCTGGGAAAAACGTTAGATTTTAGATGTTCAGCCAATAAATTCAATCAAAATGCGTGATTCAACTTTGGCAGAGGTGAAGCTTAACCGGCTCAAGTGAACATCTCTAATATGAAAACTGGGGCACATATGATGCTAAATTCTCACAAAACATCCTTTATCAGCTGCTATTATCATTAGTAACTTCATCCCAGTCAACATTACCATATTATATTACCAGATTCCCAGATTCTATGAATATTCCTATCCCACTATATTCTCCTCTGAAATTTTCCCGATTCTATATATACATGAATATTCCATAATATTCCTATCCCCCTATATTACCCTCTGGTAAACTAACATAACTATGGAAAATCACCATTTTCAATGGGTAAATCCACTATAAATCACCAATTTTGTCACTGCGTCCGCATGAAATCCCTCGCCCAATTTTCGACTGTAAAACCTCCGCTGATTCTCCGTGAGGAGCTGGCGGAGCAACAGGTGCAACTGGAGCAGCGCCGGGAGGAGGTGGTGAAGTTGGAGGAATCTTTGGAAGTCGCGCAGGTGGGCAGCAAGATTGGGGAAGACTCCTGAGATTTCGATCTAAAACATTTGTTGAGGGTAAGGGCCTCGCTTCGGAACGCGTCTTCAGGCATCGCTTCGGAACGCGCTCTCATGCATCGCTTTTGAACGTACCTCCTCACCACCATCATCATCATCATCATCCTCATTATCATCATCATCATCGTCATCATCATCATCATCATCGTTTTCGTCATCATCATCATCATCATCGTGGCTCTTTTTACATCAACTACAACAAGATATAAACCCTAAAGGTGTCGTGGCTCTCCTTACATCAAGTACAACGAGATATAAAGCCTAAAGGTGTCGTGGCTCTTCTTACATTAAGTGCAACAAGATATAAACCCTAAAGGTGTCGTGGCACTCCTTAAATCAAGTATACAACAAGATATACACCCGAAAGTTGTCGTGGTAGTCCTTAGATAAAGTGCAACAACGTAAAACCCTAAAGGTGTCGTGCCTCTTCTTACATCAAGTACAACAAGATATAAGCCCTAAAGGTGCCGTGGCTCTTCTTACATCAAGTGCAACAAGATATAAACCCTAAAGGTGTCATGGCTCTTCTTACATCAAGTGCAACAAGATAGAAACCCTAAAGGTGCTGTGGCTCTTCTTACATCAATGCAACAAGATATAAACCCTAAAGGCGTCGTGGCTCTCCTTACATCAAGTGCAACAAGATATAAATCCGAAAGGTGTCGTGGCTCTTTTTACATCAAGTGCAACAAGATATAAACACTAAAGGCGTCGTGGCTCTTCTTACATGAAGTGCAACAAGATATAAACCCTAAAGGTGTCGTGGCTCTATATCAAGTGCAACAAAATATAAACCCTAAAGGTGTCGTGGCTCTCCTTAAATTAAGTGCAAGAAGGTATAAACCCTAAAGGTGTCGTGGCTCTTCTTACATAAGTGCAACAAGATACAAACCCTAAAGGTGTCATGGCTCTTCTTACATCAAGTGCAACAAGATATTAACCCTAAAGGTGTCGTGACACTTCTTACATCAAGTTCAACAACATAGAAACCCTAAAGGTGTTGTGCCTCTTCTTACATCAAGTGCAACAAGGTACAAACCCTAAAGGTGCCGTGGCTCTTCTTACATAAGTGCAACAAGATATAAACCCTAAAGGTATCATGGCTCTTCTGACATCAAGTGCAACAAGATATAAACCCTAAAGGCGTCGTGGCTCTCCTTACATCAAGTGCAACAAGATACAAACCCTAAAGGTGTCGTGGCTCTGCTTACATCAAGTTCAACAACATATAAACCCTAAAGATGTCTAAAGGTGTCATGGCTCTTCTTACATCAAGTGCAACAAGATATTAACCCTAAAGGTGTCGTGACACTTCTTACATCAAGTTCAACAACATATAAACCCTAAAGGTGTCGTGCCTCTTCTGACATCAAGTGCAACAAAATATAAACCCTAAAGGTGCCGTGGCTCTTCTTACATCAAGTGCAACAAGATATAAACCCTAAAGGTGTCATGGCTCTTCTGACATCAAGTTCAACAAGATATAAACCCTAAAGGTGCCGTGGCTCTTCTTACATCAAGTGCAACAAGATACAAACCCTAAAGGTATCGTGGCTCTGCTTACATCAAGTTCAACAACATATAAACCCTAAAGATGTCTAAAGGTGTCATGGCTCTTCTTACATCAAGTGCAACAACATGTAAACCCTAAAGGTGTCGTGGCAGTCCTGACATCAAGTGCAACAACATATAAATCCTAAAGGTCTCGTTGCTCTTCTTACATCAAGTACAACAAGGCTTCTTACATCAAGTACAACAAGGCTTTTATTTCATATCTTCACCTTCATTTTCTGTGGCAGGCGTGGGACCTTTTTACATCGACCTTCATTTTGTGTGGCAGGTGTGGCACTTTTGTACATCGACTGTCCTTTTACGTGGCAGGCGTGGGACTTTATGACATGGTTGAAACGAGTCAAATTCTCATAGGAGGATGTTTTTTGTGTTGGTGTCGCTTTGGAACGCGTTTTTCTTCCAAAGTCTCGCGCCTGTCAGTAAATCTGATGTGTGTGTGTATGTCGGGGTTTCCATGAGTTGTGTTATTTTGTGTTCTGAAGTGATCCAAAATGGCTGTGTTCTGAAGTGATGCCTGAGAGTGTGTTCTGAAGTGATCCTTTTACCTTTGTGGAAGAGTTGTTGCTAAGAAAACATGGAGAGTTGAGATGACTTAAAAAAAGAACAAATGATATTGTATCCATGAAGAAAGGAGGTTTTCACCAGGAAAAACAAGCAGTTTTCACCAACAACAGTTTATTGGATTTTGATGATTTTGCTTGGTCCTTACATGGAGGAACCCCCAAATGGCTATTTCAGTGAGAGAATGATCATCGACCAAGAGATCTTGGGTAGCTTATTTTCAGACCAACCCATATTGTTGTTGCAATCATCGTTTTCGTCTATTCTCGTTGGGATTCACACGTGGTACATCATTGGTTAAATTAGACGGTGATCAATTTGGGACAATCATCCAGACTCCATCTATTCCTGGATTTGGGGACCTGCAGCGTGTGCTTATCAATTGAGCATCAAACTTGATGCTTGCTGTATATTGGGGGGTTGCGAGTTCACACGTTCGCTTCTAACGTTCAAGATGTGTTTGAAAAATTGGGATGCGTCAAAACTTGCGGATGGTTCGATACTACAAATGACAAGTTAAGTGGTTGGGTGAGAATCACAATACAGACTTCTGTCTCCTGTGGGTGAACTGCTCATTTTCTCGGCCTCTTGGCCTTTTTTGGTCCCAGTATTCGGTGAAGAATCACGGCTTGTCCAAGAATCCAGAAATGTTTTCGAAGCAATTGTACCATAAAAAAAAACTCTCTTCTTGATTGGTTTATTGATTGGTTAGTGATGGTCATTTTGAGCTGATTGATGGTTATTGATGGTTATTGATGGTTATTGATGGTTATTGATGCTAATTGATGGTTATTGATTGGTTAGTTATTGATGCTTATTGATGGTTATTGATTGGTTATTGATGGTTTTGGTTATTGATGATGGTTATTGATTGATTGTTGATGGTTATTGAATCGCCCCATCCCCCACTAAAATTAAAAGCACATTTTTTGTGTGGATCAAAAACGAGCTGCTGTTAGTGATGGGCTGATTCACTGATCGGCATTCTCACTCAATGACTCGCAGCTGTGCAAAGGAACCCTGCAAAACACCAGTTTAATCCTGATTTGGTGTTTTGAGCTGTATAAAAGGACCCTACTGGCGAGGTATGCCCTAGTGCATTAGTCATTGTTTTTCTTTTTGGATCCTGAGGCCAGGGAAGGGCTTGCAACAGCATGGCAGCTGTATTGCGAGCATTTTGCAGACGGGCAGTGCGATGTAGCGAGTAAAACCGATGATTTCCTCCGGGATTTCTTGACTCGCGCCTTGAGTTGACAGAAGGGAGACTGCTGGAACAGAGCTTGCGAAAAGAAGTGTTTGTTTGATGCGGGCGGACAAGGAACTTTACCACGCTTGCTGTCATTACTTGCCACTGGCCTGACTGTTATTGCATTGCACTGGCATGACTGTTACAGTAAGTCTACCTCAAACTTTCGGCTGAGTGTTTGGGGTCCGCTCGTTTGCTTGTGTGGCACCATGGGCCGGCGTGCAAACGATATAAAAAAAGGTGCCGAGGAACCCAAGAAGAGATCAAAAAAGACCAAGGCCGGGTTCGCTACCCGATCTCTGCTTGGGAGCCAGTTTGTTATAGGGAAAACAAAAACTTGCTTGTGGGCAGTGAGAGGAGTGTCGCTCGGGGAATATTGCCCAAGTTGGGATCATTCGGTCAGTTTGCTGCTCTGAACACTTGACTGGAGGTCGAGGAGACCAACCCAGAAAGTCCGGTTGTTGCCACGGGCACCGAGAGCAGCTCTGTGAGTGGCAAGCAGCTCTGTGAGTGGCAACCTCGCAGTGCCCACAAGTGTGAAGGTGGGGGTTGGCGAATGATTCAGGGTATGGTTGGTGGAAACGAGAGAGAATATTTTGTTGGCAGGCAGAAACTATGCTACCTGCTTTGGACGTGGTCATGTCGTTGCAGGTGCCAAATGTACTGCTTTGAATTGTGATGTCAGATATCTTTTCGATACTTGAGTTCGAGGCCGCTTTGCCACATTTATCCAGCGCAGCTGCTGCGGATGTGAAGGCTCGTGTGGGCAGTGTGACAATTACTGTTGTCAGGGGGGTGTTTATATGAGGCAGCACTACAAGCCCTTGGCACCCCTTTGACGCTAGAGGCAGGCCATGAAAACGGGTATCCGAAGAAATTTTGCAAGCAGGTGTTGTGTCGTGAAGCGCCCGCATGGCTGTGAGGGGCTTGCTTGGGCTTGTTTCTTGTTCAGGCAGGCTCATCTTCTTCGAAGGTGTCAGCAGAAGCAGTGGTAGAGGTAGGCGCACGGATAAATTTTGGTGTCAGCAGAAGCAGTGGTAGAGGTAGGCGCACGGATAAATTTTGCGTTTCCGGCGCGGTTGTTTTCTAGCAACTCACTCGTTCAGGCCAGCTCATCTTGTGCGACGACTTCAAAGGTTCCAGCAGGAACAGCTATGGAGGCGATTGGCCTAGCCCCGGTCGTTCCTAGTCGTTCACAGACCTAGGACCCCCCCCCCTACCCCCCCGGGTCTGGGAAGCAGCTATTTTTCAATTTACATATCTTTTTTCCCTTCTTGATACTAGCTTCTCCGATTGTCTATGGTGATGGCAGATACAGGGACAGTCACAGTTTTTTCGTCAGGTTAGCCCATCAAGTGTCAAGTCTGCAGCAGCGGCGGTTGTGGAGGCACTGGTGAGAAAACATTGAGCTTTGAATGTTTAAGGACGTCTATTGCTTGTTGAAACAAGCAGCAGGAACAGTTTAGTCTTTGCCACTTAGTGTCTGTCGTGCAGGGAAGCTGTTCTCGATCGGAGCTTTCAGCGGGCATGGTTGTGGAGGCAACCACTAGCTACTATTCAATGTCGCTGTGCTTGCATTTGTAGCAAGTTCCAGATCTGGGTACCCCTCTGTATTTTACGGGACACATGCTAGAAAAGTACGGGACACATGCTAGAAAAGTACAAAGACAAAATTGAGTCCGAGAGAGTAGGGCCAATCAGTGTAAGAACTCTAAAAAATAATACGGAGCAATCATCGCTGCGCAGATCTCTTTCTATAGTTAAAGACTTAAGTTGGAGAGAAGTACCAGTAGCTGATCGGACAAAAAATACGGTACTTGAACTGTTTTGCTCGAAACCGTTCAACTTCATATAAGTGTGCCATCAGATCTGGAACCAGCCCCTTCAGGCAAACCCATCTGTGTGCAAGCCTGCAACAGAAACAGTGATGGAGGCGGAGGCAATTCTACAGATTGTAGTTTGAGTGAATACACTGAGTAACCCACAGAAGGTGAAGCACCATTGTTACAACTTGCCAGGCTGCAACACTATCAGTAGCTAGCACTGTCTCTCCCTCTGCAGCTGCCGAGGCTAGTGCGTTGTGTCAGATATACACACTCGAGACAGAACAGTTTTCCCTGGCCAACGAGTAGAATTGGATGAAATGATCGTCAATCGAAAAGACAGTGCGTCCCATAGACATGGCAAGTACTACCGATGAAAGGCTTTATGGATGTAGAGACAGGAAACAAATCCATAAAAGTGCAGTAGAAGTATTGAGAAATTTATGCATAGTTGTAGCACTGGTTCAACTTAGGAATCCCTTAGCGAACGCGAGTTGAGTATACGATTGAGCACGGTAGTATTATAAATCATACCCTATTCCTAGTCGTTTACAGACCTAGGACCCCCCCCCCTCCCCCCCTGGGTCTGGAAAGCAGCTATTTTTCCGTCTACATATCTTTTGTTTCCCTTCTTGATACTAGCCTCTTCAAGTTCATATAATTTTGCCATCAGATCTGGAACCAGCCCCTTCAGGCAAGCCCATCTGTGTGCAAGCCTGCAACAGAAACGGTGATGGAGGCGGAGGCAATTCTACAGACTGTAGTTTGAGTGAATACACTGCGTAACCCACAGAAGGTGAAGCACCATTGTTACAACTTGCCAGGCTGCAACATTATCAGTAGCTAGCAGTGTCTCTCCCTCTACAGCTGCCGAGGCTAGTGCGTTGTGTCAGATATACACGCTCGAGACGTAACAGTTTTCCCTGGCCAACGAGTAGAATTTGGTGAAATGATCATCAGTCGAAGAGACAGTGTGTCCCATAGACGTGGCAAGCATTACCAATGAAAGGCTTTCTGGTTGTAGAGACGGGAAACAAATCCATAAAAGTAGTGAGAAATTTATGCATAGTTGTAGCACTGGTTCAACTTAAGATTCCCTTAGCGAAAGCGAGGTGAGTATACGATTGAGCACGGTTGAGTATACGATTAAGCACGGTAGTATTATAAATCATACCCTATTCCTAGTCGTTTACAGACCTAGGACCCCCCCTTCCCCCCCCGGGTCTGGGAAGCAGCTATTTTTCCGTCTACCTATCTTTTTTTTCCCTTCTTGATACTAGCCTCTTCGAGTGTCTATGGTGATGGCATATGCAGGGACAGTCACAGTTTTTTGGTCAGGTTAGCTCATCAAGTGTCAAGTCTGCAGCATGGGCGGTTGTGGAGGCACTGGTGAGAGAACGCTCTGATAGGTGCAGTATACAGTGAGCTTTGAATGTTTGCGGAAGTCTATTCCTTGTTTAAACAAGCAGCAGGAACAGTTTAGTCTTTGCCACTTAGTGCCGTCCTGCAGGGAAGCTCTTCTTGTTCGGAGCTTTCGGCGGGTATGGTCGTGGAGGCAACCACTATCAACCACTCAACTTCGCTGTGCTTGCATTTGTCGCAGATCTGGGTACCTCTGTATTTTACGGGACACATACTAGAAAAGTACAAAGACAAAATTGAGTACGAGAGAGTAGGGCCAATCAGTGTAAGAACTCTGAAAAATAATACGGAGCAATCATCACTGCGCACATCTCTTTCAATAGTAAAAGAATTAAGTTGGAGAGAAGTATCAGTAGCTGATCGTACAAAAAATACGATACTTGAACTGTTTTGCTCGAAACCGTTCAACTTCATATAATTTTGCCATCAGATCTGGAACCAGCCCCTTCAGGCAAGCCCATCTGTGTGCAAGCCTGGAACAGAAACGGTGATGGAGGCGGAGGCAATTCTACAGACTGTAGTTTGAGTGAATACACTGAGTAACCCACAGAAGGTGAAGCACCATTGTTACAACTTGCCAGGCTGCAACATTATCAGTAGCTAGCAGTGTCTCTCCCTCTGCAGCTGCCGAGGCTAGTGCGTTGTGTCAGATATACACACTCGAGACAGAACAGTTTTCCCTGGCAACGAGTAGAATCTGGTGAAATACTTGCATGGTTTTGAGTGCCCTGTTGAAGTTCTTCGCAGGCAAGCCCGTCACTTCGCAAGTCTGCAGCAGGAATCGCGGTCGAGGCAAGGCAGTTCTTGCCAATTAGCCCTAGTTTCGTGAAGCGCCTCTTAGGTACGAATGCTCTTGATGAAGTCTGTCTCTCTTGCAGGCAAGCTCTGCTCCTGCTGAAGCTGCAGCAGGACTGGTTGTGGAGGCAATCAAGCCGTATGCTTCCAACAGTACCTACTCACAGATCTGGAGCCCCCTTCGCCTCAAGCAAGTCTATCTGTGTCCAAGCCTACAGCCTTCAGGCAAGCCCATCTGTGTCCAAGCCAGCAGCAGAAACAGTGATGGAGGCGGAGGTGCGTACACAGATTATAGTTTGAGTAAATATAGTGGATAACCCATAGAAGTTGAAGTACCTCTGTTTCAATGCGCCAGACTCTAACATTGTCAGTAGCAAACAGCGCGGAGGCAGCCCTGCCAACAACGGCGCTTCCCGGTGCTTGGGTGATGGGCCAAGAGATAGACAAGTATGTTACCTAGACTGCGTATGCTACAGAAATTGCAGAGACCAGCGTCGCCATTGGTTAGATGCCTTGCTAACCAGTTTATAGTGTGGTGAAACGCTTACCTGCTTTTGAATTCTGCGTTGGTGTTGGTGTTCTTCTCAGGTGAGCCCAACAACACTCGAGTTCGCAAGCGCAGTAAGTCCCGCGTTTGCAGCGGGGACAGCTCTGGAGGCAAGCAAGCAGAGAGTATTATAGTCTGATGGAGTGCCCCTTTGGATTTGAGTGTTTGCTGGAGCTTGGCAATTCTCAAGTTTGCAGCAGGAACAGCCGCAGAGGCAACCAAGCAAAGACCACTCTAGGATAATGAAGTGTCTTACCTGGTCGGGAAGTTTGTTCCTTGGTCAGGTAAGCCCGTCTGTTGGTCCGGCGACGACTGGATTGGCCAGCTCTGGTTCTTTGGTTCAGGCAGATAATCCATGGTGTGGCTACGCACATCCAAACCTTGAGTAGAGAAGCATCGCTTCTAAATAGGCCTATAAGAGGGTAGAGTGTCCATTTGCGGGTCAGGTTAGCCCGTCTTCTTCCCCGGCAACGACCGCGCTTTCCACCTCTCGTGGTTCTTTGGTTCAGGCATGCTATGAGATTCACGGTGCAGCTATGCATGTGCAAACCTTGAATAGAGAAGCACATCCATATCTTCGAAATAGACCAGTCTGTCCGACATGACGAAAATTTCGTGCTGCCTGCTGTTTATACAAAGATTAGTGGCACACTTGTGATCCCGCTAGCCAGGCTTTGGCATCTCCAAAGAAGCGAGTTCTGCGGCCGCAGCGAGTTACGCTTGCTGGAGTGATTGGGGCTCCAGGTGGAGCTGTTCTTCATCAGCCTGGACACTTGTCTGCTGTTGTCTATATGCTAACCGAGAATGCGAGCCTGCTCAACGAGCACTTTGATTCATCCCTGGAGGGCATTGCTGTGGGTTTTGAGTACGATGAGAAACGTTTCAAGGAGAATTGGGCCGCCTATCTGACCAGCGAGAACATCACAGGTTCTACACTCCTTGAAACCTACCGTGTGATTTGCCGAGTCGGACCGCCGCCGCGGTACATCAAGACACTTCTGGGCTGTGGTGAGGCAGACAACTGCTTAAGTCTGATGGATTTTTTTTTGCTCCATCGGGCAGCTGCAGGTATGCCCTTGTGCAGTGTGATTGTTCACAACAGCAGCAATCAGGACCTGCAGGAATGGCTTGGAGGAAGCAGCCTGCCCGGTCTTGAAGTTCACAGTTGCTCCGTGGTCAACGCTCCCATTCACTTCCTGTACCTTGGCACAGCGGAGCGCCGACCGGTGCTGATAGTGCGAGGCGTCAACGATGCAGACGTGCAGTTGCTGCTCAGCCACCAGACGTGGATTTTCAGAGGTGGGCTCCCCAACTGGTCCGGGGGTTGGTTTGACAAAAAAATGACAGGAAGTGGAGAAAGGTGCCCCGGGGGCGACCTACATTCGCTACACACCGGCCATTCCTGGTATCCAGATGGAGGGTTGGTTGCAGGCCATGGACAAGTATTGCATGGAGTACCAGCTGGAAGGCAAGATTCCGGGCTGCGTTGCCAGTGTATTGGCTGCTCCGCCATGGCTGAGTTTGAAAAGGATGTGAAAAGGATTTGAGCAGAGATTGGTATCTTGCAGCCGTGGAGGAGATTGCTGTCAGAAATTCGTGTGTTGTTGGAAAACTACAGTCCAAGTCACTTATCCTGCTTGAAACATGCACTTTTACAAGTGATAACGCTTGCTGACTATATTCCTTCACATTGCTCTTAATTCTGTGCGCATCAATTCTGTAAGTGGGCAGTTTGCGGTCGTGTTCGAAACCAGCGCCAAGGGGAACAACCGAAAATGCATTCACAAATTGTTTACGGTGCTACAGATCAGATCGAACATTGCGGCTACTGTCCAAATTCCAGAGGTATTTGAAAAATGGAACGGAAGTGCCGTGATTCACCGAGTTGTTCAAGTTCTCTATCTGGTCACACAAGTCCAACTTCCTTTCCATATCCATTTGAATCTTGTACCCAGTAGTTCACAAAGGATGTGATGCAAGACGGCAATACAGGTCAAACATAGTCGCCGCTCTGAAAGCCTGGAGTTCTAAACCAAAGGCAGACTTCAATGCTGCCGGCGTCTCTTTTCAATTTGCGGAAGCTGCGCTGCGCTCGCAGAGTTGATGCTGCAATACTAAAACCTTGGGTGGTCATACGATGCAACAAATGGGCATATCGAACAAGTATGGATTCCTCCAGGCAGTCTTCTTCCGCATTACTTTCAATTCTGCAAGTCTTAATTCGGTAAGTGGGGCATGCGGTCGTGTTCGGAAGTAGCACCAACAAACGAAATAACAGAAGATGCTCTTACTAGCTAAGTGTTTTTATACATACGGCAAATATTTTGCACTATTTATGTAGTAGCACGGTGCTATAGATCAGATCGAATACTGAGATTGCTGCCACGAGTTCCAGCCATATTTGAGAAATGGAATGCATGTGTCGGTGGCCGACCGAATTGTTCAAAGTCGTCTATCCTGGACCACACAAGCCTAACTTACTTTTGGTGTGGTCCAACTTACTTTCTAACTTACTTATATACCCATTTGATTCCTGCAGCAGGTACTTTGCAAAAGAAGTATGGCAAGACGGCAATACAGATTCAATATGTTTGTTGCCACAAAGTTGCAACTTTGCAAAAGAAGTATGGCAAGACGGCAATTCAGATTGAACATGATTGTTGCCACAAAGTTCCAGAGTTCTATCCGTGCCACTTCACAGATGCTGCGCTCACGGTCACTGAGACTGCTCAACAAGTTCCAGAGGCATTTGAAAAATAGACCAGACGTGCTGGTAGCTCACAAAATTTTGTTCAATGCCATCTATTTTAACCAGTGGAACCGCACAAGCCGAGCTACCTTTCTATCTGTTTGATACCTGTGGGTAATTTGCACACAGCACTATAGGTCGACTACGGAAGCTGCCACAAAGGTCCAGAGCCAGATTTCGCTCTCACTTGAAAGAAAACAACCACAGTTGTGCATCCGTAATCCAGTATCGAAATTTCATCGAAGATAATAGCACATACAGCTGCTACCCAGATCTACGTGCAACTTTTGGATTGGGTCTGAATATGTTTCGTGGCATTTTAGATATCTTCAAACTCTTCCTGCTCCGTGTCGTCAGTCCCCAGAGCCTTGAAGTTGTGCCCTTCTTTGGGGCCTTCGTTCCAAGCACATGAAACATGTAAGCAGTAATGCATGTAGCAATGCAGCAATGTTACCTTCACTTATAGATTGCATTCCTATAAGGTGGCGCCCCCTAGATAGCTAAGTTGGTTTATAACTCCAATAACTAGATATATCTATAGCTGGGATTATAAACCAACTTATAACTTGGGGGCACCACACGCGCCGGTGGCGCAATGGACTACACACGTGTGGCGTCCACCCAGCATGAGCAGATAGCATTACTGATTCAGCTGTGTGTCTACGCAATTCTACGGGACCAAGGGCGCAGTCTTCAAACTGTGGGGTGCCGTCATGCTGCATTGCAATTTCACGACGGCAGACCTCGTCCAGCAAAGACGCTTCACGATGCGATGAATGCCGAGCCTCGGTCGGCAAAGTCATCCTCAGTAATCAGCCACATTCCATTGCGTTTTATAGCTCCCACCACCAAGGGCTTCCAGTTAAGTATGCAGCAGTTCCTTTCGGTTCTACCTTTTCGAAGCAAGAGATAGCCTGCATAGCCACATACTAAGTGAGACAACGGGAAAAAAAACCATATCGGTCCAATTTATCACACCGCGATGAGCGTTCTTTGGCATATTTGGTTTTGGCAGCTTTGACGGACAGTTTGCCCTTCCTGCCACACTCCCGCGCAGAAATACATCTGATGCTAACCTTTCTTCACTTTTTTCAAAGCAACCTCTCACACAGGTACAGTTCGACGTGTGGTCGACTGCCCCAAAGTATGTCGCAGCGAAGAAGCTTTTGGATCAGTGCCACAGCCCAACAGAGGTCCTACAGACATCTTATCTCATGACCTGGTTCGGCTCTGCGATCTTCGCCCAAGAGCTCTTGAGGCGTCCGTTCTGGGAAAATCATTGCCTGAGGGACAGGCTATTCAATTTGAAGTAAATTCTCTTCTGAAAAGTCAGGCAATCCCTGAAGGTTAACCCTTTATAAAAGCTTCCTCTTGTACCAACCTGCTCTAGGGTTCTGATAACATACTCTTCTCTTTTCAGGATCCGGGATGGCGGTGGACCAATCGGATCCTACAAGCAAGAGGTGGCCCGTGTTCTCCGAAATAAAGGTTGCCACTGTGCTGACCTTGTGAGTTCCGGCACCATTTGGCATCGGCTTCAACGAGGTCACCTGCGAAAGCTTGGGAAGCTTGCAGCTCGTACACAGTTACTCCACTATTTCGAGCAGCTCGAACCACAGATGGTACCTCCGAAACTGAAAGATGGCCGAGTGTGGCGCACAAAAAAACAGATATTGAAGCAGCTCAAACAACTCCCGAACTTTTCCACGTACCTGGTGGGGCAATTTTGGTTGCTTTTGCGGTATTCCTACCAATATCCAAGGTATCTTGTTCAGTCCTACAGTGAGTTTGGCCCAGGAACAAAGCGTGGATTATTATGGCTGTCGCTGGGTCAAGCGTCAGAAAACTACCTTTTCAATTTTATATTCTTTCTTGGATATACCTTCCACGAATAGAATATCACCCTATGACCCCGCGCGGGTGTAAGCAACAAGCAGTTCACCACTTCTGCTTTCCTCGTACCAAGGGCTGGCTTCCCCACACAGCTCTGCGCTGGCTCTACCTCGACCCCAACCCTTCAGTTTTTTTATCGCTTACTTGCGGAGACATTTCACTGCTTTCGATCTCATCGAGACCTTCAACCTTGTGCTGGAGACACGACAGCCATCCGTGCTGCCAAAGTGCCTCGCCCGCATACATTACAGATCGGTCGGAACACGCCAGCATCTCAGCCGTGCGAGGCGCTTCTTCGCAACGAAGTGAGTGACCATGACAGTTGGGCCTGGCTGCTGTGCGAGTATCAGCGTGCGGTGGCTTGGTTAGCAGCTCTTCACTGAATGCCAGGAGCCTCAGACACTGTCTCATCTTTGACCCACTGCTACATCTGAACTACCTGTTGGTAATCGTAGAAAACGGACGCTCGTGTGTCAGTTCATCGCGTTTGTTTTCGGGCAGCATGAGAGACATTTCGAACTGATTTCTTTCAGACATGTCTACTTCTTTGAAACAAATCCACCAGGACGTGGGGGCACTCCTGGTACAAGAGCATAGCTTTTCTTGGGCTGGCATTACCTGTCCAAGTTCGGCTTTTGACAGGCAGGCGTCTTCAAATTCAGCTGGCCCCAACACATTGACAATTTTAACTTTCGGGGATGGTTCTGTTTGATAGGGCATCAAGCTTCTGTTGGATACGACATCTATGCCTCGTTTTTTTATGTGGCAACATCCTGGTTTTTGATTTGCTAGCATCCAGAGAAGATATCACTATGTCTGAAGAACACGTTTTTGTGATCTATGCCTGCAGGATATCATACCATCCCGGTAGTTTTTTCGGGCCGTCAATTTTGCAAGTTTCAAGTTGGAAGTCTCCATTTTGCAAGTGGGCAGCATGCTAAGAATGGCTTTAGACGCCATCTCGCAGGTGCAGTTGAAGGGCGTTCCAATCAACAACATGAACCGCTCCGTGGGCAGCATCCTCAGTTTTGCGGCCGGGCCCATAGGTCAACAACATCAGCACATATGATGTTTACTTCCAGTATGTCGGTACATCCAAAGATTTTGGAACCCAAATCTGTAGATCTTTGGTGTTTTCTTGTTCTCGTTTTTCTATTTCTCTTCCCCTTACGAAGGCAGCCAAAGTTTGGGGTATACGGGGAAAACCTTTTCAGACCACCACGGATACCGAGATTGCCCTGCAGGTCAGCAAGAAGTTCGGGGCAAAAGGATTGCCAGAGGCCTATTTGAATACGTGCATCTGAACCATTCAGAAAAACGATGGGGGTGTCTGGTCGTTGTTATCTTGTACTGCCACCAGAGCTCTGTTCACTAGAATGCTTGCACAATTCGGACCGCACAATTATTGCCTCATGTGGAACTGCTTGATACATTGTCATCTAGCCCATCCCGAAGTTGGTTGATACCCCCAAAAAGCTTGTTGAGGTTTGGTGTGCAATATCTCCGTGCTTGTGCATTGCTGTTCCCCTGAAATGGTCTTACGTATGGGATGTGAGTGTGGCACCCTGCAAGTTTCAGGTGTAGAACCCTGACAAGAAGAAGGGCTTCCACGGATATGAATGCAAGGCTATGCCCTACCAACAGCAGCAGGATCGAGTGTTGGACTGGGAGGTAGGCACACCAAACCAAGAAGAGCCCCCATGCTGCATTGGATGACATAAGATGACAACGCAGCAACCCCAGGACTTGGCAAGAGTCCGGATATTTGGTGGATCAACTCAGTTTTTTGAACCCATGAAGAACTGCCGCCCGCGTGCCGCCGACCCTAGAAACACAATTTATGGCAAATCTGTGATATACTATAAATATGTAGAGAGATAAATGAACCAGAAAACCATCATATATGTATACATGCACACGCACACACACCTAATCTATACTGAATCGAGTCGCGCGCCCGTCAATGGGAATGGCGATGGGAATACGACTTTAGCGGAGATCAAATATGGCTGGGAAAGCGGCCACGAACTATTCCGTATTTATGGGAACATCGTATTTCGATAGGGTATGTGCCCTTGCCCTGTTGGATGACTTGTAATATCTTCTAACCATATACCCATGAGGTGGGGTGGGGTGGGACAATAGCGTCATTTGCTGTATGTTCTCATACACTTGCACACATACGTCATGCTACCCTCCTGTACGTCCTCGTGCACTTGCATACATACGTCATGCTACGCCGCTGTACATTCTCATGCCCTTGCACACATACGTCATGCTACATGCACTTGCATACATACGTCATGCTACGCCGCTGTCCGTTCTCATGCACTTGCATACATACGTCAGGCTACGCTGCTGTGCGTTCTCATGTACTTGCACGCATACGTCATGCTGTACGTTCTCATGCACTTGCACACATACATCATACTACGCCGCTGTACGTTCGCATGCACTTGCACACATACGTCATGCTACGCCGCTGTACGTTCTCATGCACTTGCCACACATCCGTCATGCTATTCTGCTGTACGTTTTCATGCACTTGCACGCATACGTCATGCTACGCTGCTGTACATTCTCACGCACCTGCACACATACGTCATGCTACGCTGCTGTACGTTCTCATGCACTTGCACATATACGTCATGCTGCGCTGCTGTACGTTTTCATGCACTTGCACGCATACGTCATGCTACACCGCTGTACGTTCTCATGCACTTCCAGATCGTAGGGTGGGTGTTAGGTGGATGGTTATGGATAGGTAAATGATCATGATGATGATGAGGATGATGATGACGATGATGATGATGATAATGATGATGATGAAATTGCTCCTGATACTCAAGTTTCGTTTTTCAGCGTTTTGTGTTCCCCCCCTCTAAAATATTTGAAAAGTGACAACAGCGGGGGCCCCCTCAGATACCCGGCACCATATTTTAAGCCCTTGCCGGCTAGCAAATGGTACCCTGAAAAAAGGAAAGGGCATGGCACCACAGCGTGTTGCTGGCAACCTTACGAGACAGGGAATCGGCACCCAGCTGGAAGGCCCACACAGCGCATGTTTCGAAACCCTGGGAGACAGGGAAACAGCACCCATGGTCGTTGTCGTTGTTGTCGTTGTTATCGTTGTTGTTCTTGTTCTTGTTGTTGTTGTTGTTCTTGTTCTTGTTCTTCAAGAAAGCCTTCAAGAAAGCCTTCAGAGCTTCATGGTGGACCTTGATTGAACGCAGCTGTAACGTCGGACAAACTGCAGTGCTCTTCGGACGCGCTCCCCCTGCCAGCGGCTGGGGTCGGTGGATATTTTTTCGGTGCATATTTTTACGCTTCATTATACATATCTTGTGATGGACGGGGCTGCTTGTTTTCTCTTGAGATGTTCCTGGCTATCCCTACAAGGCCTGCATACTTTCCCCAGATTTAGTGAGGTCAGCCGTAGCACAACTGGATGCAAACACAGACAGCACGATGCAGACACACTTACTTGTCACCTGTCCTTGCGCAATTGGTTTTGGATGGTTTTGGTGGTTTTACCTGGGAAGGGGAAAGTTGCACTTTTCTAACCGGAACAAGATTCCTGATATAAGATCATCAATCATGTTGCTGTAAGCTTGTAGCATCATTGAACCGCGACCTGTCTGGTTTTTTTTCATCTTCGGTCTTGACATATGGATGGCTGATCAAACTCGCGTCGTTATCCCTCTTCACAATGCAAAGTTAGCCCCAACAGAGGTACTTTAGGCCAAGTAACCAGCATGACTCTGTGACAGTAGTTTCTCTTGAATCAGTGTTGTATAAGAAGAAGACAGAGGACTAATTTTGCTGTACAACCGTCAGGGTTAGTCAAGGCTGTCAAGTCTCCAAGTTTTACTAATGTTTTTCTACAGACAAACCCCAGAGGCGTGAGCTCGAGCAGCCAGGGGGGTCAGCCATTTTCAGCTATACCTAGATGGGTATTGATTGGCACGGGTTTTTCTAACAGGATGCTTTTCGGACAAACTCTAAGACCAGGGAACAGCAGGACAAAATAGGACAAACGTGTTCATGCTAGGTCTTAGATTCGAAAGAATCCATGGTTGCCTAGGAATCGCTTGCCAGGATCCGCCACAAGTGACCAATGGCAGACGCTTTAGAATGATGCCACCATCCCGCACTGCGTTGACTTTCAACAACTGGCTAATTTTTGGCAGTACTGGTGGTGACGGTCAATTCCGGCAGCTTTCCTCGATGACTCAACCATCAATCATCACCGCGAGACAGAAAAATGCTACCAGAAAAAGTTACTTATCCACTCATCTGCAATTTCCAATACCTGGCAGCAATAAGATTGTTTGCATTGCTCTTGATCTCCCGTTCTCTTAACCTAGGTCTGCCTTGTCCAGATAGAAGCCTCTGTCCAACTCTCAACAGCTCCCGGAACCCATGCTTTGGACTTGCAGTGGAAACGCAGTTGTTTTTTCGTAGCAGGACATCACCTCCGATTTCGTTTACTCAATTCCAGGTATTCAGCCAACATACCTGCCTGACGTTGTGACAAGGGCCCAGCTACAGCAGTTCCTTTCAGATCCACGAAAGAAGCTAACTCAACAGCTTTGTACTCACCACAACACTGCTAGGAAGACACCCCTAACCTGTGGAACTGCTCAATCTTGCTTCAAATATTGTGTCGATCAACAATCAATTTGGTAATGGCAACCTCCTTCCATAGTTTTTCGAATCCAAAGGAAGCCTTGCACTAAGGTGCTGCCTTCACGTCAATTTGTTTGAACGCAAACCTGCGAGTGAGACCAGGACCACTGCTGGCATGGCAAGTTTTATATGCTGCTTCATGAAAACCAGAAGAGTTTTTAGCGACTGCCAGACCAAACGCAAGAACATAGCTAGCAGCTTGAGGTTCTAGACTACTGGGACTTTTGTTCACATATCTGAAGGAGCGGCAAGCTAGAGGAACCCTCTTTTGTGGCTATGCATTCGAATCACTCTCAGCAGGCCAAGCCGTCTGTCGGCATGAGCAAGACCCTTTTTTTCCTGCTCTTTTTCTACCGAGAGGGCCATCTCTTTCTAGCACATTTTGTTGGACGCTGTGCCGCAGTTGCATTTTCCTGCTGTTTTTCCTGACAACTTACTATGCGGCTATGCGGCAACGTATATATGAGAAACAAACACGGACCGTGGAACATTTGAAGGTTCAAACGTGGCATCTGGGCCCTTTGGCTTTAATTCCAAAAAGACCGCTGAAAATTGCAAAAATGGAGCCTTGAAATGTGGAAACATGCGCTTTTAAACGTGGAAACTCCGGCGTTGGAAGTGTGGAAAATGAATACTTATAAGGTAGAAACTTGATCCTTTTAAAGAGCGGAAAGATTGGAAAATGACCACTTATAAGGTAGAAAATTGATCCTTTGCGGAGCGGAAAGATGCGCTTTTGAACATAGAAAATCCGCGTTGGAAGCGTGGAAAATGCACACCCTGGAGTCGTATCACACCTGCGTGCGCGCAGTGTTTCGTATAGATTTTGATAGTTCTTTATTTGATAGGTTATTGATTCGAACACTTTTTCATCGCTGTGCGCAATGTTTTGTTGACATGTTTCTATTTGACCCTACTAGCCCTAGCGTCAAGTCATATCAGCTCGCAGAAGTTGTAGCGCCAACCATGTCCATTCTACCCGCGAACCGCTGGGATCGCTAGGTATTGGCACCGGCTGGTCGTTCAGTATTCCGAACTACAACCCGCGAGAGCCCTCAGAAACTGGGGAAAGCCACACCAGAAGCGCTGTTTTTTTCCTGTGTGTGCGCTAATAGATAAATACTGATAAAAGCATACTGTAAGTAGACTTTAGTTTGCTCTCTCTCTCTCTCTATTTATATACATACTATATATATATGCATATATATATATATACATATGCATATATATATATATAGATACATATATATATATATATATAGACATATGAATAATATTAAATATACAATTACACACATACATCCACATACTGTATATATATATATTATGCACACATGCACCACTATGTTCTCATGTACAACTATGTACACAAGTATCCCCAAGTTTCCTCTTAGCCAGACTTTTGAACACTGCCCCTTCTTTGGGCCCCTTTCTCAGGCGTGACTTGATTTCCAATCTCCGCTTGATGCTCCGTGGGTGCACCGGATGGGCGGCAAAATATGGCTTTGCAAAACATGGCATTGGAACCTATGGAATAATCCTGTTTCTTTGTCGCGAATAATCCACATTTGGAAGATTTTTTCCATTTCATTCCTTGCGGAATATCCTGCGACTTTCCGTTTTTTCATGTCTCTCTCTTTCCATATATTATATATATGTACATATGTATACAAATATACATACAGCCTTATAGCATTGAATTGGACAATTGGTGGCATACATTCTGAAATCCAAATTTTTGGTTTGAAAAGACTCCAAGGCAACGGTTATGGGGAATGGTTCATTTTTGATGAAAACAACGGGGCCAGAAGTTGATGATCTTGAAGCTCAGCAGCCCCTTCTCCAATGGGGTATCTATTGACCAAAATTGATGGTATGTACTTTTGGGGTATGGAATAAAATATCTCTGGTATGATCAATATTGATGGTATCTATGTTTTCATATGTTGGTCAATAGTAGCCAAAATTAGATGGTTAATATTAACCATGAATACCATGAAGAGAATCTGTGGTCCCCTTGGCCCCGGCCTTGAATATTGATCCATTCCCGTTTGACCCTGCCACATGTCAAGTTCGGTTGTGTTGGACCATGAGATCATTGCAGTGTGGATGAGATTCAGTACAATGGCTCACATGATTATAATTCCAATAGTGATTCATTGTACTATAAGTAATAGAACTATTTTAATTATACTAGATTATCATCATTGTACTTATAGTTTCATGATCATAAGTGGCCTTAAATCCATGATTCTTCTGAGTAAAATCTGGAAACCTCCGGACATCTCGTAGGGAAGCGCCGGTGGCAATGACACCTTGGTACCGTGGCTTCAACGTCCGAGAGCCTAAACATCGGTGGGAGGAAAAATGCTAAGATTAAAGACCCCCATGGTTAATGGTACCCTCTGGTGAACTAACATAGCAATGGAAAATGGCCATTTATAGTGGATTTTCCCATTAAAAATGGTGATTTTCCATTGCTATGTTAGTTCACCAGAGGGTAATGGTCCCAAAGATATGTAAATCTGCCCACAACTTTTAGTAATTGGACGATTTCATTGTTTTAGGGCCGTGCGCCTAGAAAAAAGTCCATTTTTGTATTGCGTTGATTTATAAAACTTATATTATATTTCATTATTCTTTCAACGGGGCAAACGCTGGTTGCTACTTTCTGCTTGCTTTCTGCTTGCTTTCTGCTTGCTTGCTTGCTGCTCCTTGCTGCTGCCTCCTGCTGCTGCTGCTGCCGTTGCTGCTGCTGGTGCTGCTGCTGTTGCTGCTGCTGTTGCTGCTGCTGCTGCCTCCTGCTGCTGCTGCTTCCTCCTCCTCCTGCTACTGCTTCCTCCTCCTCCTCCTGCTGCTGCTGCTGCTTCCTCCTGCTGCTGCTGCCGCTGGTGCAAACATTTTGCCGAAAACCAAACTTACAGTCTCGGTCGCCTTGTTACGAAGCTTGAGAGAGAATTACAGGTCCGAATTTTAGGCGGGGTCGGTCGCATCGTCCACTTTTTCTCCTTTGGAATGCAATGCAATCGCATTCCGCGACTGCGAAGTAAGCCAATAGCTCTACTCGCAAAATGGGCAGTGCAAACCCTAGACAATATTATAACATACGTAAGAAAGGATATGAGAATTAAAGTGGCGAACATGCTATCCAAATCAAAAGTATATATATTTAGGCCATTTACAGACCTGGGTACCCCCGCCCACCCCCCAAGGGTCTGGAAAGTAGGTATTTTACAGGAAATGTCGCGGAATAGCATCATCCCTGACATCGATAGAGATAATTGTTTGGCATCCCGGAAAATCTTCTCAGCTATCACACTCGCCAAACATCTCTTTTAAAAGGCACACATACTATCACGGACGTAAAGATACCGCAAAATGGGCAGTGCAAACCCTAGACAATATTATAACATACGTAAGAACAGGTATGAGAATTGAAGTGGCGAACATGCAGTCCAAATCAAAACTATATATATTTAGGCCATTTACAGACCTGGGTACCCCCCCCCACCCCCCAAGGGTCTGGAAAATAGGTATTTTACAGGAAATGTCGCGGAATAGCATCATCCCTGACATCGATAGAGATAATTGTTTGGCATCCCGGAAAATCTTCTCAGCTATCACACTCACCAAACATCTCTTTTAAAAAGCACACATACTATCACGGACGTAAAGATGCATATCATTCCCATTCAGTGCCATTAGAATTAGAAAATTCAAATTCTTTCTCGACGTTTTAGTACAAGATTCACTTTTGGTTCTGTTTCAGCCTTCTCAGTACGGCCTCTTACAACAATGATATTACAGCATTTGTTTCCTAACCTAGGTGGCTCCTGAGCGCAATCTTCATTCCAATGCTTCGTGACCATAACCGGAGGCCTGGAGCCTATGCATCACTTGACAGTCGACTCAGTTCTAAACCTGAAAGACTATTCCTTCCGTTTACCAGTAGATCGTTTTTGTAGTTCCTATCACAAAACTACCAGAATCAGGGAGGCACCAAAAAACGTCAAACAGCTTTAAGCATTATAAATACTCTAATCTGCAGATTGTATTTACTTTTCTTACTCTGTGAATGAAATCGCACTTTTCTAACTTCACACAGAGTACCATGAAACCAATTTTCCCATGCAACTCCTAAAATCTTACCACTCGCACATCCTTTTTCCTATACCATCCGCATCTTGCTCCAACGTTTCATGACAATGTCTTCTACACGAGTCAGCCACTATTTCCTATTACCAAAACATTGCTCATCATCTAACATTATCTACTGAAACCAAATCGGATTTCCTGCTCAACATTTACTACTTTGTACTATCCTCTGCAAAACCTGCGCAGGTCACCAGGACCACGAGCAAACGAGTCAGTCCCGAGGCGGAAGCTGCCACTATAAAATACCATGACAGATCAAGCAAAGCAACCTGCACGGAACTTCCGCAGTAAAACATGTATAAAATATTACATGTAGAAACACCGTCTCATATCATTGTAATATCTGCCCGATCTGAACTTCAACTTCTTTCATACCAAGCCCCACAGGTGACATTGCCCCGGACTGTACTCTCGCTACCCGCTGTATAGTTTGGAATCGCACAACAGGAATGTCATTGCCTCATGCCTGTCGATATAGAACCCAATCAGGAAGTTGTGTGAGAATTTGACGTTGCTTTATCTCTACATGTCAATGCACCACGAGTTTGGTCCCTCGAATAAAACTTGTTGCACCTTCCTGTGAGTAAATATTCTCGCAAATTCTTCGCTTCAGCTCTACAAAAAGCCCACTTCTAGAATTTGAATCCAGTCTTCGTTGTAACTGAAGGAAGTTCGATCTAGCCTTTTTATGCACATCCACGCCACTACGGACCACATTACCTCTCACATTTCATTGCTGCCATGCTTTCACGTACATATCATTAAATAAATACATTTCACAAACCAGGCCCTGCAGCTACAAACCCTTTGGGTTAACAACTACTGTATCTATCTCATATTACTCAAAATACTGCCGTAAAGCATCACAATCTCCTATTTACGGTACTACAGTATTGCATTTCTTTTCATGCTCACTTCAACTATGCACTTCTTTGGCTCGATGCGTACCCCCCCAGCAAGTTTCCAGACATTTCAGCTGAACATAGTAGTACAATATAATTACATTCTCTGCTGCCCACTACTTTATCTAGTCGCAATATTACGTATAACTGCTCGAAGATATCCTACAACATAGTTTTCGTTCCGACAAAACCAGAGCCGCTTCACAGCATTTGCCCTGCCTCATGCCCCGGCGTCACTTTCGCTACAAGACACAGTCTTTTTACTTTCCGGCCAATCTATCTTCGGCTCAGCAACTGCGACTCGAAGCCGTCGTGACTTTTTTAACTTGGAAATAGTGTCCTGAAATTCGTTTTTTTAGAACTTGGAAAAGGGCAAGTTAGGACACTTGTTGAAAACGTGTTAATCCGACAACCTGGCAACAGACATCAAGTAGAAATACTTGGGCCAAAAAAAAACAACTATTTTCAGAAATAACTTGGAAATACTGTTTTTAGAACTTGGAAATAGTGTTCTGAAATACGGTTTTTAGATTTTGGAAAAGGGCAAGTTAGGACACTTGTTGAAAACGTGTTAATCCCACAAGTTGGCAACAGACATCAAGTAGAAATTGGACAAAACAAATCAACTATTTTCAGAAATAACTTAGAAATACTGTTTTTAGAACTTGGAAATAGTGTCCTGAAATACTGTTTTCAGAACTTGGAAAAGGGCAAGTTAGGACACTTGTTGAAAACGTGTTAATACAAGTTGGCAACAGACATCAAGTAGAAATTGGACAAAACAAATCAACTATTTTCAGAAATAACTTGGAACTACTGTTTTAGAACTTGGAAATAGCGTCCTGAAATACTGTTTTTAGAACTTGGAAAAGGGCAAGTTAGGACACTTGTTGAAAACGTGTTAATCCCACAAGTTAGCAACAGACATCAAGTAGAAATTGGACAAAACAAATCAACTATTGTCAGAAATAACTTGGGAATACTGTTTTGAGATTTGGAAATAGTGTACTGAAATACTGGTTTTAGAACTTGGAAAGGGCAAGTTAGGACACTTGTTGAAAACGTGTTAATCCCACAAGTTGGCAACAGACATCAAGTAGAAATTGGACAAAACAAATCAACTATTTTCAGAAATAACTTGGAAATACTGTTTTTAGAACTTGGAAATAGTGTCCTGAAATACGGTTTCTAGATTTTGGAAAAGGGCAAGTTAGGACACTTGTTGAAAACGTGTTAATCCCACAAGTTAGCAACAGACATCAAGTGGAAATTGGACAAAACAAATCAACTATTTTCAGAAATAACTTGGAAATACTATTTTTAGAACTTGGAAATAGTGTCCTGAAATACGGTTTTTAGATTTTGGAAAAGGGCAAGTTAGGACACGTGTTGAAAACGTGTTAATACAAGTTGGCAACAGACATCAAGTAGAAATTGGACAAAACAAATCAACTATGTTCAGAAATAACTTGGAAATACTGTTTTTAGAACTTGGAAATAGTGTCCTGAAATACTTTTTTTTGAACTTGGAAAAGGGCAAGTTAGGACACTTGTTGAAAACGTGTTAGTACAAGTTGGCAACAGACATCAAGTAGAAATACGACAAAACAAATCAACTATTTTCAGAAATAACTTGGAAATACTGTTTTTAGAACTTGGAAATAGTGTCCTGAAATTCGTTTTTTTAGAACTTGGAAAAGGGCAAATTAGGACACTTCTTGAAAACGTGTTAATCCGACAACCTGGCAACCGACATCAAGTAGAAATACTTGGACAAAAAAAACAACTATTTTCAGAAATAACTTGGAAATACTGTTTTTAGAACTTGGAAATAGTGTCCTGAAATACGGTTTTTAGATTTTGGAAAAGGGCAAGTTAGGACACTTGTTGAAAACGTGTTAATCCCAAAAGTTGGCAACAGACATCAAGTAGAAATTGGACAAAACAAATCAACTATGTTCAGAAATAACTTGGAAATACTGTTTTTAGAACTTTGAAATAGTGTCCTGAAATACGGTTTTTAGATTTTGGAAAAGGGCAAGTTAGGACACTTGTTGAAAACGTGTTAACCCCACAAGTTGGCAACAGACATCAAGTGGAAATTGGACAAAACAAATCAACTATTTTCAGAAATAACTTGGAAATACTATTTTTAGAACTTGGAAATAGTGTCCTGAAATACGGTTTTTAGATTTTGGAAAAGGGCAAGTTAGGACACGTGTTGAAAACGTGTTAATACAAGTTGGCAACAGACATCAAGTAGAAATTGGACAAAACAAATCAACTATTTTCAGAAATAACTTGGAAATACTGTTTTGAGAATTTGGAAATAGTGTCCTGAAATACTGTTTCTAGAACTTGGAAAAGGGCAAGTTAGGACACTTGTTGAAAACGTGTTAATACAAGTTGGCAACAGACATCAAGTAGAAATTGGACCAAACAAATCAACTATTTTCAGAAATAACTTGGACATACTGTTTTGAGAACTTGGAAATAGTGTTCTGAAATACTGTTTTTAGAACTTGGAAAAGGGCAAGTTAGGACACCTGTTGAAAACGTGTTAATCCCACAAACACAACAGCCCAGAAACCGCAACAGCCAACGAACCAAAACAACCCCAAAGGGCGAAGAAACCAAGAGCCACAAGAGCCACAAGAGCCACAAGAGCCACAAGAGCCACAAGAGCCACAAGAGCCACACACCATAAAAACCACAACAGCTACAAAAACTACAAAAGCCGAAAAAAACACAAAACCCGCAAAAGCAACTGCAGCACACTTTATGGCAATATTTTCTTGTGAATTTCTTCTGAAATTCTGATGCATTTTTCCATTTCTATTGAAATTCTTCTGAATTCCTTTTGCATTTTTGTTTTACAGTTTAGTTTGCATTTCTGAGAAATTCTCATGAATTTCTTATGAGTTCCTTTTGCATTTCTTATGAATTTCTTATGAAATTCTTATGCAGTTTTCAAAACGTTTTACGCTTTGGGCAAAAGTGTATGAAGTTTTGGCAAAAGTGTATGAAATTGTTAAAACTGCATAAGAACTGCATAAGAATTGCATAAGAAATTTTGTAAAAATACAAAAGAAACTCATAAAATTTCACAATAAGTTCAAAAAAAAATCAAAAGGGATTTCATGAAGGTCTGGTGTACAAGAACAATCTATTGTGACCCCCCCAAAAAAGACTCTATACGTGAGACCACAAAGCAAATATCAAAATACATCAAAACCTGTATTCAAGATAACTCCTGTTCATACGTTTATGCAATTTGAAATGCGTTTGAATACATTAGTCTTAAGAATGAAAGTCACAAGCAACCTTGTATAGTTTTGAAGAGTTTTCCCCGGCAATCGCAATCGGTGCAGTTCCATGAAGTTCAATCTGGCCTCTTATGATATTGTCCGTTTCTGTCTAATTCAACAGAGTCAATGAGTCAGTGAGTACTGGGATTTCCAGATTTAAATATATGCTTTATGTCGCGTTCCCTTCTTCAAGGTTTCCTTGAAGTTCAAGAGCTAGAATTTTGGACGTGTCTCTGTCACCATCAACGTAGCACGTTTTTGTTGAAGCAGGTAATTTCGGAGTTCATCCTTGTCTTTGACATTTGCAGATGGGACTCTTCTTGGATAACCGTGAGCCAATGCGAAGAATGAGAGACAGGTTGCCACACATTGAATCGTCACTTGTCAAAGTCGGCAATGCACATGTTGATCAAGTCAAGATAGTTCAAGTATGTGAAGATATTGAAGGGTGTCAGTTCGGGTGTCAGCAGTCTTCAGGCAACTTGCCCGTGGATCTGGCGAGAGAGGAGTGCCAGAAGGAAATCGTGAACTTGATGATGGACAAAGCCTCTTGGCTGCACGAGTGGGCCTCAAGCACTGCAGTGGCCCCAGGATGTCAACCTGTATAACATGATGAAACTTCTGGCACTTGGGATGAAAACGTGAAAGGGACGTGGCGTGAGATAGTGCAAGTCCGGACTGGGGGATGTTTACGAAACCAATTTTGGACAATGAAGCTGCCAAATAAGTTATTGTCGCAATCCACTTGCCCACAAGGGTGAGCATAGATTGAGCAGGAATCTGATTGAATTCGCAGACTTGATTTGGTACTCATGCATGGGATTCTCTGTGTTAACCCCACCCTTTCCAGTGCCATGGTCTTCGGAGACAACATCAAGAATATAGGTTGGATGTTCTTATGATTGTCTCCAGCTACACATGGCCTAAAGGATGTGACATGTCACAGATGGGTATGCCTCACCACAGAGTTGGTCATGTGTTCGTTCAGAATGAGCTTATAATTACTTCTCAACATCTCCGTATTTCAGGTCGCTCCAACCCTCCAAGGGTTTTGAAGTGCAAATGTTCTGCGCACCTTGTGGCCGCCCAAGGCATGAACCGGAAGGCCTGGCACATGGAGTGGCTGAGCGATGTTTGCGAAACCGCTTGATGTTTCTTGCTTTGGTGTTTCATGTGAGCCGCTGTCAATATTCTTGGCATAGTTTTTAGCCACGATCCATCAGTTTGGAGGAATGAAACATACATCTCTAGAAGATGCATTTAAGCCGAAATCATGGTATAATACTGAAATGATCTTGACAGCTACCAATGCTCATGCCCATGGGCATTTAGACGGCCCCGGCTCCGGCAAGAAATTTCAATAAAGTATTTTGCTGTATTGACATGTCAATGCTTCATTTTGGAGAGGCGCATAGTCTATAGTAAAATTTGATGAAAGTTGCAGTTCTACCCCTCAACCTGAACTCTTAGCAAGATCACGTACCATCTGTAGCAGCCTTCGACATCCTTTGAACATGATTTTGAGAAGGGGATCTTTGTCAGCTGCATTGACCCGCAGCTGCAATTAGCTCCCGAGTTGATTTAATCTTTGCTGATTGTATCCCCATTATTTGTTGCTTAAAGCCCCATTGAACAGCATCATTTCCTCGCGTTTGTTTGCCTTCCCATCAGGCAAAGTTCTCCTCGGCTTGACAAAGTGGTTCGCGCAAGCTTCCGACGGTGTCCAAAAGGGGATTCCGGGCCAAAGGTGCCCTTCAGGTGCATTGTGTGGTCAAAATTGCGCTGCCCAACTCCTTCAGGGTCACCAGTTATGGGTCAGAATTTCCCCTCAAAATTGGATGGTTTCAACATGTTTTAAGAACATTCAAGGAAAGATGTATCCCGAAACGACCAGAATCTGTGGTTCCATGGCGCCTCATGTAGAGGGGATCCCCATGGAGTTTCGCCATCTCAGTTTGGGACAAGGATTGAGCTCAGCAAGTGGCAGCGACCTCCTGCAGCCATCAAGGGTATAGCCGGTATAGCCGTGTAGACTTAAACTGCTGCCTTAACCTGCTTCCCGTCAGTAGTTCATTTGTCTTGATTACGTCCCAATGATGATATGATGGTTGTCTTTCATTTTAGTGTCATGGTGAGCAAACGATCGTGAAATGACCTGCAACGCAATAGCTTAGTTTCATGATGATCACAGCAACTCAGCCAGGACTTTCTCCACTGCAAATTGCATGAAGTATCAAGAAGTAAAAAGCACCCCACAATTTGCTGGATAGGTGATAATCCTTCAGTTGTAGTGATATTGCAGCTCCGAGAACTGTTGGGTGATGTCTCGTTTTCTGTTCTTTTCTTTTTTCTGTGGTGAAGCTTGATGTGGGGTCAAAGTGCCATGGATGATGTGCATCCAATGCGCGATCGATGTCACACCGTTCCATTTTCAGGTTCAAAGCGACATTGGGACCCATCAGCTCTTCACATGTTTGTGCCAAACCATGATCTTTCTCATTGATCTCATTACGTTTGAAATTGGACTTTGGTTCCCATTACCTCAAATTACCAATTTCAATTGAACCCGCGGTTGGGTTGGCTTGTTGCCCAAAGGGACCTCCAAGGCTTCAACATAGCATCCACTCTACCAACCTTTATTGAATTGAACATTTTACTACTACACTTTCACCATTCGGCGGGAAGTCCTGTTGCACAACACGTGCATACAGTGATGGCCTGCGATACGTTCGCAGGGTGTCCCAGATGCTGCGATGCCAACTAATTTTGATCCATATTCATACCACATTCATACCACTCTTGCTGGAAGGGTCGCATACATAGAGTTCTGTTTTTTTTCAAAGGCATTTCCAAAAATAATCGACAAACTTGTGAATTGTGAATTTGCGTGCCCGTCTGGACAATCAGTGCGGCAATTCTTCTCGAAAGTTGATGTATCAGCTTCATCTGTTGAATGGGTTCTGATTGAGACGAAGCAACACACTTGTCAACGTCAACAATATCTAAAATGGCGGTTCCCAATGGGTTCAATCCCAAAATATATGTTCAAATTTGGACGATTTGGGGTAACCCCTTTTTAGGAAACCTTTATATTAGCGGCACAAACTGGTCATCGAAGAGTGGTTTTGATCTCTCGTCACTGCTCAGCATGAATCTCTCTGACATGTGGGCCTGCTGGTCTTGACATGGAGAGGACCTACCAGATTTGGCGGAACTTCAGAAGGCAAATGACAATGTGCAGGCCTTTAGCTGTTGTGGTTGGATGCCTCTTTTTGAAACCACACTTCGGCCATCTTCCAGTATCCCATAGGCATCCAGAAATAACCTGCTTCTGTGCCACCGTTTCTTTTGAACATGAAATCCAGACCATAATGTCCGTGGTCTTCATGCCCTGGTAAGGCCCTATTGAAAACATTTTGTGATGCTCTTCGGAAGCAAAGACTTGAGCGCCAGAAAGTGCAGGTTCAACTGGTGACTGGAGATTTTGAGTGAAGGTGACCAAGCGGTTACAAAGCAAATTGCTTACCAAAACGAGTGTTGACAAAGGTCAGTTGAACATCGTTCTATCCTGGTCCCGTTTTCGTGGCTTTTCATGATTTCATGTGTTGAATTGTTGTTATTACAACAATTCTGCTGCCCTCTGTTGGGCGGAAATTGACGATTTGTGGGGGTCTGGTGGGCTTTTACGTGGTTCCATTTTTACCTTGTGCTGTATACTCAGAGAAACCCTAGCCCACCACAATAATTCCTTCCCGTACCGTTTTTCGAAGGACCAACTGAAAACTGTCGAACGCCAGCTTTCAGATGCAGGTCGCACGCAGGACCCAGCATTCAAGGGCATACCACAACATGGTTGCATTGCTGGACAGTGCAGCATCATTTTTTCAATGCAAAACGGTATGATGCAACAACAATTTCTTGGCCATGTCTAGGTTTTGCAATTTTTGCCTGACACTTCATTGAAAAGTGAGCAATGTACTTGTTTGTATCCGTCACGGCATCAGAGCAGGGTGGTTGTCAAGTGCATCTCCCCATCTCCTCCCCTTGCAGGATGAAATCACAAAAAAATATCTGGAAGACTTTGCAGCACATTCGCTAGCCTGCGCAAAAGCTGAAGTGCGGATACATGCTTGTATGCTCGTAAACCATGATCTAATCTAGTGTTCATGTGGAAGGTTCAGCAGGAGTTCATGGGATTCCAGAGATGTCATCAGTGAATATGGGACAAAGCGGCAACCATGGTACAGTAGATGGCAAGATCCGGCATGTTGCATACATGGACATGATGGACATGACATAGTAGCTGGCCAGTGTTGATTCAGTGATTTCATCCAGTTGGTGTATTTCATCCCTGCAGGAACAGGTTCGGGCAGTGCTTGACGACCTCAAAAAGGAGGCCGAATGAACTGGATCAAAGGACTGACAGCTGAACATGTTCTTTGCCATCCTGGCCCCTTCCTTTGGTCCTTTAGGTCTTGCTATGGCGGCTATGGGTCAGGTTTCTAGACCATGCTACCGCTAGGATGCGAGTCCTGTCCACAACACATATTCAACATGAATGCATCAAGAAGCAATCGGATCTATGCAAAACCGATGGTGTCCTGTTCGTATCTATACTTGGGATGCCAAGAAACTTCGACAGGGATCTTGGATATGTAGTATGACTTCCACGTTTTCGCTTCAGTTGGAATTCAGAAGTAGACGGTGCTGCAAATTTGTTTCCTAAAGATGGGGTTTGGGGTCATTGTCTCTTGGGCCCGTTGCCTGTCCATTTTATCCAAATTAAATATTGAGCTTCTTAATTGTGGTTTGGGTCTATCTTGCTTTTTATAGCTACAGATACGGACTTGCAGAGGGTGGGGCTGGCAGGTGGGCCGTTTTCAGAGGTTGTTTCATCAGTCGAAAGTCTTTCTATCATCCTATAACATGCGCTTGCTGTGAACATGTGTGAACCAGTCTTCGTGAATGCGATTTCCGACAAGGTGGCAACGTCATCCTCTATGAGCGCGGCACTTGCGGATTCTTCTTTCCGGATTCTTCTTTCCGACAAGACAATCAATGATTTGAGGCAAAGTACATGATTTACCTCCCACAGACATGGAATGTTCTCAATATTTTTGGGAGTTTTGCCATGCTCATGCCAAGGCCAAGACGCCACAGCTGAGGACAATGCTGTTGAGAAGAAGAACAGGTTGGGCCGCAAGCTCAAAGTTGAGATGAGGTCGAATAGCAAAGAAGCGAACAGCCGGATGGCCGGCAGAGTTGGTTGACGTCGATAGTGAGATATGCATGGGTTTTGACTTCTCCTTTTTTGCCAAGTTCAACCCTTATTAACCCTTGCTACTTGTTGTATACGTGTTCTTTCGTGCAGCAGTGCATCTTATAGTTTTATAGTGAAATGGAAAATTCATGTGAGATATACTTGGCTGGTAATATTATGCCACACTTTTATCGTTCCATTGCAACTGCACCAGTGTGCACATGCAACTTGCATGAACGTTCTTCACCCAGGCCGGACAGAGCTCCACAATGCTGTTTGCAAGGGCGACGAAAAGCGTGTCCAGCAGCTCCTGCAAAACCGCGCATCTGTTGATGCCAAGGATGAAAGCGGCCCGAACCTCTGGAGTGTATGCGTACATAAAGTTGCAAGCTGTTGTTTGTTGCAACTTCAAATTTAAAGCTTAGACAATCCATGACACTGTCGAGAGGTTTGAAAGAGGAGTGGAATGCAGTGAAATCATGGACGTGGAATGCAAATCAGTTTATCACCATTTCGTGTCAAGTCCAACCCGAGGCCGGACACCATTGCACTTGGCCGCCAGTGAGGTCTCCGGACCAACCAAAATCATTAAGCTGCTGCTAGAGGCGAGGGCCATGACTGAGGCCAAAGACCTGGGCGGCCGGGAGCCTCAGAGCTCTTCACATGGAGCATATGTTTTTGGTGAGTTTTTCAATGCATTTAGCTCTGACATGGACTTGATGTTCCATCTTAAAGGCCATATCTTTGATTGATCAAGTCGCACACTGCAAGGTGGTATACATAACATACAGTAGTGATCAGAAGTGTCTGCCCTCCTGTGTCTCCAAAATCATGAGGAGGTATAGGAAAATGAAGTGCCTGTAGGAAAGGTTTCAGACTGGCATGTGTGTGTGTTCTTGTGTCTGAGTGGTTTAATGACTGGATGGCGAAATGAATGGCTGGCTTGGCCACTTAAGGCTCGCATGGTTGAGTGACTGAATGACTGAATGATAGACTAAGTGTTCCTTTTTGAGCTAGCTCTTTTCTGAGCTATCTCTGTCCTCAACCATCCTTTCCTTGAACAATCCCTCTCATCAATTATTGACTGAGTGAAGGACGGAGTGAAGGACTGAGCGAGCCTCTTCTCTGAGCCACTTTTCTCTGAGCCGCATCTTCAAGGATCCAGCTCTCGGCTGCCTCGTTTCGAAGCTGCTTCTTCTCTGAGCCAACTGTTCTTTGAGCCACTCCACTTCCGTAATCTGAGCTACTGCCTCCCAAGCTATTTTTTTGAGCTGTCTTTCCTAAGCTATTTCTTGCCTGGCCTAACTCTTCTCTGAGCTACTATGTAGAAAAGCTGTCAGCTTTTAACATCGCGTTTAGCATGCAGCCATTAAATTCGGCTAAAAGTAGGGCGCAGGCAGCAGTTCCCAAGGTGTTTTGCAACCCTAAAATGCATTCCACATTTGCTGGCCTGCAGAGTTGCTGAACGAAGTGTACCGGGTGTGTGAAGCATGCACTACGAACTTGCGACGCGGCTCAGAGAAGATGGGGCTCAGCAGACTTGGTAAAGAGAAGATATATGTAAGGTAGAGACAACTCAAAGATTGAGGTGCTCAGACCATCAATCCGTCATTCAGTTGCTTGATCATGTAGTTTTTCTGTGCCCGAGTCAGCCATTCAATCATTCAGCCGGTCAGCCATTCAATCTTTAATCGGACACCCATGTCAGCAAGCTGCTGTTTGGTGTTCAAATTTTGCTAAGGTTTGACTCCATTGAATTTGGCTTGCGACTCGAAGTGCGAGGAAGCGGTGGCTGTTCTGCGGAGCGCTGCTCCTCGATTGGCAACGCTTGACTTGCTACATGCATGCAAGTGCCATTGAATTTGGTCTAGCCGCAAGATGTAGGTCCAATCTCGTTTTTTAGTTCAGGATGGTTTCGTCTTTTCGAGTTTTACTTTTCAGATTTTCGTGTAGGGGTCAGAGGGCATGTCAGGTATTGTCAGGCATGCCAATGTGATCCAATGTGGAAACAAGACAACTTCACAGGAGAAATTGGAGCAAAGTGGGAAAACCGCGTTAAGTTCTTCCGTAGAGACTTTGGTGTTCCATTTTGTTTTTGAGATTCAGCGAGCTGTGCACTTGTATTCCAAGTGGCTGCTGCACCAAGGAGGGCTCACCAAAAGTTTCAGAAGGGTTGACAGAAGATCACATCGGGACAGAGGCGGTGACGTGTTTTGTTGTTTAAAAAGTTGCCGGCTTCTGGATCGACGAAATCAACAAATTGATGATTCGTTTGTTTGAACATGTTTGGATTCACCCACTACAAGCTCATTTACCTGCGAATATCTTGGGTATCTTTGCATATCTTGAATTTCGGCCAAGTTTGTTTTGATGCTGTTTCGCAAATGCTCTATTCCATCAGGGTTGGCATTTCAAATGTACGTGGAGTCAGTAGCAATAGACCCGTGTCCGAAGGCGCCGCTGGATGTCCTGCACTTCTTGCCGAAGCACATGCCAGCCGTGGCCTCCGATGCAAATGAAATCACCTTCGAGGGAAACATCATGCCTAGCGCAGAGCAATGCTGGACGTCGTTCCCTGGCAAATTCAAGGCTGGATGGGATGCGCTGGTGAACGTGCCAGCTTTTGGCGACAGTGTTGCATGCGTTTTCTTGTGCGATTCCCAGTCTGGCCTTGGGGAGCACAAGAAAGATCCAAAAGGTGATGGCAAAAAATGCTATTGCTACCGGATTTATGGAGAGCGAGCAGATGCAGAGTACAAGAAGTTTGGATACATCATCTATGTACAGAAGAAGTATTCAGAATGCAGTGATCTGGAGAGAAGCAAGCTGGAGCAGAAGGCCAACGCCATGGATGCAGAGCTTGTTTTTGAAGATGATGACAGCAGCACGAGGGACACAAAGGAGAAGCGGGCCAAGGAAAAGTTTGCCCAAAAGAAGACCGCAGCATTTGGCTGCAGTTGGTACGATTTGTGGTTCCAACGTGTGAGAGAAGCAGTACAACGAGGCCAACGGCTGAAGGTCGTGTTCTTTCCTGGTGAAGTGATGCAAGGCAAAGTTGATATGGATGCACTGGCCACAGCTGACCTCTGGAATGGTGTTGGGCTTGGAACGTCCCAGAAATGCGAGGTTGCCACACTTGAGGCACAGGTTGAAAAAGTCTTAAAGCGGTAGTCTTTCTTGATGGATTTTATTGCCCTGGACATCCCTGGCCTCAGCAGTTTGATGTTTCAAGAGTTTCAAGGCACCAATCCTTGACAGTGGATATTGTGGTGCTGTACCCTCCGACAAGATTTGACATGATTTCACCAGTAGACCCTGCAGAATCAGTCTCCGACACAGAAGGTATATAGTTAGTTAAGTTAGTTATAGAATAGCCACCCGCAGTTTGCAACACTTTCTTTTTGGGGATGGAAACCTCATGAAAAAACAACGCCGTGTGCCAACATTTGAACTTGCTCGTAGTCAGAGTCTTTTTGGAGGTTGCTGAAACCAAACTTGGACATATTGCTGCCTTTTTTCTTGGAATATATCTTGGAATCGATACACCTGAAAAGCGTAGCGGTGAATTGTGGACAATTCAGCCGACTTTACTATTTGCTTTGAGGTAGCCGTGCTTTTTGTAAAATAACTCGAGGCTCTGGGTCAAGGCTTGACATTGCTGGTATGTATTCTTGAGGTATCAATTTGGTAGCAAAACAATGCAAGATATATTTCATCATATTTCTCTTGATAGCGTGGAATGTTGGACATGACACATGGTGTATCAGTTTAGCCGATTAACCCATCTTCCCCGAGCGCCCACAAGGTAGGGAACACCATTTTAGCGCATCTGGGTTCCACGCTCTCATTTTTTCATGTTGATTTCGACCGGGAAGAGGGATGAACCACGTGGTCTTCATTTTCTAAACGTGATGTTTGTGAATAATGCCGCTAAAAGGGTTCCTCACGGCAAAAGTTTGTAGCCTTTCTGAACTTCTGAACTCAATAATTACGATTTGTGTCAGAGGTGTGTTGGGTGATTTGCCCTGAAGAGGCTGTGATTCTGTAGGCAGCCCAACTGGTACCTTCCTTTCAAACTTTGTTATTTACTACAGGGACCCCAAGGTATTTCGCATCTTCCACAGCCTGCAGGCAATGAGGAAGGAAACTGGCGATCCCAAGTGGGACTACGATCCAGTAGATGTGACCGATTTCCTCATTTCACAATTCAAGGAAGGTGATTTGGTGGAAGCGTTGGACGCGGACAGCCGGCGTTGGCGCATAGGCCGCATCCTGAAGGTTCCGCAAAGCGGGATGACGAAGGATGACAGGCCGGTGTTGAACTCATAGATTTTTGGACCCCAAAGTCTTGCAGTGTAGAAACCAATGTCACGGAACGGAGTTTTTCGAAGTTGGGATTCGACTTGTTGGTTACCAAGTTGATCTTTGAAATGTTTTTCAATCTTGTGGTAAATTGTCGTCCAATTTTGGCAGGCACACCGTGCGACACACCTGGAACATCATCTGCAACTGGTCCGGGACAGAGTTCCAGTCAGAGCATCTGAGGCCTTTGGTGCAACATACCAACGGCTTTGAGACCATACTGCAAGGGTTCCAGGATAAGAAGATGCTGCGGTCTCTGGAGGAATTCTTCAGTGTTCAGGTGAAGCAGGTGCAGCGATCTTGGTCCGATGGGAGGCATTCCATAGCAGTGAAATTGAAGATCAGCACCCTTAGGCAAGCCCACAGCTTAAGGGACAAGGTCCTGAGCGGAGATTTGGATCTAAAGATCAATGATATTTTGTCCATACAGTGGCAAGTAGGAATTGATAAGAGCGCTTTCTTGACCTTCTATGAGAGATCCCTTCTGTCATTGACGGATCTGACAAAGCACCAGAACGAAGTTCTCCAAGAGCTCAGAGATGCAGGTACTCGTGAGCAAGGTGTCATTCACCTGTCTGCAGCGGCTGGTGCGGGGAAGACCTTCATAGCGGTGAAGTGGGTCTTAGACCATCTCAGAATGTCCTCGGGAAAGGTGCTGTACATTGCACCCAACAAGGCCCTCGTGTTGCATTTCATTCGGTGGCTATTGGCCTTTGCACATGCAGACAGGGACTCATCATCAAGATACTTCTCAAGACTCCTGGTATTGTATGAGCCCTACGATCAAGTACGAGTGCCTGTCATCAATGGCAACCAGATCCTTTTCGAGTCAGCCACAGTTGAGCTGGAACCATGTCAAGTCAAAGTACTTGACGAAGCGCATTGCATTTTTTGCGCGGACACGGACTCACTGATCCAAGACCGCTTGAAAAGCTACAGTGCGAGAAGCACAGTGCTGCTGTCTGACCTGTCCCAAGGTTCGAGTACCACATTTTCAGTTGATCGACACTATCCCATCAGGCGTTCAGTCAAACTCATAGAAGTCGTTCGAAGCACGCAGCGCATTGTTGCAGGAGCATTGAATTTTCGACTCGGCGAATCACGTAATGAGAATGTTGACAGCTTGGGGACACATGGGCCACCGATCAAAACCTTTTTATTTGAAGCCCAGGCAGAACAAGACAAGATGGAAGAGTATGCCAAGCATACAATTGCAGCCATCAACTATGTTATTTACCACTTTCCAAGCATAAACCTGAACAATAGAATTGCTTTGCTAGTGAAGGACAATGATTTCCTCGGATCCTTGAGTGGAAAACTCCGACGCCACCTTCAGAACAAGTTTGCCAAGCGATATTGCTTGGTGTCGTATGAGACATCCCTCAATTTATTACCTAGCCACTTGAGCACTGGAGCATCTGCACAAGGTGTGCAACAAGAGCAACAGATCATTTTGGACACTGTCAAGAATGCCAAAGGTTTGGAAAACCTCATCGTGATCTCAATTGGGCTTGATGCCCCCATTCAGGGTGCTTACGAAGATGGCGCTACAAGATCCTTACTATACCAAGGCATCACAAGAGCACAGCTGGCTTCAATGATCGTAAATGAGTTTATGCCAGATGGCTGGCTGGCTTTCCTGGGCTGTTTGAGGCTCAGCAAGGACACCTTCGATAAAAAGGCAGCCTTTGCTGAGACTGACAAAGGAGCAGCTGCTGCCATGCTCAAGGTGAAAGACAGTCGACGAGAGGTGCTTTGGACTTAATCATCGGGAACTGCTGAGACTCAGCGGGACTCCCCAACAAGATCCAACAAGATTAATTGAAAAGCATCACAACCATAACATCAATATACTGAACGACTGTCGCAGCAGAGACAAGAGCATCCCCGGGCAGTTTGTGATCCTTGATGTGACCATACGGATCCATACAGTCTTTCACATGGGTTGAAGTTTCAAAACCGCTTGGCTTCAAACAAGACCAGATATAGATTATTTAATTATTTGACCATATTTGACCATGCCAATTGCAAAAGATTCGTTAAGACAGGGCACGGTGGTTTCTGGCATGATGGCTCACTGGCAAATGTCATCCACTCCAGTCCCGCAAAGCTTGCAAGGTTGCCGAGGCCGCCAAGACTTTAGAAGAGGCCTGTTGTCCGCTCTTCTCCCTAGGATGTTCCATTTCAACTGTTAGTCTTGTGGTAGCAAAAAATCTGGTGTCCTTAAGGATGCCTTCGATTATTTGGCAAGATCCATAAAATGATCTACTTAAAAACCTAGAGCGGTGGGTGAGCTCCACAGAGCAATCAAACCAGATAGAGTAACTTGCCAATGGCATTGCGCAATGCACAACAGGGCTGCCACAATCACTGCATTTGAGAAGGCGTTGGCAACACCTTTTTCCTAGTTTGAGCGCATCTAGTTCTGCTCAGAGTTGCTGGATTTTGAATATCGAATTTGCCAAACAGCTGTGAAGGCCCCCGTTTTGCTAGACCTTGCAGCAAACTCCAACTGTTTCATCTCTTTCACTACAACTGGTATCGCAAAGTAATACATCACATGATTCATGATTCATCATGCGTAGGCTCTGGGGGCAAATCCTTAACAGATTCAGCTTCTCAGTCGCTTATATGATATAAATTAACCGACAAGATGAAGTGTTGATTTTGCTTTGCAATAGCAGTTCCTTGATTGAAGATCCTGGCTAAAGTGGCACAATGTCTGTTTGAACCTTGTGATTCAACAGTTTGCATTCCCGTGAGTGAAATTCGTTCTCCAGTGGTCGGAGTAGCTGGGCGAAAATCAACAAGTAGCACGTTGGCTCCTCCCTCCCCATCCACCTTTCGACAGGAACCTGCAGCAAACATCTCTGTGGCCCTGACCTTGGAAGATTAGAGTGGGTTGGTCCGAAAATTGGGGATGTGAGATGCCAAATTTTCTTTTGTAATGAGAAAATGCTGATCAATCATGGGATTTGGGATGCCTTTTTTCGCGGACCTGCCTAACAGTTGTGAGTTCCACAGCTGCGTGTCGCGATCTTGTCATTGCGGCTCAGGAACCAGAAATAGCCACGCAGGCGAGGGGAGCACGCTTTATTGAGCTGTAGCTTGTGCTTGTTTTTTTTGGAAAATCTCAACTGTCAACGAGTAAAAACGTCAAGTGAATTTCTGGTTTTGTCCTCATCAGGTCACATGTTGTACCGTGCAGCGCCGTATTATGCCATGAGAGTCATGTCCAGAGCCAGCTTGAATCGTTTTGATCTATGTTTGGGTATGATTTGGTTCTTGAACAATGCTGCTCATGGGGGGATTGATGCAGGAGCCCGCAGTGGTTAAAGTGCTCCCAACTTCTGTGTGGGACACGGACGACAACACGATCAAAGCCAAGATCACGACACTGAAATTTGGTCCACGGTTCACTCAGGACGCGTCGCAGCGTCATCAGCATCATGCATTGCAATAGCAGACGAAATCTTTATAAATCTTCAAAGTGTGCGTTACTTTGCCTTAAGTCTATGATAGGTCATTGCTTTAAAGTTCCCTGAAGTTTTTCTTGGCAACATCCATAAGTGTGTAAACCATGTCGAGAGCTGTGACACCAGGAAGATTCGGAAGATCCAGAACAAGTCGAAGCCGACGAAGCGGCAGCGGCGAAATGTCTGGGCCTCAGTCCTTACTGCCTAAAGATAGAACTTGATGCTACCTTAGCATGTCTAGGTTTTGCAATTTTTGCCTGACACTTCATTGAAAAGTGAGCAATGTACTTGTTTGTATCCGTCACGGCATCAGAGCAGGGTGGTTGTCAAGTGCATCTCCCCATCTCCTCCCCTTGCAGGATGAAATCACAAAAAAATATCTGGAAGACTTTGCAGCACATTCGCTAGCCTGCGCAAAAGCTGAGGTGCGGATACATGCTTGTATGCTCGTAAACCATGATCTAATCTAGTGTTCATGTGGAAGGTTCAGCAGGAGTTCATGGGATTCCAGAGATGTCATCAGTGAATATGGGACAAAGCGGCAACCATGGTACAGTAGATGGAAAGATCCGGCATGTTGCATACATGGACATGATGGACATGACATAGTAGCTGGCCAGTGTTGATTCAGTGATTTCATCCAGTTGGTGTATTTCATCCCTGCAGGGACAGGTTCGGGCCGTGCTTGACGACCTCAAAAAGGAGGCCGAATGAATTGGATCAAAGGACTGACAGCTGAACATATTCTTTGCCATCCTGGCCCCTTCCTTTGGTCCTTTAGGTCTTGCTATGGCGGCTATGGGTCAGGTTTCTAGACCATGCTACCGCTAGGATGCGAGTCCTGTCCACAACACATATTCAACATGAATGCAATTGAATGCATCAAGAAGCAATCGGATCTATGCAAAACCGATGGTGTCCTGTTCGTATCTATACTTGGGATGCCAAGAAACTTCGACAGGGATCTTGGATATGTAGTATGACTTCCACGTTTTCGCTTCAGTTGGAATTCAGAAGTAGACGGTGCTGCAAATTTGTTCCTAAAGATGGGGTTTGGGGTCATTGTCTCTTGGGCCCGTTGCGTGTCCATTTTATCCAAATTAAATATTGAGCTTCTTAATTGTGGCTTGGGTCTAGTCTATCTTTCCTTTTTATTGGCCACAGATACGGACTTGTAGAGGGTGGGGCTGGCAGGTGGGCCCTTTTCAGAGGTGGTTTAATCAGTCGAAAGTCTTTTTATCATCCTATAACATGCGCTTGCTGTGAACATTTGTGAACCAGTCTTCGTGAATGCGATTTCGAACAAGGTGGCAACGTCATCCTCTATGAGCGCGGCACTTGCGGATTCTTCTTTCCGACAAGACAATCAATGATTTGAGGCAAAGTACATGATTTACCTCCCACGGACATGGAATGTTCTCAGGATTTTTGGGAGCTCTGCCATGCTCATGCCAAGGCCAAGACGCCACAGCTGAGGACAATGCTGTTGAGAAGAAGAACAGGTTGGGCCGCAGGCTCAAAGTTGAGATGAGGTCGAATAGCAAAGAAGCGAACAGCCGGATGGCCGGCAGAGTTGGTTGACGTCGATAGTGAGATATGCATGGATTTTGACTTCTCCTTTTTTGCCAAGTTCAACCCTTATTAACCCTTGCTACTTGTTGTATACGTGTTTTTTCGTGCAGCGGTGCATCTTATAGTTTTATAGTGAAATCGAAAATTCATGTGATATATACTTGGCTGGTAATATTATGCCACACTTTTATCGTTCCATTGCAACTGCACCAGTGTGCACATGCAACTTGCATGAACGTTCTTCGCCCAGGCCGGACAGAGCTCCACAATGCTGTCTGCAAGGGCGACGAAAAGCGCGTCCAGCAGCTCCTGCAAAACCGCGCGTCTGTTGATGCCAAGGATGAAAGCGGCCCGAACCTTTGGAGCGTATGCGTACATAGAGTTGCAAGCTGTTGTTTGTTGCAACTTCAAATTTAGAGTTTAGACAATCCATGACACTGCCGAGAGGTTTGAAAGAGTGGAATGCAGTGAAATCATGGACGTGGAATGGAAATCAGTTTATCACCATTTCGTGTCAAGTCCAACCCGAGGCCGGACACCATTGCACTTGGCCGCCAGTGAGGTCTCCGGACCAACCAAAATCATCAAGCTGCTGCTCGAGGCGAGGGCCATGACTGAGGCCAAAGACCTGGGCGGCCGGGAGCCTCAGAGCTCTTCACATGAAGCATATGTCTTTGGTGAGTTTTTCAATGCCTTTAGCTCTGACATGGACTTGATGTTCCATCTTAAAGGCCATATCTTTGATTGATCAAGTCGCACACTGCAAGGTGGTATACATAACAGACAGTAGTGATCAGAAGTGTCTGCCCGCTCCTGCGTCTCCAAAATCATGACGAGGTATAGGAAAATGAAGTGCCTGTAGGAAAGGTTTCAGACTGGCATGTGTGTGTGTGTTCTTGTGTCTGAGTGGTTTAATGACTGGATGGCAAAATGAATGGCTGGCTTGGCCACTTAAGGCTCGCATGGTTGAGTGACTGAATGACTGAATGACTGAATGATAGACTAAGTGTTCCTCTTTGAGCTAGCTCTTTTCTGAACTATCTCTGTCCTCAACCATCCTTTCCTTGAACAATCCTTCTCACCAACTATTGACTGAGTGAAGAACTGAGTGAAGGACTGAGCGAGCCTCTTCTCTGAGCCAATTTTCTCTGAGCCGCATCTTCAAGGATCCAGCTCTCGGCTGCCTCGTCTCGGAGCTGCTTCTTCTCTGAGCCAACTGTTCTTTGAGCCACTCATAGCCACTCCACTTCCGTAATCTGAGCTACTGCCTCCCTAGCTATTTTTGTTGAGCTGTCTTTCCTAAGCTATTTCTTGCCTGGCTTAACGCTCCTCTGAGCTACTTCTCTCTAGAAAAGCTGTCAGCTTTAACATGGCGTTTAGCATGCAGCCATTAAATTCAGCTAAAAGTAGGGCGCAGGCAGCAGTTCCCAAGGCGCTTTGCAACCCTAAAATGCATTCCACATTTGCTGGCCTGCAGAGTTGCTGAACAAAGTCTAGCGGGTGTGTGAAGCATGCACTACGAACTTGCGACGTGGCTCAGAGAAGATGGGGCTCAGCAGAGTTGGTAAAGAGAAGTTATATATATATATAAGGTAGAGACACCTCAAAGATTGAGGTGCTCAGACCATCAATCCGTCATTCAGTTGCTTGATCATGCAGTTTTTCTGTGCCCGCGTCAGCCATTCAAGCATGAAGCCATATTCAGCCGGAGAGCCATTCAATCTTTAATCGGACACCCATGTCAGCAAGCAGCCCTTCATAGATCCTTTCCTCTAGCCGCCCGATATTTTCAAGACTTCTTTCTGTTTGCGGCGGGGGACTACGGCATACGTGGCATAAAAGTCAATCCCCCCATGGATTCTTCAAAGTTTCGTGCTGGTCCAAACTAAGGCCGGACACCACTGCACCTGGCCGCCAGTGAGGTCTCCGGATCAGCCAAAATCGTAGAGCTGCTGGAGGCTAGGGCTATGACTGAGGCGAAGGACCTCGGCGGCTGGGAGCCCCAGATCTCTTTCACATGGATGTGTTATGAGATGATATGAGGGTGTATGAAGTGCGCGAGTATACTCAGTCTGAATGGTTTCAATTTCAATAGGTAGTGATCATCGCAGGATAGAACACCTTTGCAAATTGGGGTTGAAAACGATGGAAGGTTTCTATCAACTTGTCAGGTTCTGTTGGTGTCAAAATTTGCTCAGGTTTCACTCCATTGAATTTGGCTTGCGACTTGAAGTACGAGGAAGCAGTGGCTGTTCTGCGGGGCGCTGCTCCTCGATTGGCAACGCTTGACTTGCTACATGCATGCAAGTGCCATTGAATTTGGTCTGGCCGCAAGATGTAGGTCCAATCTCGTTTTTTAGTTCAGGATTGTTTCGTCTTTTCGAGTTTTGCTTTTCAGATTTTCGTGTAGTAGGGGTCAGAGGGCATGTCAGGTATTGTCAGGTATGCCAATGTGATCCAGTGTGGAAACAAGACAACTTCACAGGAGAAATTGGAGGAAAGAGGGAAAACCGCGTTAAGTTCTTCCGTAGAGACTTTGGTGTTCCATTTTATTTTTGAGATTCAGCGAGCTGTGCACTTGTATTCCAAGTGGCTGCTGCACCAAGGAGGGCTCACCAAAAGTTTCAGAAGGTTTGACAGAGGCGGTGACGTGTTTTGTTGTTTAAAAAGTTGCCAGCTTCTGGATCGACGAAATCAACAAATTGATGATTCGTTTGTTTGAACATGTTTGGATTCGCCCACTACAAGCTCATTTACCTGCGAATATTTTGGGTATCTTTGCATCTTCAATTTCGGCCAAGTTTGTTTTGATGCTGTTTCGCAAATGCTCTATTCCATCAGGGTTGGCAAATCCAAACGTACATGGAGTCAGTAGCAATAGGCCCGTGTCCGAAGGCGCCGCTGGATGTCCTGCACTTCTTGCCGAAGCACATGCCAGCCGTGGCCTCCGATGCAAATGAAATCACCTTCGCGGGAATCATCAAGCCTAGCGCAGAGCAATGCTGGACGTCGTTCCCTGGCAAATTCAAGGCTGGATGGGATGCGCTGGTGAACGTGCCAGCTTTTGGCGACAGTGTTGCATGCGTTTTCTTGTGCGATTCCCAGTCTGGCCTTGGGGAGCACAAGAAAGATCCAAAAGGTGATGGCAAAAAATGCTATTGCTACCGGATTTATGGAGAGCGAGCAGATGCAGAGTACAAGAAGTTTGGATATATCATCTATGTACAGAAGAAGTATTCAGAATGCAGTGATCTGGAGAGAAGCAAGCTGGAGCAGAAGGCCAACGCCATGGATGCAGAGCTTGTTTTTGAAGATGATGACAGCAGCACGAGGGACACAAAGGAGAAGCGGGCCAAGGAAAAGTTTGCCCAAAAGAAGACCGCAGCATTTGGCTGCAGTTGGTACGATTTGTGGTTCCAACGTGTGAGAGAAGCAGTACAACGAGGCCAACGGCTAAAAGTCGTGTTCTTTCCTGGTGAAGTGATGAAAGGCAAAGTTGATATGGATGCACTGGCCACAGCTGACCTCTGGGATGGTGTTGGGCTTGGAACGTCCCAGAAATGCGAGGTTGCCACACTTGAGGCACAGGTTGAAAAAGTCTTAAAGCGTTAGTCTTTCTTGATTGATTTTATTGCCCTGGACATCCCTGGCCTCAGCAGTTTGATGTTTCAAGAGTTTCAAGGCACCAATCCTTGACAGTGGATATTGTGGTGCTGTTCTGTACCCTCCGACAAGATTTGACATGATTTCACCAGTAGACCCTGCAGGATCAGTTCTCCAGGGTCTCCGACACAGAAGGTATATAGTTTCTTAAGTTAGTTATAGAATAGCCACCCGCAGTTTGCTACACTTTCTTTTTGGAGATGGAAACCTCATGAAAAAACAACGCCGTGTGCCAACATTTGAACTTGCTCGTAGTCAGAGTCTTTTTGGTGGTTGCTGAAACCAAACTTGGACATAGTGCTGCCTTTTTTCTTGGAATATCTTGGAATCCATACACCTGAAAAACGTAGCGGTGAATTGTGGACAATTCAGCCGACTTTACTATTTGCTTTGAGGTAACCGTGCTTTTTGTAAAATAACTCGAGGCTCTGGGTCAAGGCTTGACATTGCTGGTATGTATTCTTCAGGTATCAATTTGGTAGCAAAACAATGCAAGATATATTTCATCATATTTCTCTTGATAGCGTGGAATGTTGGACATGACACATGGTGTATCAGTTTAGCCGATTAACCCATCTTCCCCGAGCGCCCACAAGGTAGGGAACACCATTTTAGCGCATCTGGGGCTCCACTCTCTCATTTTTTTCATGTTGATTTCGACCGGGAAGAGGGATGAACTACGTGGTCTTCAGTTTCTAAACGTGATGTTTGTGAATAATGCCGCTAAAAGGGTTCCTCACGGCAAAAGTTTGTAGCCTTTCTGAACTTCTGAACTCATTATTTACGATTTGTGTCAGAGGTGTGTTGGGTGATTTGCCCTGAAGAGGCTGTGATTCTGTAGGCAGCCCAACCGGTACCTTCCTTTCAAACTTTGTTATTTACTACAGGGACCCCAAGGTATTTCGCATCTTCCACAGCCTGCAGGCAATGAGGAAGGAAACTGGCGATCCCAAGTGGGACTACGATCCAGTAGATGTGACCGATTTCCTCATTTCACAATTCAAGGAAGGTGATTTGGTGGAAGCGTTGGACGCGGACAGCCGGCGTTGGCGCATAGGCCGCATCCTGAAGGTTCCGCAAAGCGGGATGACGAAGGATGACAGGCCGGTGTTGAACTCATAGATTTTTGGACCCCAAAGTCTTGCAGTGTAGAAACCAATGTCACGGAACGGAGTTTTTCGAAGTTGGGATTCGACTTGTTGGTTACCAAGTTGATCTTTGAAATGTTTTTCAATCTTGTGGTAAATTGTCGTCCAATTTTGGCAGGCACACCGTGCGACACACCTGGAACATCATCTGCAACTGGTCCGGGACAGAGTTCCAGTCAGAGCATCTGAGGCCTTTGGTGCAACATACCAACGGCTTTGAGACCATACTGCAAGGGTTCCAGGATAAGAAGATGCTGCGGTCTCTGGAGGAATTCTTCAGTGTTCAGGTGAAGCAGGTGCAGCGATCTTGGTCCGATGGGAGGCATTCCATAGCAGTGAAATTGAAGATCAGCACCCTTAGGCAAGCCCACAGCTTAAGGGACAAGGTCCTGAGCGGAGATTTGGATCTAAAGATCAATGATATTTTGTCCATACAGTGGCAAGTAGGAATTGATAAGAGCGCTTTTTTGACCTTCTATGAGAGATCCCTCCTGTCATTGACGGTTCTGACAAAGCACCAGAACGAAGTCCTCCAAGAGCTCAGAGATGCAGGTACTCATGAGCAAGGTGTCATTCACCTGTCTGCAGCGGCTGGTGCCGGGAAGACCTTCATAGCGGTGAAGTGGGTCTTAGACCATCTCAGAATGTCCTCGGGAAAGGTGCTGTACATTGCACCCAACAAGGCCCTCGTGTTGCATTTCATTCGGTGGCTATTGGCCTTTGCACATGCAGACAGGGACTCATCATCAAGATACTTCTCAAGACTCCTGGTATTGTATGAGCCCTACGATCAAGTACGAGTGCCTGTCATCAATGGCAACCAGATCCTTTTCGAGTCAGCCACAGTTGAGCTGAAACCATGTCAAGTCAAAGTACTTGACGAAGCGCATTGCATTTTTTGCGCGGACACGGACTCACTGATCCAAGACCGCTTGAAAAGCTACAGTGCGAGAAGCACAGTGCTGCTATCTGACCTGTCCCAAGGTTCGACCGCCACATTTTCAGTTGATCGACACTATCCCAACAGGCGTTCAGTCAAACTCATAGAAGTCGTTCGAAGCACGCAGCGCATTGTTGCAGGAGCATTGAATTTTCGACTTGGCGAATCACGTAATGAAAATGTTGACAGCTTGGGGACACATGGGCCACCGATCAAAACCTTTTTATTTGAAGTCCAGGCAGAACAAGACAAGATGGAAGAGTATGCCAAGCATACTATTGCAGCCATCAACTATGTTTTTTACCACTTTCCAAGCATAAACCTGAACAATAGAATTGCTCTGCTAGTGAAGGACAATGATTTCCTCGGATCCTTGAGTGGAAAACTCCGACGCCACCTTCAGCACAAGTTTGCCGAGCGATATTGCTTGGTGTCGTATGAGACATCCCTGAATTTATTACCTAGCCACTTGAGCATTGGAGCATCTGCACAAGGTGTGCGACAAGAGCAACAGATCATTTTGGACACTGTCAAGAATGCCAAAGGTTTGGAAAACCTCATCGTGATCTCAATTGGGCTTGATGCCCCCATTCAGGGTGGTTACGAAGATGGCGCCTACAAGATCCCTACTATACCAAGGCATCACAAGAGCACAGCTGGCTTCAATGATCGTAAATGAGTTTATGCCAGATGGCTGGCTGGCTTTCCTGGGCTGTTTGAGGCTCAGCAAGGACACTTTCGACAAAAAGGCCGCCTTTGCTGAGACTGACAAAGGAGCAGCTGCTGCCATGCTCAAGGTGAAAGACAGTCGACGGGAGGTGCTTTGGACTTAATCATCGGGAACTGCTGAGACTCAGCGGGACTCCCCAACAAGATCCAACAAGATTAGTTGAAAAGCATCACAACCATAACATCAATCTACTGAACGACTGTCGCAGCAGAGACAAGAGCATCCCCGGGCAGTTTGTGATCCTTGATGTGACCATACGGTCTTTCACATGGGTTGAAGTTTCAAAACCGCTTGGCTTCAAACAAGACCAGATATAGATTATTTGACCATATTTGACCATGCCAATTGCAAAAGATTCGTTAAGACAGGGCACGGTGGTTTCTGGCATGATGGTTCACTGGCAAATGTCATCCACTCCAGTCGCAAAGCTTGCAAGGTTGCCGAGGCCGCCAAGACCTTAGAAGAGGCCTGTTGTCCGCTCTTCTAGGATGTTCCATTTCAACTGTTAGTCTTGTGGTCGCAAAAAATCTGGTGTCCTTAAGGATGCCTTTTCGATTGTTTGGCAAGATCCATAAAATTATCTACTTAAACACCTAGAGCGGTGGGTGAGCTCCACAGAGCAATCAAACCAGATAAAGTAACTTGCCAATGGCATTGCACAATGCACAACAGTGCTGCCACAATCACTGCATTTGAGAAGGCGTTGGCAACACCTTCTTCCTAGTTTGAGCGCATCTAGTTCTGCTCAGAGTTGCTGGATTTTGAATATCGAATTTGCCAAACAGCTGTGAAGGCCCCCGTTTTGCTAGACCTTGCAGCAAACTCCAACTGTTTCATCTTTTTCACTACAACGGGTATCGCAAAGTAATACATCACATGATTCATGATTCATCATGCGTAGGCTCTGGGGGCAAATCTTTAACAGATTCAGCTTCTCAGTCGCTTATATGATATAAATTAACCGACAAGATGAAGTGTTGATTTTGCTTTGCAATAGCAGTTCCTTGATTGAAGATCCCGGCTAAAGTGGCACAATGCTTATTATCTGTTTGAACCTTGTGATTCAACAGTTTGCATTCCCGTGAGTGAAATGCGTTCTCCAGTGGTCGGAGTAGCTGGGCGAAAATCAACAAGTAGCACGTCGGCTCCTGCCTCCCCATCCACCTTTCGACAGGAACCTGCAGCAAACATCTCTGTGGCCCTGACCTTGGAAGATTAGAGTGGGTTGGTCCGAAAATTGGGGATGTGAGATGCCAAATTTTCTTTTGTAATGAGAAAATGCTGATCAATCATGGGATTTGGGATGCCTTTTTTCGCGGACCTGCCTAACAGTTGTGAGTTCCACAGCTGCGTGTCGCGATCTTGTCATTGCGGCTCAGGAACCAGAAATAGCCACGCAGGCGAGGGGAGCACGCTTTATTGAGCTGTAGCTTGTGCTTGTTTTTTTTTGGAAAATCTCAACTGTCAACGAGTAAAAACGTCAAGTGAATTTCTGGTTTTGTCCTCATCAGGTCACATGTTGTACCGTGCAGCGCCGTATTATGCCATGAGAGTCATGTCCAGAGCCAGCTTGAATCGTTTTGATCTATGTTTTGGTATGATTTGGTTCTTGAACAATGCTGCTCATGGGGGGATTGATGCAGGAGCCCGCAGTGGTTAAAGTGCTCCCAACTTCTGTGTGGGACACGGACGACAACACGATCAAAGCCAAGATCACGACACTGAAATTTGATCCACGGTTCACTCAGGACGCGTCGCAGTGTCATCAGCATCATGCATTGCAATAGCAGACGAAATCTTTATAAATCTTCAAAGTGTGCGTTACTTTGCCTTAAGTCTATGATAGGTCATTGCTTTAAAGTTCCCTGAAGTTTTTCATGGCAACATCCATAAGTGCGTAAACCATGTCGAGAGCTGTGACACCAGGAAGATTCGGAAGATCCAGAACAAGTCGAAGCCGACGAAGCGGCAGCGGCGAAATGTCTGGGCCTTAGTCCTTACTGACTAAAGATAGAACTTGATGCTACCTCAGGCAGAAGATCTAGAAGTAAATTTGAAGTTGCACTTCAAGTACCATGACATTGAACATCAGGAACTTCAAAGTTCAATAAGTTCAGGTTTCTAACTGATTCAATCGAATTTCAATAGTAGCAGACTTACCAGACTTGGACTACAGTAAACAGATGTAATCAGAAAGATCAAAGGAAAAAAAGGAAAAAAAAGGAAAAAAAAACATCGTCATTTCGGTTTCATTCCTCCGCGCGCCGAGACGACGACATCGCCGACGCGGCGCTCAACGGCGACCTCCCGGCCGTCCGGGGCCACCTGCGCCGCGACGGCGGCAGCCTGGACCGACTCTTCGGTGAGGACGGCGTGGCAGCGCTGCACCGCGCAGCCATCCGCGGCCACCGGGCGGTCGTGGAGTTCCTCGTGGCGAAGGGCGCCGCCGTGGACGTCCTGACCGGCGACGGCCTCGGCCGCGGGGAGCTCAGCGATCGCCGGTCACGGCGCCGCCGGGCGCCACTCCGCCGGTGCTGAGGTGCCACTCCGCTGCATCTTGCAGCAGTGAACGGCCACGTGGAGTGCGCCCAGCAGCTGCTGGCAGCGAAGGCCTCAGTGGAAATCAAAGACATCACCGGCTGGGGGCCTCAGCCGATGTCCCGTTTTTGAAGACCCTTTTTTTTCACCGGCAATTACAATAATTAACAGATTAATTAACAATCAATAACAAACATAACAGATATATATTATATAACAGATATAACAGGTGCAGTTCAACGAATGTGGCATGTCTCAATGACTTATGACACATCTTTGAAGTTTTTAATTTTGTTTTCAACTCCAGCATGCGATTTCACTGGATTTATCATCTCAGGTTCCCATCTTCAAAGTTGCCTTGAAATTCAAGAGCCGTGATTTTGGGGCGTGCGTCTGTTGAAAAAAATCAGGGTTTAGAGATGTTTAGAGTTCATCCATGTCTTTGACATCCGTGTGAGCCAAATGAGAAGAATGAAACAGCGCTTTCCACACATGGTTTCCACACGTCAAATTCGGCAGTCCGCGCGGCGATCAAGTGAAATGATATTGGAAAGGGTCACTTCGAATGTCAGCTGTGGATCCCAGGCAGAACACCCTTGGATCTCGCAAGAAATTGGGGACGCACAGAAGTGGTCAACCTGCTGATGGGCACAGCCTCTTGGCTGCACGGGTGAGGCTCAATGCAGTGACCCAATGGCATAGCAGGTGGGAATATCCATGGGTGAAACATGGTGAAACTGCTGGCATTGGTGGGAATGAAAACACGAAAGGCGTAGGGATAGTGTGAGTCGGT